>CAJQZJ010000838.1:572833-602488 GCA_907164525.1 Lophiomys imhausi
AAAAAAAAAAAAAAAAAAAAAAAAAGAAAAAGAGAACCCAACTTAAATACAGGTGCTAAATGATTGGTTGGAATAGTCATTTGTCAAAAAATAAAAATGAATAAAATGGAGCTGGGCATGGTGGTGCACGCCTTTAATCCCGCAATTGGGAGGCAGAGGGAGGTGGATCTCTGTGAGTTCAAGGCCAGCTTGGTCTACAAATCGAGTCCAGGACAGCTAGGGCTATTACACAGAGAAACCCTGTTACACAAAACAAAACAACCCCCCCAAAAAAAACAAAAAGAATAAAACGACCCAATTCCACATGAAAAAATGCTCCACATCATTACTCTTCAGAGAAATGCCAATCAGAGCCACAATGAAGTATCACATCCCTCCCATAGGTGGAGTGCAAAATCAAAGAATGACCAATAAGGAACACTGGTGAGAATGTGGAAAAATTGTAACTGTCATACACTGCTGATAACAATGTAAAATGATTCAGGCCCTTTGGTAAACAGTCTGGCATTTCATCAAACAAAAAAATACTAAATTGCGCTGGGCGAGGTGGCGCACGCCTTTAATCCCAGCACTAAGGAGGCAGAGGCAGGCGGATCTCTGTGAGTTCAAGGCCAGCCTGGTCTACAAAGTGAGTCCAGGACAGTCAGGGCTACACAGAGAAACCCTGTCTTGAAAAACAAAATAGTGAGTTGTTACATAACCCAGCAGTTCCTCTCAAAGGGAGGGATGTATCCAGAAGAAATGAAAATACATATTCACATAAAATTTATATAAAAGTATATAGTATGATTATTCCTAATAGGCAAACAGCAGAAACAACCCAAAAGTCTATTGATGGAATTATAGAAATAAAGAAATAGGAGCTGGAGAAATGGCTCAGAAGTTAAGAGCACTGGCTGCTCTTCCAGAGGTCCTGAGTTCAATTCCTAGAAACCACATGGTGGCTCACAACCATCTGTAATGGGATCTGATGCCCTCTTCTGGCCTGCAGGTGTATATGCTGATAGAGGACTCATGCATAAAAAAATAAAGCCCAGTCATGGTGGCTCATGCCTTTAATCCCGGTACTCGGGAGGCAGAGGCAGGAGGATCTCTGTGAGTTCAAGGCTAGCCTGGTCTACAAAGTGAGTCCAGGACAGCCAGGGCTATACAGAGAAACCCTGTCTCGAAAAACAAAATAAATAAATAACAAAATAACATAAATAAAAATAAAAGAATAGATCTGGCCGTGGTGGTGCATACCTTTAATTAATCCCAGCACTCAGGAGGCAGAGGCAGGCGGATCTCTGTGTGTTCCAGGACAGTTTGGTCTACAGAGTGAGTTCCAGGACAGCCAGGGCTACACAGAGAAACCTTGACATGAAAAAAAAAAAAAAAAAAGAAAAAGAAAGAATAATTACATGGACTGGGGCAATGGCTCAGAAGTTAAGGGCATTTTACCTCTGCTTTTGCAATGGACTGGTATCAGTTCCCAATACCCACATGGTGGCTTACAATCATCTATTACCCAATCTGATGCCCTCTTCTGGTCTCCTTGGGCACTGCAGGCACACAGTACACAGATACATGCAGGCAAAAATAAAAATAAATAATAAATAAACATAAAATAAAAATAAATCATTTAAAAAACAAGTAATTAAGCCGGGCGGTGGTGGCGCACGCCTTTAATCCCAGCACTTGGGAGGCAGAGGCAGGCGGATCTTTGCGAGTTTGAGGCCAGCCTGGTCTACAAAGCGAGTCCAGGACAGCCAGAGCTGTTAAACAGAGAAACCCTGTCTCGAAAAAACGAAAAAACAAAAAAACAAAACAAAAAACAAGTAATTATGGTATGTTCTTTCAATGCATTCAGCCATTAAAAAAAATAATGAATTACATGCTACAGTTACAGTTTGGATGAACCTTGAGAACATAAAGTGAAAGAAATCAATACACAAAAAGCAACATATTTTTAAATTCCATTCATGTGCAAATAGCAAACAGGGAGATCTACAGCAAGAGAGAATAGGTTAGTGGATACCTAGGGCTGGGTAAAGGAAGATTGCAGCTGAAGGGTTACTTCTTGAGACAATAAAAAATTTTAACAATTGTCAAATTGTTTAAAAAAAAAACAAAGAAAAAAGAAAGCCATAGTAACTCCTGAACCCCAAGCTAAGCACCCTCTAGTGATGCAGGATCATCCTCTCATAGGTGCCAGGAACCTTAAGGATACTTCTGCTTTTATTAACAGTAGTATATACGTATACTCAGCATGCTGATACACCCCTATAATCCCAGTACTCAGGATTTGAGGCAGGAGGGTCTCTGGTTCAAGACCAGCCTGGGCTACACAGACCCTAACTTTTTTCAAATGTGGGTTTTCCTATCTCTCCTCCATCCCTGCCCATGGTGTGCTAGGCCCCAACTGACCTCTCAAAGGCCACATTTCGAGTGTCCAGGTGGGTGGAGACAATAGGAGAGGTGAGGCGACTGGCCACATGCTCCTCACTGGGCCGCATGGCAGCCAGCAGTGCTTCTGGTTCATGCAGAGCTGCATCTAGTGTCTCTGTGTGTACCACCTGCCGGTCATGGTCCACTTCCATCACCAAGGCTCCTGCCTCTGTCAGGCGCAAGGGTGTCACAGGTGGGGAACATATGAATGCCAGGGCCTACCAGTGAGCTATCCTCAGTCAACTGTTGCTAAGAAGATACACCCTCAGCCCCTAGATCCCCCTCCACCCTCAGCTTCAGTCTCCACTTTCAGAAAGTACAGAGATAGGATATCATCCTCACAAGTCACTGGAGAGTCTGAGGGTGCCAGCATACTTGTTCCTGCAGCAAGTACCCCAGAGCTCACCCTGACCCCTGAAGATGAAGCTCCTCCGGCCACGCTGCCAGGTCATGTGCTCAAAGCCCAAGAGACTAGTGTCCACCCGCAGGCTTTCACCCCGCTTCCACACGCGGTACACATCGCTCGGGCACATCTTGGACACAAGGGGTACTGCAAGGAGTCTCAAAGTCACTGGGAATCTTCCCCAAATGGCCCACTCCAAATCTTTAGTAGCCAGTTGGTCGCCACTCACCCCAGCTGGTGAACTCCCACTTCATTTCCACGTAGAAATCAGGGGCCTATGAAAGATCAGAGCTGCCTGTTAGGGCCTGTGGCCTGGTGCCACAGCCTAGTAGGCATTGGGGCTCACAGTCCACCACTTTGGGTGCCCATAAATCGTGATGCATGGCTATGGCCCAGCTACATTCCCACTCCAAATAAACCATGGCAAGCAGAGAGCCCAAGAAGGCCCTAAAATGGTCTACACATACAGAAGCTATAAGCACTGGGGCCTAGAGCCACATTCCACTGTGAGGCCCTCCAAGAGCCTCTGTCATTTCTGTGTCTGAGTCCTGATCTGTAAAGGAGACACAATGACTCTTCCAGGCCTTCCCTGATGTGAGGAGGCACAACTGTGCCTCTGTCCTTTGCATGCTTAAGATGGAGTACATAGAAGCAAGAGTTCCAGGGTCAAAGCCATCTCTACCCAGGCATCCTTCTGGAAATTTACATTCTCTAGTAGGCCCAAGGCCTACCATTCTGTTCAAGAGATTCCTGGCATCATGGACCCTTAGTGCTAGTGAATGTCTTCCTTCCAAAAGACCCACTCTCATCTGCATGGGCCTGAGATCCTCTATTTCTTACATGACCCTTGGCAGAGGTCAAGGCCTAGATGGTTGGAAATCAAACTGCATAGCTTAGATACTCATCCACGGTCAGGCCTATGACAGGGACCAGGGTGGCCCCTGTTATGATTCCCCACTTCTTTACTATGCCCTACCATACCTGACGGAGTTTGTTGAGCAGTTCTGGAATGCCAGCCAACCTCTGTGTGGCCCTCTGGAAGTCCCGATACTGGAGTACCAACTGTACCATCTCAGGGTCCCCGGTGCTGACTGCCTCCTGCAGGACTGGAGACAAATGACTGCTAGGAAAGCCTTCTTACTGATCCTAGGCTTGGCCACTCACTCCTACCCACCAAAGGGGATGCTAGTCTCAAGGGAAGACCCTCTGCCCTGTATAGTACCTGCCCAGCCCTGGTGGCTCTCTTTGCCCACGTTGGCATTATGTCGAAGGAGGACTCTCACAGACTCCAGGTTCCCCAAGGACACAGCCAATTCCAGGGGGGTCCGCCCTCGGGGATCCTCCTGTTCAATGTCGTGCTGAGGGAGATGGGACACTCAACACAAAGCAAGTGGGAGTCAAAGCAAGGTCACTAGATTGAAAAGGGCTGGAGTTACTATGGGAAAGGAGAGTAACCAGGTCAGTGGGAAAGAAGAAAGAGAATGACCTATGTGGACTGGAGGACGTTGGGGACAGTGAGAGCCAGGTGGAAGGAACTGCTAATTTCTCCAGCCCTCTGCTACCCATAGAGTTGGGGGCCTGGTGGCAGAGTCTAGCGAGGCAGATTCAGGTGAGGATGTCAAGAGTTTGGACGGGGAACCTTGTAGTTTTTGGTCCTCAATCTAGTTCAGAGGTGATGAGAGTGAATCCGGAGCTTAATGCAATACGAAGTGGCCAGACATCAGAGCAAGGCCCAGCGCAGGGAGATGCAGCTAAATAAATGCTCAAGTTCCAGGGCAGGTGACCTGGGCTTCTGATACGGCTAGCCCTAAGGAGTCAGGATGCGGCTGTGGAGCACAGCCGGGGGGCAGGGGGACTGCAAGATGGATTTTACACCTCGGCAGAGGGATCAATCGGATCCCCTGCGGGGCCTCACCTGGCGGCTGTGCAGTGCGGCCTCCAATTCCCGGTGCCGGTTCGCCCAGACTAGCCGGTGCAGCGGGAAGGTGGGGCCCAGGCCGGCCATGCTGGGCCTCAGAGCCGCATCCCGTGTGAACGGCCCAGCCCTTCTTGGCCTGTGCCCGGCGCGACCCCCGCGCCTCCGCTACGCACCTCAGCTGCATCCGCCGCAGCTCGGTGGACCCCTGGCAGGAGAGGCGGCAGCCAGAGCGAGGGCGGGGCGGGAGCCCCGGGGGCGGGGCTACATAGGGTTAGGGCGTGGCGCCGGGCTCCGCGCCCCCTCACCTCCCGCAGCCATGGCAACCACTGCAGGCCTGCACGCTGGGGGCGGGTGGAGTGTTGTGTGGGGTGCTGTCCAGTCTCCAGGGCAACCACACGCGCCCCAGGAACAGCGGGAACCTGGTTTCGAGGCCTCCAGGGTCGGTAGGGGGCGTTCCGGAGGGCGGGGCCGTGCTGCAGCTCCACCCGTGCCCGCAGGGGGCGCCCCAGGCTTTGGCCTACCCTCTTCCTAGCGGTCTGAAATGGGAGGGAAGGGCTGGGAAGGCTCGGTGGAGCGGGGACTGTGCCCGAGACCTGTGTACGCAATGGGCCCTGGTCTGTTGCTCTTGCAGACCCTCGCCTACAACAAGTCCTTCCACCCAGCCCACTACTGGGTTCCGCCAGGACCGACTGACCTTTTGTATGCCAGTGATATGGGACGTCTTGACCTCATCCCCTGCCAGGCAAGGTGCTTAGTTTCTGTAGGTGGGCACCCAGCAGTAGTCCCTAACTATGACCTGTCCCTAACTCTTCCCCAAGACTCTGCCTGGCCCTGATGCCTGGAAGACAAGTTCTTCCCATGAGTGGGGAACCCTCCTGCATCACTGGCATCAGGAACGGGAATACTGGAGTTGGGGAACACAGGCCCAGCCAGTAAGTAGAGCTTTCCAGGAGGGAGATGGGCCATGGTGCACACTGCCACCAGATGGGTCCCTTTTGCAGAGGCTGCACTTTGGGGCCAACAGGGAAGGAAGGAGAGTTTCGAAACAAGGCCAGCACGTCCACCCACACAGGATCTAGGGTTCAGGCAGTCAGCTTAATTCCAGCCTCTGTTTTTTTTCAGTCCTATCATGGGGTCTCTGATCCTGGTCTTGCTGGTTGATGAGGTAGTAAACCAGACTTTCCAAAACTGAGCCATTGATCTGTTTCTCTATTTTTTAAATTTACATTTAATTATCTATTCATTCTTCAGTGGGGGTGCCCATGAGTGTGGAGGTCAAAAATCAACTTTTAAGAGTTAGTTCTCAGCCGGGCGGTGGTGGCGCACGCCTTTAATCCCAGCACTTGGGAGGCAGAGGCAGGCAGATCTTTGCGAGTTCGAGGCCAGCCTGGTCCACAAAGCGAGTCCAGGACAGCCAGAGCTGTTAAACAGAGAAACTCTGTCTCGAAAAACCAAAAAAAAAAAAAAAGAGTTAGTTCTCAGCTGGGTGTGGTGGCGCACGCCTTTAATCCCAGCACTAGGGAGGCAGAGGCAGGTGGATCTCTGTGAGTTCAAGGCTAGTCTGGTCTACAGAGTGAGTACAGGACAGCCTGGGTAATGTTACACAGAGAAACCCTGTTTCAAGAATACAAAAAAAAAGGATAGTGTGACAGAGAAAGGCCATTTAAACTGAGGCTCCCTTGCTGCCCTAGGATGGCTTCATCTCTGCAGCCTGACTGCCACTGTTCTCCCTTTCTCCCTGTGATCGGGTGGTTTAATAGCTGTCTGGGGTCTACGCTACCCACCTTGCGAGGTGTGGTCAGGTCATCCATGATGTCTGGGCTTTGGGAGCTCAAAGACTTCTGAAGGTCCAACTCTCTACAGTTAGGTTCTGCTGGCCTATGCTTTCCTCAGGTCTGTCCTGTCCCCACATCCTCTCCACCCTGAACCTGGAAGTGCAATGAATAGCTGCAGTCTTGAGCACCTCTCCACCAGCCTTTACTTCTACAGCAACCCTCTCTTCCACATGGGCCTCTCCTGCCTGCCAGCTTTCTGCTCTCAGTCTCCCACTGCTATCCTGATTCCACCAAAATACCTCTGGTCTTAAGTTTTCCATGCTGCCTCATTAGGGTGTCAGAAGCCAAATCCAAATGCCTTTCTTTCTTCCTCCAAGGCCAGCTATGCTCTGGGCTCTTACCTCTTTTGTTGTTTTGTTTTTTTGAGTCAGGCTCTCACTAAGTAGCTCTGGCTGGCCTGGAAATCTCTCTTTAGACCAGGCTGGCTTCAAACTCATAGATTCACCTGCCTCTGCTTCCCAAGTGCTGGGATTAAAGGTGTGTGCCACCACGCCTGGCTCTACCTTTTGACTAACAACATGGCCTCCCTCATATGCTGCATGTTTGACCACCTACTTCTCAACCCTAAGCATGGCCCAGCCTCCTACACTGCTCAGCCATTTTCTCCTCTCTGGTTTCTTTTCTTTTCCTTTCTTTCTCTCTCTCTCTTTTTTTTTTCTAAGACAGGGTTTCTCTGTGTGGCCCTGGCTGTCCTGGACTCACTTTGTAGACCTCACTAGCCTTGAACTCAGAGATCCACCTGCCTCTCCCTCCTGAGTGCTGGGATTAAAGGTGTGGCCATCACGCCCCGCCCACTCTGGTTTCTTTTACTTCTTCCTTCACTATCACCACTACAAGGCCATCTTTCCGGACAGAAGCAATTGCCCTGTCTCCCTACTTCTTGTAGTGACCAACCATTTGTTTTAGAGCCGGTTCTCGTGACCTCAACCTGCCCTGAAACTTGAGAATTACTAGCCAGACATGGTAGCAAACAATTGTAATCCCAACACTTGGGAAGTAGAGGTAAAAAGATGAGTTCAAGGCCATCTTTGCTACATAGTGAGTTTGAGGTTAGCCTCTGCTAACCATGCAGAGCCAAACAAGTTCAGCCTCTCCAGGCTGCAGTCACTGAGTACTGTGGGACTGTGCTAACTTAAGGATGGCCCTTCAGGGCCCCAAGGCCTAGTTCCTTCCATTGTGTTTTGCTGATTGAGATAATCTTAAGTGCCTGAACCTTCCTGGTCTCAGAAACATCTCCAAGAATGACCACTCCAAAGCTGAGGCTCAGCTCAAATCCCATTTCATCCAAGGCCCCACAGTGCCACTCCTCCCCTGTACTGAACAGGGTGGGCAGAGGTGCTTTCAAGTTCTGTCACCAGCTCCAAAGACCTGGAGCAAGGACACAGGAAAAGACGTTCATTCTCAGGAGAGACAGGCTTGATGTTGGGGCACCCCTCAAGTCCAGAGACCCCAACAGAGGTTGCACAGTGAGGCCACAAGAGAGGCCAGTGTCAGACAGAGTCAAAGGCCCAGAAGTTGTAGTGTGGATGAGAAAACAGCCATGTGCTGAGAGGGAGTGCTTGACATGTATGGGAGTCTGGTAAGGCCAATATGTCCCTAGCAATCCCAAATGTGACAGCTGATGTGGATCTGGGAGGTGGGCAGAAGAATCCACTCCTCCGGGGGCAGGGAAGGATGGGTTACTTAGACCCTCCCCTCTCAGGCCCCAGACAGAATAATTGAAAAGTGGTCACCAGGCACAAAGAGTCTTAGGCAGCAAGGAGTCAGGCACCATTTTTTATAAAAAACGCATAGTCTCATTTTCCACTCTTTAAAATCACATTCAAAAATCGGCAAAGAAACGCCCCGGGGAGTGAGTAGACAAGAGGGAAGGGTGCGCCGAACCAGCCCCAGGGGAAGAGGGCGCGACACCACATACGGCTGCTTGACTGGCACAAGGGGGCATGCGGTGGGCAAGGTGGTACTGACATGGCATGGGCTGGGGGGCAGGACAGTGTGGGTGGGGGCACACTGACCAGCCAGGACAGGGAAGGCCGGCCCCAGCTGGGCTCTTATGCTGTGGCACCCACCTGCCCAGGTTGTCCCACTGTGGTCCTGGGCAGATGAGCCTCACCCAGCCCAGGTTTAGGGACCTAGGTACAGGCTAGGCCAGTGTGGCCCAATCCACAATTGCCTTTTCTGTGCTCCTGTGTCCAGGCACGCAACTGGAGGAAGAGGGGACTGACATGGAGAGGCCAGCAGCAGCCACTGCCAATGGCAGCCTCCTGTCCCAGCCCTAGTGTCCAAGGAAGGGGATGGGGCAGTGGTAACACACAGGCTTTTCCTGAACAAGAACCCAGGAGCCCGTCACTGTGGGAGACCTCCAGGTCTGGGGAGACAAGAGCCTTCTCTCACCAGTGGCAAGAGGGCAGGGCAGGAGGGGTGTGTGTGTCCCTCTATGGCATGAGGACTGTGATAGGAAAGTTCAAGTAGTAACCCTGTGTTGCATCTTCCTTCCTAGGGTAGCGGTGTTGGGCCACCCAGTTGGGCCACAGGCTGAGTAAAGCCCATAGAGCCTGAAGTGACACACCTACTGAGTGTGACTTCACCCCATGGAAGGGCAAGAAGGCTGCTGAGGGTTGCTCCTCTTCCCTGTAGGAAGACACTGGGAGCAAGGACCCTGGGGAAGGGACAGGGTAGGAATGTTAGACAGTGGCTGGGTTGGTGGCAGCAGGAGCAGAGGCAAGCGGGCCCCTCCCTGGGGCTGGGCCAGGCTGGGACCACTGGAGATCACAATAATTACAAAATAAAACCTTTTCCGCTTTGCGGGAAAACAAATAATAAAAATTCGACAAAATAAATTAGAGGTTTATAAAAGGCGGCTGGGCAGGTGGGCAGCAGACAGGTAGGTCAGAGGCCATTGGCACTGCCACGCTGGATCAGTGGCACCTTGCTCAGCTCTACCACGGGTGAGCGCGGCTTGTTCTTCATCTTGGGCACTCGCTGTACCAGCTGCTGGGCCTCACGGTAGGCATCACGCAGCTCTTTTTTCCATTGCACCAGCTCAGGATCACTCTGTGGACATCCAGGCTCTGTCAGACTCTGCTGGCCATCCACCCCCACCCACCTGCGCCCTCGCCTCGGGCCCCACTCACATCACACTGCAGGACAAACTGCTTGCCACCTCGGATCTTAAGCAGCAGACACTTTCGTTCCTTGATCTGTGTCTCTTCCACTGACTGGATCTCTTCCATGGTCAGGAGGCTCTGCTGCAGGGTGGGAAGGACAGAACAGCTGTGAAGGAAGACACTGGGATCCACCCTGGGCCCATACCATGTCCTACCAGTATCCCTTCTCACCGGAGCCTCGCCTTCACCCCGCCACTCGAGCCGGTTGGGGAACAGGTAGAAGTATCGCCGCTGCCACTGGGTCAGGAAGGGGTTGCCCATCTTGGACATGTAGCCATGCATGATGCAGTCCTTACCCAGCGCATAGTCTGCACAAGAGATGGGATGCAAGATTAGCACCCCACCCCCCCAGCCACTTTCCGGTTGTGGTCTTGTTCAGTTTCTTAGTAGAGTCTGTTTCTCATTTCTGCAGTGTGCATGGGGGGCAATGTCCCCCATGATCATGAGTCCTCACCCTCCTCGTGGCCCAGCTGCTTGTTTTTGGCTTTCTTTCGTGCCTCCAGCCGGTCTGTCTCAGCGTTGATTGTATCAAAGACAGTCTCTGCCACCTCCTGCTGCCACCGCTCCGAGATGGTGAGAGGGAAGTTTCGGTAGAGTTCCTGGTCACTGTCCAATAACTTCACCAAGTAGACATGGCAGGGATACATGGAGAGACAGGTGACAGGACATCATCAGCCTGTGTAGGGCCCTAAGCTAGGGATGGTCTTGTGTGACTACCATCACCAGGGAGGTTGGGGGATAAGGAAAATGGCCCACAGCACAAAGGGGAGCCACGGTGTCTCACAGGGGCAGAGGAGAAGCAAGGGACATCCAGACCAGGCCAGGCTCGGGGTTCAGGGGTCAGGCAAGGTCCAATACCTTGATTCCTTTTGTGTCCTCCTCATCAAAGGAGCCAATGTCAAAAGCGTCAGCTGCATTCACCTCCCCACGTGGGGGAATCAGTGGAGGTGGGTACTGCACAGAGCAGGGGTTGGACATCAGCAGGGGTGAGGGGCCATGGACTTCCCCATCCTACCCCTGGATAGGTTCTTACCTTCTGTAAAAAGACCATCTGCCAATCCAGGGAACGGAAAAAGGGGCTTTCTTTTACCTCCTGAGCCCTGTGGAGAGACATACCTGTCACCTGGGCTCTGCACCACCCAAGTTGGTTCAAACTGTGGGGCCATTAGTTTAGGCCTGACTCCTGACTCACCACTTTTGGCTCTGTGACCTTAAGCAATTTCCATAACTCTCAGTCTGTTTGCTCATCTCTAAGTGGGAGAAGCAATTCCCACATCCTGGGGTTGGTGTGAGTTTTAATACTTCCTTGCCTGGCAATTAACAGATATCCCGGTAGACCTACAATGCTGCTATGAAGCAGGGTGTGGTGGCACACACCTGTAATCAGAAGCAGGAGGATGGGGAGTTCAAGGCCAGCCTCAGCTACAGAGTAAGGCTAGTTTGGGTTACATGAGACTTTGTCCTGAAAAAAAAAAAAAAAAAAAACTGCCCCTCACTTCATGCAAAAAAAAAAAAAGCTGTTATAATTATGATCATTATCACTTTGCCACAAAGATTCTTTTGGGCCCTTTGAAAGCTCATCCCCAGTTGGCTCCAGTTGTGACATACCCAGCCAGCCCCACCACCTAGAGGACACTGGATAGTGTGGGCCATGGCCTCCCTTGTGAGCTCCTCACAGCCAGAGGCCTCGGCAGGCTGGCCCAGCAGCCCACAGCAAAGGCTGAATATGGCTACATTCTGGAGAGACCAAGACACTCACCCATGGCCAAGGCAGCCTAGCCTCCGATTGACATCCCTCTGCAGCAAACCTTCCAGCAGGGATCGGAGTTCAGGGGAGAAGGAGTCAGGCAGCTCAACAGCCTTTCAGGATGAAGAGAAGGAGGGTGTCACTAGGAGCCCAGGAAAAGCCCTTCACTCTGAGGGAGGGGTAAAGGCCAGCAGAAGGAGATGAGGCCCAGCTTCATACTGGTCCCCAGCAAGTGTGAGCTCTGACAACACAAGCAAGGCAGGAGGCTTCAGGGCAAGAAGCCTATCCCTTAGGGACAGAGAAAGGATCACTGGCTCGAGAGCTCTGCTGGCTAGAGAGAACCAAGAGTTTATAGTTCTGCCATCACTGCAGGCCTTCATTGCTCACCATTGTCAATGTCATGCGATCAATCTCATGCTTGTCTTTGGTCTTGTGCTGCCGAAAGGGGCTGTGTCTGGACAAGAGGTCAAAGAACAAGAATGGGAAAACTGAGGTAGATTGGATGAGCGAGGCTAGTGAGAAGCGAGGAAGGCTCCACCTCTGACATGGAGGCCACAGAGGGCTCCCGTCCCTGCTTCCTCTCTAGATTGGTGAAGTGCCTACTTACCCCCGTAATAACTTGAAGAGCATGCATCCCAGAGAGAACCAGTCTGCACTGCTGTCATAGGCCACCCCCTTCTGTAGGACTTCGGGAGCCATGTACCCGTGCGTGCCCCTGTGGGAACAGAGGCTGTAAGTGGAAGTGGAGGAGGTTCAGAAAGGGAGGGAATGGCTAGGTACTCACACACTGGCATGGGGCTTCTTCTTGGAGAAGTCACAGGCTAGGCCCAGGTCCGAGATTCTCACGTGGCCATGCTCATCCAGGAGAATATTGGCTGGCTGTGAAGGAAGCCCAGTGAGCTGCTGAGCCATGAAAAGGGCAACCTGGGCCTTCACAGGAGGGAACTATAGGTTTTTGGGACAAGATCCCAGGTAGGACACTCTACCTCCCCCTATGCACACCCCACCCCGTCACAACTGAACTCAGAAAGTGGCTCAGGTAGGGAGGGGAGGAGGGTAAGGCAGGGAGACAAGCTAATCTTGTTACAGGCCTGAAGGGAGGAATGGGGAGGCTTCAGCCCCTCACCTTCAGGTCCCTGTAGACTACAAAACGGTTGTGCATATGTTCAAGGCCCAGGATGATCTCAGCTGCGTAGAAGCGCATGTCGGCCTCAGAGAAGACTCCATGCTGAGAGAGGTGGTAGTGCAGATCCCCACCTGAGGGGCAGGCCCCTCAGTGAGACTCAGTTTCCTGCCCAGGTCCAGCCCTAGCTCCACCCCCTAGGGCTGGTCCTGAGCTCACCGTTCATGAGATCCAGGATGAAGCTGAGCTTGTCTGGTGTGTGGAATGCATATGACATGCACACGATGAAGGGGCAGTCCTAGGAGGGAGGGGTACATGAGCAAAGGCTGACTGAGACTTGAGTCAGAGGTCACTATGGGAGCCCACTTGGCCACCCAGCTCACCCCGGTGCTGACGAGGGAAAGCATGATCCGCTCGTTCAGAGCCAGGGTCTCTCCCTGCTTCATCTTGATGCGTTTCTTGTCCAGACACTTCATGGCGTACCTATGATGAAGTGGGAAGTCAGCTGTATCAGTGAACCCTGCAGGGCAGAGCCCCAGGCTGCCTCAGCAGGCTGCTGAGGATGGCCAGACAAAGGACAAAGCATGTGACACAGCCAGTGCTTTAGGAATGGCAAGTTAGCGTCTCTGAGGAGCCTGAAGGAGACAGAATAGCCAAAGCAAGACAGGAAGGAGGGGACAGTGGCAGGAGGGGATAAGGTATGGTCCTAGGCAGAAACTGAACATTAAGAGATGGCAAACTTGGGACACTGATCCCCACAACAGCTTTCCCTAGAAGGTCCCAGTCCCTCATGATATACCCCTAGAAGCCTGACCTCTCCCTTGGGCACCCCACCCAGTGCTGGTCAGGGTGCTCACATCTTGCCTGTGTCTGCTTTCCGGCACCCATAGACCTCACCGAAGCCCCCACGCCCGATGATTCGATGCACACTGAAGTCATTCATGGTCAGCTGCAGAAGGGAAACAGCTAGGGGTCACTGCAGGCCTCCTGGGCCCCACAGCAGAGGCATTTGGGCAGCAGGGATAGGCCCTGTTACCAGGGTCCCCTACTCCTGTGATCTGGCTACACACTTCACCTTTCTCCAGACCCCCCACTGGGATCCTAGCACTGGCCCTCCCCATAAACCCCCTCGGTCATCCCACTTCCCCACAGTTCCCTGGCACACCAGCTCCCCCAGCCCACTCACGTGGATGTTGAGCTCTACATTTTTCCACTGGCAGAATCGTGTGAACTTGTCACTGAGAAAAAAAGAGGACACACACTCAGGCAAGTATCAAGGCCATCAGAGCCTGTCCCACTCCCTGCCCTTCCACAGTCCTGACAAGTGGCCTGCCCTCTGACAAGTGGACACAGAGACACCCTGAGCCTGCAGTCAGCAGCCTGAGCCATGGTATCCTGCTGGGCTCAGAGAGATGGTGTCCAGTCAGACCTCCACCAGGGTGTAACAGCTTCTGCTCACACACCCCCAGCCAAGAGCTCATTCCCAGTGGAGTCACCTTCTCAGCCTGCTACTGCCTATGCTTGGTAGCCGTGAATGAAATGCTGCTCCTAGCATTCTGCCTAGACTCTGGTGGTCCAGCCACAGAGGGCAGTGTGAGCGGCAGGAGTAGCCCTGACTGGACCCTGACACTCCATAGCACAGAGAGACACAGGGTGAGAGAAGAGGACAGATTTATGCGACCTCCTAAGAGTCCCAGTGATGAGAACAGACAGAGCCCACACCTGCCTTCTCAGGGTCAGAGCAGAACTGCTTCTCTCTCTTTTCCTACTCACCTCTCAATGAACTTCTGGAACACATCCCCTCGTAGGTTCTGACAAATCTCCTCAATGTATGGCTGTGGGGAGGAGCTGGGAGTCGGTGACCAAGTCTACCAGCCCCTGGTGGCCCAGGTCCTGCATTCAGCCCCAGGCTGAGGACCCCAGCTGTCTAAGGCAGGACGCCTGATCTGGTCAGGGTGGAGCCAAGAGCAAAGGAGCCCAGCACATACCTGGAAGAGATCTGGAGGCACCTGCTTCTTCACCAGGTGGCCCTGGACATGTTCGGTAGCATTCTTTGAAAAGGGCTGGAGAGGACAGAGGTGGCTGTGAACCCTGTACAAGGCCCTTTCTTCCCTTCTAACCCTAGGTTGATGGGGGCCAGAACATGACTTTGCACCCAAAGACAGCTGACCAGGACACTCACATGTGAGCAGGCCAACAGTTCTTTCATGATATAGGAGTCAAAGATCTCCCGGCTGCGAACCACACGCTCCTCCTCTGTCTCCAGCTTCTCGTATTTCTTGATCTGGTGGAAGGTACACCCATAGATGGTCTGTGGCCAGGGCCTGAGGCTAGACACCAGGTGCCTCACAGACTTAGCAAGTTGCTCAAGCACCTTTCTCTCAGTTCGCCCATCTTACCTCTTCATAGAACTCCACCAAGGGCTTGGCCTCTTCCAGATGGTTCAGGCAGAAGTCTCGGAAAAGCAGATACCCTGAAAGCACCAGGTCTGGTCACGCTGAGCCATGCATACCCTCCTCTAAGGGGCCTTCTCACCACAATGGGTGGAATGAGCTTGGGGATTCCTAGACAAACCTAGCCAGGGCAGTAGCAGACATGGTCTGTACCTCAGGAAGGGTCTAGGCAATGTTTAGGCTGAGGTTGCCACCAGCCTAAAAAGTTCCAGGTTCTGCCCCCTGTATTTCTGCCCTATCCCCAGAATCTGCCTGTGCAGACAATGGCTGATAAAATACAGTTACTGTGGCAAGGTGGGGAGGGGAGTGGGGTCAGCACTGGCATTAGTAGCTCAAGGCAGTGCCGTGCCCTGACCCTGTCTGTGGTGGTGACACTACCTGGTATGAGCTATGGAGCTACAGTAAGGTTCTTGGTGGGGAGGGACATCATGATGAACTGGCCACCTGGGCCAGGTCAGGCTGTAGCAGGAGAAGGGTGGCAACAAAGAAAGGTGTTATCTCCATAGCCACTCCCTCACATCTGGATAATTTCACACTATCCCTAGCCAGAAAGGCAAGTTCAGTTGTAGAAACTGATGCTCAGGGGGACCTTTCCTAAGAACTCAGTCACTGGAGGATCCCTTGGAAAGCCAGGCCAGAGGTGGAGGTCTCAGAGCAGCTTCCAGATGATAAGGCAAAGCTAGGGTGACCCCCAACCCCTGTAGGCGTCTAGTCCAGCACGAATGCCTGAGGGGTTGTTGTTGATGTTGTTTTGGAGACAAGGTTTTTCTGTGTAATCTGGCTGTCCTGGAACTAACTGTGTAGAATATACTGGCCTCAAACTCAGTGATCCACCTGGCCTGCCTCTGCCTCCTGAGTGCTGGATTAAAGGCCTGTGTCACCACTGGGGTACCTGAGTTGTGCTGGGTAGCTTTCTATGTCCCTTTGAGGGGTACTGGCGGCCTGGTGTTGTTAGTGGCCTCTAAGCCCAGGTCTGTCTGCTAGTGCTTAGAGCCATCATTTCTTCTAAGGGCAGCTGGCGGAACTTCCAGTGGCTTGTGAACAAGGCTTGTGGACAGACGTTTAGGATTACAAAGTGCTCTTACTGACACCACTGGTTCAGGTCCATCCTGTCTGCCTTGGGCAACTGGGCTCAAGGTCTCATTTCTCAGATTTAAGAGCATGAGACTCAGAGAGAGGAGCAGCAACTTGCCCAAGGCCAGACAATACAGACCTGCCCTCCCAGGCTGTGTCCTTCCTGGCCTACTGCTGAACTAAGACTGACCTCCAAAGCCTGACCCTTCCAGGTCACCCTCAGTTCCAGACTGAGATCCCATCCTCAGGAAGCCCAAGCCCTGTGGGAATACAGTGGCTTCCTGGGACACCATCCCAAGTTTTCCCTTTAGGCTGGGTAATGGGTGGGTAGCATGATACTTCTAAGACAAGAGTATATATACCCCCTCACACCAGAGGAGGAAAAATGGAGGGGCCAACTCCAAGACAGGTCGGTCACTTAGGGCCTGAGGGAGTTAGGTGGAGGCGGGGCCAACCACAGCTCTACAGGCACCACAGGAAGGGCCCCGCCTCTTCCTGTCAGTTCCACCAACGGCTCAGAGCAGCTGTGGCTGCGCCAAGGGGAAGCTGCAACTCTCAAAAACAAAAACCCCAAAGGAGGAACTTCCCTGGCGCCTGGGGAAGACTGATGGGCCCCCACCCCCACTACAGGGCTCCCTAGGCAGAAGTCAGGGGCTAGGAGGCACAAGGGGTCACCATTCTTTACTGGAAGGGGTGGAGGGGGTGCCTCAGTAGATGGGGAGCCTTCTGGGACAGGAGTACATGGCATAAGCAGCTGCAGGACGGACAGGAGGCTGACCCTGCAGTCCTCTTGGAGAGACCACAGGCTGGGAGAGGTGGCTACACTTACCTAACTTCTGTGAGAAGATCTTTTCAAAGGTCACTTCTCCCCGATCTTCTAGATACTTTTGCATGACACTGCGGATGCTGCAGGCAAAGAATGGAGTGAGCAGGCTCCAGGCCCTGCCCAGGAGCCTGGACCAAGGCACTCATTTTTTAAAACAAATGTATTATTTATTGCGAGGGGGGGGGGTGTGCACGCCAGAGTGTGTAGGGTCAGAGAACAAGGAATGGGAGTTGGTTATCTCCTACAATGTGAGTCCTAGGGATCATACCTAGGTAGTCAGGCTTGGCACCACACCTTTACCCACTGAGCCATCTCCCCTGAGGCTTTTTGTTTTTTGAAGATAGGATCACACACCTTTAATCCCACCAAAGGCTGGTAGATCTCTGTGAGTTTAAGGCCCAGGCTGGCCTTGGACCCACACAACAGCCTTCCTGCTTCAAGCCTCTCCAGTGCTGGGATTACAGGTAAGTGCTACCAAGTCTAGCTTGAATGGAACCATCCTTCAACTTGGTGTCATCACGCCTTCCAGGGAGCTCCTAGTCCTTTAGCTGGCCTGCTAACTCATTCTGTTCATAGGTCACTTCAGATGAATCCAAGGTTATAGTGACTAGCAGATCCTCATCTGTGCCTACTGCTTGCAGAAGTGTGTGTTACACACTGTCACATGCCAACTCTGGTGACTTAGCTAAATGGCAAAGTCAGGACCTGTCCATTAGTTGGACAATGGACAAATCAACAAAATGTGGCCCTGTTCTGTTTGGTCATAAGGAGGAATGAAACACTGACACTTGACAAGCCAAGGACCAGGACCAAGTGATGGGTGGCAGTCACAGAGGGCTCAGACTTGTATGACTCCTTGACAGGTTCATTGACCCAAATCAGGTTTGTGGGTGCTAGGGATTTGGGGGAAACTGCCAAAGGAGCCATGGATTTTTTAGTTGTTTTGTTTGTGTGTGGAGGTCAGAGGACAACTTTTGGGAGTCAGTTCTCTCCTTCCAGTGTCTGGGTCCCAGGGGTTAAACTCAGTCTGTAACTCTTGCCAAGTGTTTGTTTGTTTTTGTTTTTTACTAGCTGACCCATCTCACCAGCCCAGGGGTAGGTTCCCTTTGGAAACGATAGATGCCTGGGACGAGGGCAGCATAATGCAGAGAACACACACAAAACACTGAATTCTGTGTCTGCTTTTTGTTTTAGGGGGACAGGGTTTTGTCTTTATAACCGAGAATGGCCTCAAAGATGTAGCAATCCTTCAGAGTGCTGGGATAACAATCATGTGTCAAGCCGGGCGGTGGTGGCGCACACCTTTAATCCCAGCACTTGGGAGGCAGAGGCAGGCGGATCTTTGTGAGTTCGAGGCCAGCCTGGTCTACAAAGCGAGTCCAGGACAGCCAGAGATATTCAGAGAAACCCTGTCTCGAAAAACCAAAAAAAAAACAAACAATCATGTGTCATCACACCTAGTTCTGACTGTACTTTAAAGGGATAAATGTAGGTTGTGATCCCACCCAGTTCTGACTGTACTTTAAAGGGATGAATTTAGGTTGTCGTCACACCTAGTTCTGACTGTACTTTAAAGGATGAATTTAGGTTGTCGTCACAACCAGTTCTGACTGTACTTTAAGGAATGAATTTAGGTTGTCATCACACCTAGTTCTGGCTGTACTTTAAAGGATGAATTTAGGTTGTCATCACACCTAGTTCTGGCTGTACTTTAAAGGATGAATTTAGGTTGTCATCACACTTAGTTCTGACTGTACTTTAAAGGATGAATTTAGGTTGTCATCACACCTAGTTCTGACTGTACTTTAAGGAATGAATTTAGGTTGTATTTCATCTTCATCCCAGCACTCAGCAACACCAGGGGTTCAAGGACAGCCTAGGTTACATGAGACCCTGTCTCAAAAAGAAAAGTTTAAGCCTCTGTGTGTCCCTAACACTTGGATGAAAACATGACCCCTGCCTAGACCACCTGGTAGGCCCATAGAGGAAAGACTGGTCACCAAAGTTCCTGAGACAAAATGCATAACCACCACCTTGTTTACTCACTGTAACTCCGTGCAGGGCCTGGGGGAATCTCACTTAGCTACATTCCATGCTTCAGAGGCCTCCTTGTTGTCTCCGCCCTCCTCTTCCGAGCCACCCTCATCCCAGATCTGCCAACCTGTGCCAACAGCCAGCTCTGGTCACATTTGGCCCCCACTAGCCTGGCCTCTTCAGAAAACACATAGCTATTCGACTGAGGGCACACGAGGAGCCAGGGGCTGTGCTAGACCAAGTACATGAGGACATGTGGAACCCAACAGGTCTCTCTGCTCAGTAGTGAGGCTGCTGAGGATTTGTACAACAGGTCAGCTCTCTATACTTGGCTCTGCTTTCCCTGGCAGATTAAGCACAGGCTAGCCTGGTCACCCAGGCTAGACTCAGGGATTGCTCATGGCATGAGACCCATATCTCCTTTTCCCTGGTCTGGGATATCAGTGGGTGTTGAAGCCTTGGGGGTCTGTGGTCAGATCAATTCTGGATGGTGGGGAGCTGCTGTGTGGAGATGTGGACCTTTGCTGGCTTCCTGAAGTACAAACAGGATGTCATCAGGTGGTGAAGCCCAGGGCAGGGGTGATGGCGGTGGGTATTGAGACAGGTGAGGAAAAATTAGGCCAGCAACAAGAGGCCCACAGGGCAGAGAAGAAGGTCTAGAAAAACTGCCTGGAGGGAGGACAGGAATAGGGTGCTAAGGGACTTCAAAGCTAGGGTGCAGCCTGAAGGTATGGCCCTTAGGAGGCTGGATCCAAGACAGAGCAGAGACTTAGTGGGGTCACTATATAAGGAAGTCCAGGTAGATACTGATGGGGGAAGTGGGGTTGATGAGGTGGCACAGCTACTGGGCTGTGGGTATAGGAGGAGTGTCTGCCAGCCCTACCTTGCACTATGAGCTTCCAGGTTTTTGGAACCATGACAGCTGCGGTCAGAATTGGAAGTGGGGAAAGTGGTGCCAGGACAGCAATCTTCAGACGCAGCCCTCCCAGGATCTAGCTCTGTCCGCCTTCCTCAAGATAGTGAAGAACGCAGAGCTGTCCAGGGCCCAATCCTGAAACTGTTAGCCCCTCACCTGGAGGCTGGAGATACCACAGCCCCACCAAAAGCTGTCTCTAACAGGAAGTGGGACTCTGATGACCAGGCTAGGCCTTGGTGACTCTGGGCTTCCAGCCTGCAACTCCTGTCCAAACTCAGCCCCCTATTCCCTCATATTGTTACCTCAGAGCTGGTTCCCTCTAGAAGAGTAAGACCATTCTCTGGTAACTGGCAGAGGCACCTAGTTACATGTGCCCTTCATCTACACTGGCTCAACACCTCCTCCTGGGGACCACCTACCCACCATTTTTCTCCATCTTCAGAAGACTCAAGAGGGACTCGTGACAGGATAGGACAGACTAAACCTCACAAACATGTATGAACAACATGAACCTGGAGAAAAGCTGCCAGGCTGAGAGAGACAGAATCCAGCTGGGTGGTCCACACCTAAAACCCCAGCAATCAGGGAGCCAAGACAGGAGGTTTTCTGTGAGTTTGAAGCCAGCTTGGGTAACAGTGTAAGACCCTAACTCAGACAAAATTTAAATAATGAAATAAGTCAGGCACAGCCCATGGTCTACCTGTAGATGGCAGCCCTACAAATAGGAGACTGAGCTCTCAGATCTTGCAGGGCAGTGGCACTCCTGAAAAACCTGGCAGGAAGGCACGGGGTGGGGGGGAGGGGCATGGAGCTCAGGAACTTACAAAACCAGGCACCTAGATCTCACCTGGCAGATAGCCCAGGAGGGTGAGACCATCATCACCCCCATGTCCTGGTTCTGGGTACTCTGCTTGTCAGCTAATCTTTACATTCTGGAATATTTTGGTCTATAGACAGGCTATGAAGCAGTAAAGGGAGTGGGGCACATCAGCATGTCAGTCTTCCATGCAGTAGAGGGTCAAGCGAACATGGTCAGGTAGAGTCAGGCAGGACAGGAAGATGCAGATGACAGGCAAAGACCTCAGCTGTTAGGGAGATCTCACCAGGAGCTGGGCAGGGCCCTGGGAATGGGGGCCCTGGGAACCATTGGCATACCCTCCCAACCCCATACTGCCTTTCTGAGAACTGGCAAAACAGGCCATCTTGGCTGAAGGCATGCCCACCCAGGGTCGGAGAGCTGCTACCTGTTTCTTTCTTTTCTTTCTTTTTTGGTTTTTCGAGACAGGGTTTCTCTGTATATCTCTGGCTGTCCTGAACTCGCTTTGTAGACCAGGCTGACCTCGAACTCACAGAGATCCGCCTGCCTCTGCCTCCCAAGTGCTGGGATTAAAGGCGTGCGCCACCACCGCCTGGCTCCACCACCTGTTTTTTTTTTTTTTTAAACATTTTTTATTTATTTATTATGTATACAGTATTTGCTCTACATATATGCCTGGGCAGATCTCAATGTAGATGGCTGTGAGCCACCATGAGGTTGCTGGGAATTGAACTCAGGACCTTGGGAAGAACAGCCAGTGCTCTTAACCTCTGAGCCACCTCTCCAGCCCCACCACCTGTTTCTTGCCATGGGGCCTAGAGAAGCTGAGATCCGGGCAGAGGTGCCCAACAGAGACAACGCTTGCTAAAAGACCCTGCCTTAGACAGTCAGGGAATCAGCAAGGCAGAGCTTTCTGCTTTTTCACCTGGGCCTGGGATCCAGCAGGAAGCAGGACCTCAGGCTGCAGAGTGTCCCTCTCATCAAGCTCTACACCTGGGCATGGCCACAGCATTCTTTCCAGCCCACAGTACTTCATTTTCTTATAAGAAAAAAAGTCTTTTAAAAATAAAATAAGTACTACCCCAAAACCAAGCATAAGGTCAGTCCTGAGCAGAGTCCTTGCATGGAAGGCCCTCCAGCATGGCCATTCTAGGGTCTTCATCTGTCCTCATGGAGTTGGAGGCTATGAAATCTGGAAGGGCTAGAAAAGGTATTGCTGGACGAAACTCCTGGCCAGGAAGCAAGTGTAGACCTGCATGGGAGGCAGCAACAGTCTCCTGGCTGGGTCCCTGATGTTGGCAGTGCCTGGAGATGTGACATGCCCTGAGTGGCATCTTTATCTGCACCCAAGCCAATAACCCACGTCCATCCAGGGGCACATGGTTCTCAAAGGCCCCACTTGGGAAGCTGAGGCCAGCACACAGTAAGTTCCAGTCAGCCTGAGCTACAGTGTAAAGGACAGTTAGTCCACCATTACTCTGGGTGGGAACATCGGCACCCCCTGTGCCTCAACATCTGGAAGGGCACCCTGGCCTCAGCATCTGGAAGGACACCTAGCCAGGTTCCAAACAGCTCTCCCCAGACTCCCCAGGCAGCCGTCACAAGCTGTTTATTTACTTTTTTGGAGCATGTACGTATGGTATATGTGATGTGTGTGCATGTTCACATGAATCCTGGCACATGTGCATACAGATGCAGTACTTGTGCCCGAGCTTACAGAAGCCAGACATCATTGCCGTCCGATGTCTCTTGTGGTAACTCCCCAGTTCATTTACAGAGACTTTTTCAGAACCCAGAGCTCGTGACTGAGCTAGTCTAGTTACCAGTTTGCCCCAGGGATCCCATGTCTCTGCTGTCCAAGTCCTGGGATTACAGGTGAGCCATAATCTGGTCTGGCTCTTATATAGGGGTCAGGGGTCCAAATTCTGGTCCTCATGTGTGTACAGCAAGCTTATTCATCCACGGAGCCATCTCCCCAGCCCTACTTTAATTTTCTGATACAAGGTCTTGCTATGTAACTCAGGCTGGCCTTGAATTAGCAACCTTCCTGCCTCAGCCTCCAGAGTGCCGGAGCATGTGCCACCACACTCACTCAGCTATGCCACAGACTTCAATGCTGATTTCCTCTTTTGCAAAGCAAGAGAGTCAAGGTAATAGAATTATCACTTCTGTACTGCACATCAGAAAGCCTGAAAGGTCTAAAGTGGGGGAGGGATCTCCTAGGGTGCCAGGTTTTCTGTGCTATTGTTAGCCTGTATTTTTCCTCCTAGACATTGAGACACGGTTGTCTTAAGCTTTATTATCTGGCAGCCCATAACTCTTAACTCCCTACACTAGAACATGATTCTGTACTATGCTGACTAGTCCATACTTGTTCTGTACTCAGAAGAAGGGGCTACAGGCAGCCAATCTCAGAGAGCCAGCCGCAGCCAGAGCCAGGCCCATTGGCAGGAGGTGAATCAGAATGGCTGCCACTCCTCTGGCCCTGAGAGCAGCTTTAAACACTCCCAGGACTCCACCCTAAAGCCCAGCAGAGAGCCTGATACCTGTTCTGTCAAAGAATTGAAGGCATCTGGGCACTAACATGCTTATGTCAGGGTGACCTACCCCCATCCATATTCCTAGGACCTAACAGCTAGGGTGCTCACAGTTTGAGGAGTAGGCCTGACTTCAAGAGTAGGAAGAGGGTGCTTCCTCTCTCTCAGCAGTGACTAAGGTGATGGGACAGCAGGCGGGGAGGGAGTGGTGTCCAAAGAGAACTTCTGGTAAGAAAGATGCCACGTGCTTCAGTATGAGAGCAAACCCGCTCCTCTGGCCTTGTATGTCAGGCATAGCCCTCACAGAGGGCTCCTACATAGGACCAGAGAACTCAGTTGTATGGACTGAGAAGGCCTTCAGGAAGAAGTCTGAGGCAGTTATGCCCATTTTGATAGTAAGGAAACCAAGGGTGGAAGAGTCCATAGGGCACTGGTCTAGAGGCCCACAGTAAGCCTTCGACAAAGGAAACATCCAAACTGGCTTTTGGTAATGTCAATCCAGGGGATAGGGAGGGGTGGCTCAGAGGACCAGGGCAGTAGCCAGCCTCTTCCACCTCACCAGGAGCTTTAGAACATAGCAACCTACCTCCCAGGAGCCTGCCAGGCTGGAAGGAATAGTCTTGGCTGGCACATGGCTCTGGTGTTTGTGTGACTGTGGCACCCCAAGAAGCTGGTACAGAGGCTACAGGCCTCCAGGTTGGTATGTCTCAGGCCACATTGGGAACTGCCACACTCTGGGGGGGGGACAGTTAACAAGCCGTGGCTGTAGCTGAGGCACTCTCTGGTGGCATTTCTAGGAAACCTGGCACAGAGGTGGCAACAGCACGAGGAAGTCCCCTGGGGCTTCTTATTAATATTTCTCGATGACTCTCCCTGGGGCCCAACAATGTTCTCAGAGCTCAAGGATGGAGCCACTACCAAAGAGGAAAGAAAGACCAATTGTGATCACCATGTCCATGCAGACCCTTGGCCAATGAAGGACAACAGTGTCTGACCTGGAGCCATGGTCAATATCCAGCAAGCCCCAGACTCTCAGGTTCTCCTGCAGGATGTTCAGGAAGAGAGATACTTCAGCCATCAGAAACAAGGTGTAAACAGGCACACTACACTTTACTGCCTACAAGGACACCAGGAGTTGATTCTGTTAGTGGGCACTGAGAACACAGGGTCCTTGCCCTACAGTCATAGGAAGGGGGTTTCCCCCATTCCAATTCCAGGGTAGCTTCCACCCTCAGAGAAGTGACCCCCATTTTATCACCAAACACCCACAACCGCATCACCAAAGCCACCCATTTCAGTAAGCAGTGATGTGAGACGAGATGTCATTACAGAAAAATGCTGTTGCCAAACGCTTTACTTTTGAGATCTCATTTGAAGTGGGCCTGAAATAACCTATGTGAAACTATCCAGAAGAAATGGCCTTGCTTGAAGAAATAAAAAAATAAAGTATATATAAAATTAAAAAAAAAAAAAAAAAGGGCCGGGCGGTGGTGGCGCACGCCTTTAATCCCAGCACTTGGGAGGCAGAGGCAGGCGGATCTTTGCGAGTTCGAGGCCAGCCTGGTCTACAAAGTGAGTCCAGGACAGCCAGGGCTACACAAAGAAACCCTGTCTCGAAAAACCAAAAAAAAAAAAAAAGAAAGAAATGGGGGAGTAGGGGAGGAGCCAGGGAGAAACAGCAGGTATGATGGAGGGTGTGCATTCCTCAAAAACCATCACACGCTCTTGGCTCCTACTGTTTATTCCATAATATCCCGAGGACAGCAACCATATACAGGCAGCTGGAACTCCCTGGGGCCCCTAGGGCTCTCAGCTCCCTACACAGCAGCCTGGGCACAAGGAGAGGCTGCCTCAGAGTACATGCCTGCACCTGGCTTCAGCCAGGATTTACTACTAGCAAGGATTGTACATTAATAGGACACATCATTCCCAGGCTGACAGAGCCCAGATTCCTGCGCACGGATCCCGACCTATGATGCTCACACTCCCTTCAAATCCATTTACTGAATGCACAGTGGAGAAGCAAGCAGAGCTGAGTAACTTAATAGCAAATCCATGAGAGCCTTGCTCCGGAGAGAACAGATGGGAAAAGGCATCCCAGAGAGCCATTCCCAGGGAGCAGTAGCAGCTTCAAAGGCCCGCTGGGATAGACTGCAGAAAAGATAATCTTGTTTTCAGGGGCAGGAGGGGGGTGGGTATCGGCTACTGGAGTGGAATGTTCTGGTTAGGGGTAACAGCACCTAATGCTTTCTGCTAGTGATGGAGAAGTGGAGGGAGGAACAAGAGAAGAGCCTTCTCAGCTCTCCTTCCCCACCAATCTAGGCAGGAAGTCCTGGCTGTAATGAGTTAACAGGAACGAAGAACCAGAGAAGGAAGAGTAGCAGGGTCTGGGGAGACCAGGGAAACAAGCAAGGGGCGGGCAGCAGTGGAGGAAGTTCATAGTGGGGGAGGGACCAGGAAATAGACCAGAGAGCCAGAAGGCTGCAAGAGGCACCCAGCTCCCACATGCTGCTGGTGGAGTCACTGGAGAGCAGGGACATCTCCTGGGACTGCCCAGGCATGGCTCCTTACCCAGGAGCCCTGAGATTAATTACACAGGGCCTCAATGGTCATATTAAGCAAATGATGATAATTATAAGACTGTGGCAGCTGCTGGGAAGGAGGCAACAGCTTCTGAAGGGCGAGGCTCAGACCACAGTCCCACAGCCCCAGGAGGTCATTGGTGGAGGACCAGCCTCCTCGTTTTATCCAAGCAGATAAACTGAGGCAGGTCCTGTCAGGATAAGTGTGTCTAGCTCCTCTGTGAGCCAGTATTGCAGGAGTGAGAAGCCAGGACCCCTATGTTCTATCCACACAACACCCCCTCCCGTGAGATTATCTGGGAATTGAGTCTGTTTCCTCTAGGTGACAGAAGGGGAGGTCCCTTTGCCAAGCTACAGTGGCACTATGCCTAACAGTTCCCAGTCCCCAGCCCTGGGAAATAGGAGCTGTGAAGCTAACCAAGCTCAGCCAAGCCACAACCCTGGGCATCGGTCACAGAGAGACTAGGCTGCCAGGATGGCCCAACCCAAAGTGGGAACAACTCCGACTGGCATACTGGCACAGGAACAAATCCCATAGCTTCTTTACCTGAGCCTGGCTTCGTGGTGGAGAAGCAGGGCCCTGGATCTAATGGAGGCCCTGGCATGGAGTTGGCCTTCTATGTAACACTAGCTTTGCCAGGGCAGCCTGTCTCTCTGTTCAGGCAAATGGCAAAGGGGTTGGGTCCTGTATAACTGATGACACCAGAAACTGCCCTGCTACTTTCAGGCCACCACCCAGACCCTCATCTCCCAAGAAAAGGGGTGTCAGCCATCCCATCCTACAAACCAGGTATATGGGAGTGAGCGAAAGAGACATAGCACAGACAGGAAGTGCTGTGGCTGGGACTCCAGAGACCTGTGATCCAATCCCAGAGCTTTGTACGACAAGCCTCAAGGGCTCAATTAGTAAATGAGGAAAATACCACCTGGTAGATCAGCCAGCATCCCAGAGTTGTGAAGACAGGCCACTTCACAAACTGGGACATACTGGGCAAACATGAGACACGATCATCATCACCACTTTCAAGGACAAGAGACTGTCTGCCTCAAGAGTGTGCGAAGTGCATCACAAAAGTGACCTCTTTCCATCATGGGAGGCTTTGCATGCCTAGGGTCACAGCCACTGCGAGTGACTCAGGGTCCTTCCCTGAGCGTGCCAGCAGTCAGGGTTAGAGGTTCTGAGCCTCCTCAGATTGAGCAGTCGGTCCAACAACATGCTGCTGGCTGTGACCCTGCACCTGTGGCGACATTCCCTAAAATTCACAACCTGCCTCAAGTTTTCTCACAGATATCAGGCCCCCCCCCCCCCCCCGGTACTGTTAAGTGTCTAGTACATGTAGGCATGGCCTTGCCAACTTCACATGTTGGTTTTTGGATCAACTGAGATGACAGATGTCAAAATAAATAATGAATTATTAGAATTTCCATTCTTATTCCTATCACATCATCACTACCACCAAATGAGAGGGTAAAGGGAAAGAGGTACAGCTCATCTATGGGGTTCTTGAACAGCTGCAGAGGCCACCCAAGGTGGTCTCCATTAGGAGCAATGCATTCTAGGGGAAGATATCCAAACGTGGAGAGTTCTAGAAAAGGCACTACCTCAAACTTCTCCCACCTGCAAGAGAATCCCATGGCTGTGGCTGCCCAGGAGACCTAGACAGTGCTCTAGATGCTAACTGCATGTCCCCCAAATCTCTTCCCTTGAAGTTTTGTCATTTCTGAACTCATTTTCATCCTAACTGCTGCGGCCCCTAGACAACCCCAGCTGACACTCAGTCTAGTTCCTGTTTTGAGAAATCTGATTGCAAATGTCTTAGAAGAAAGGGGGGCCAACGGCCTCTTCAAAACACAGACCAATTTTTCCTGTACTGGGCTTGGTTTTCAGTCAAACTGAAACCCAGTGAGCAGCCACTAGAGGAGGGGCACAGTGAGAGGCACAGCGGCATCCCTGCAAGCTGCCCACCCTGCTCCAAGGCCGAGGCCACCAGGGGTTTAGTTCACCCTGCTCCATGCCCTATGATAGAGAACGGCAGTAAAGCCAGGCCCACGTCCTATGATAAGAGTGTGGCAGTCACACCCAATTCTTGGCTACCAAAGGAACTGGCATGAGAAATGGGTAGGATTGGCCTCACCACCCACCATGAGGCATCCTGGTGGGTGGGCACATCTGCTCGTCCAGATGCAGGCCATCCTTCAGAACAAGACAGTGAACAAAACATAGAACAAGAAGCTGAAAGCCTTTAAGTGGAGGCCAGGTGCCACTATGGATATCATGGTGACACTGGACAAACCATTCAGATCTGAGCTATCATTCATACACACACACACACACACACACACCTTGTTCTATGGGAGCAAAACTACACCTGTCTCACTCACTCTCTGGTCTCCTGTGCAGTTCAAATGGGAAGATAAGTCTATTTGCCACAATATACTGGACTGGACAAGCCCCAGCTACACTTCTCACATCCTGCCCAACTCTGCACCCACATCCTGGACAGTTTAAACTTTGATACCAGGTGCGATGACATCAGTTGTCTGCAAAGAGGTGGCAGAACGGTCCAGCTGCTGTAGGATGGGATTTACCCTGGTCAAAAGAACCCACAGGGCACCACATGTGGGGAAAAGGGTGAAGAAGGGACTTCCCTCACCTGAACACAGCCCCCAGCGATGGAACATACACACACCACTGCACTGTCTCCAGAAAACACTGTCAAACCGAATCCCAGGGCAGTGACCCCACCAAAGGGGTAGGAAAAACAAAGTCTCCAGCCTCATCCTCCTCACTCCACAAACCTCACAAGAGTGTTACCTACACCAAGGGGAGTGGAGAGGGTTGTGGAACACCAATGGGGTGGGGTGTGTGTGTGTGCGTGCGCGCGTGCCCGCACGCTGGGAGCAGGGGCTGTTCAGATTGGGTGATACAATCCGGTAAACAGAGGCAGACCTGGGGAAGGGAACCCCAAAGCGACACAGAGGATGGAGGACAGAGGCAAGCACCAGGGTGGGAAGAAGGCTGCAGCAGAGCCAGGGGCTGACAGCGACCAGGCCCGGCAGTGAGATACAGGAAGTGAAGCAGCAGTGGGGCCCGGGGAACGCAGCTGGGAGCTTAGAGTTGGGGCGCTCTGGGCTCCCGGGCACCAAGCCTGCAGCGGCCGGGACGATAGAAGTCTCCGGGTCCTGGGGCAGCCAGGATAATGGGGTCTCCGGGGCTGAAGGTCCCTGGAATAGCGGGGGGCTGGGGAGGGTCCCGGGACCTGGGGCAGCCGGGGTAGTGGGGTCCTTGAGGCAGAGGGTCCCCCGAGTCTGGGACGGCCGGGTGAGAGGGGTCCCCGGGGCACGGCACCCCGGGGCGGCGCGTGGGGCCCGGCACTGGCGGGCTCACCTGGGCTCTGGCAGCAGGATCTTCTTGCTGGCGCGCGCGGCCGGCGTGGCCTTGCTCTTCTCCATGGCCATCAGGTAGCTCACATCGGCCAGCACCGCCTCCAGGTCGGCCATCTTGGCGGCGGCGGCGCTATTCCTCCCGCCGCCCGAGGCTCCGATCCGCTCCCGCTCGCTCGGCCCGACCTGGCCCGCGCGGCTTGTCGGCCTCGGCGCCGCCGCCGCCCCGGCCGGTCCCCGCTCCTCGCCCGCTCACTGGCGGTGCCGCCCCATGGCGCCGGCTCCGGCCCGGCCCGGCTCGCGCTCCGCTCCCGCCGGGACTGCAGTCGGGGCGCCGCGTGGGAAGAAGGCTGCAGCAGAGCCAGGGGCGAGGAGCGGGGACCGGCCGGGGCGGCGGCGGCGCCGAGGCCGA
>CAJQZJ010000838.1:603053-649547 GCA_907164525.1 Lophiomys imhausi
TGGTGGCTCACAACCACCCATAATGAAATCTGGTGCCCTCTTCTGCCCTGCAGATATACCTGCAGGCAGAACACTGTATACATAATAAATAAATCTTTAAAAAAAAAAAAAAAGCAGAGTCCACAACCGCCAGCCGGGTGGTGGTAGTGCATCTCATTAATCCCAGCACTCCGGAGGCAGAAGTAGGCAGATAGATTTTTGTGAGGCCAGCCTGGTCTGCAGAGTGAGTTCCAAGACAGCCAAAGCTACACAGAGAAACCCTGTCTCGAAAACAACAACAAAGCATTGTCCACTAAACCACACTCTGATGGGAGCTAAACTCTATTATTTATTTACTTATTGTGTATGTTTGTGCACACATGGAGGTCAGAGGACAGACAATTTGACAATCAGGTCTCTCTTTTTACCACACCGGTTCCCTAAGGATGGAACTCAAGATCCCCAGGCTTGGTGGCAAGCATCTTTACCTACTGAGACCCTCTTTATGCCTTCTTCCCCAGCCAACTCTTGCCTTGTCTCTCTGCCCACTACTTGGGAGGCAAAGGCAGGTGTATTTCTGTAAGGTCAAAGTCAGCCAGAGCTATAGAGTGAGACCCTGTCTCAAGCAAACAAATGAAAAAAAATTAAACCACATATACCTCTCTAGAGAACCTCTCTGCTTTCCAAACTGCTAGGATACTCTCCCATTCCAGTTCAGGGCACTTAGAACCTTATTTTCCTGTCAGTTCATTACCAGCAAAACAAGTAACCCCACTCCCTTTGCACTTCTTGACTACTTTGGATCAAAACAACTCAGATGAAGGTGGGTTTTCAGTGGATGACATCCTTAGATATCCAAGTCAAAACCCAGACCACTTTTCCCCAACCTCTCCTGTCCTCCCTACCTTATCATTACAGCCTCCTGAAAATCCTTTGACCTGTCCATATCTCAGGATCCCTGTAACCACTGCCTTGCTGATGCAGGTTCTAACTAGATGGCTGTCTCTAGATCTGATGGGGTTATTGTCCATTTAATGCCAAACAGCAGCTGTCTAGTCCCCTAGAACTAACAAGAGTGAGAAGTCTTGTGAACTCTTATTTTGTTTCTGGTTTTGGTTTGGTTTTCCAGACACTTTTGTGTGGGTATGTGTATGGGGGTGGGGGGGTGGTGCTGGCTGACCTAGAACTCACTCTGTAGACCAGGCTGGCCTCAGACTCACCTACCTCTAACTCCCGAGTATGGGAGCTGAGATTAAAGGTGTGCATCACCATCACCCAGCAAGAGTGTCAAGTTTTTTTGTTTTTTTTTTTTCAAGAAAGGATTTCTCTGTGTAGTTCTGACTGTCCTGGACTTGCTTTGTTGACCAGGCTGGCCTCAAACTTGCAGAGATCCGCCTACCTCCACCTGCTTCTGCCTCCAGAGTGCTGGGATTAAAGGTGTGCGCCACCACGCCTGTCCCTAATTATTGATTTTAAGATTATCTTTTCTAATTCAAAAAGTATATATGTGTGTGTGTGTGTGTGTGTGTGTGTGTGTGTGCATATGCATGTCTGACTGTGGTTGTGTGCACATGAGAGCAGATGCCTCGAGAAGAGAGTGTTCAATGTCCTGAAGCTGCAGTTACAGGAAATTGTAGGCTGCCTGCAATGGGAACTGGGAACTGAAGTTGAGTCCTCTCCAAGAGCAATACATGCTCCTAACCCTCAACCACAGAACCATCTCTCCAAACACCCAATTCATTTGAGACAGTGTTTCTCAAGTGGGATATGAGGCCTGCCAATTAGGCTAGTCTGTATAGCCAACAAGCCTCATAAACCCACCTGTCTCCACCACCCTAGTGCTGGGACCACAACTGTGTGTCACCATTACAGGTGGTTTATGTGGGTATGAGGGGCTGAAGTAAGATTCACATGTTTGGGCTGGAGAGATGGCTCAGAGGTTAAGAGCACTGACTGCTCTTCCAGAGGTCTTAAGTTCAATTCCCAGCAAACCACATGGCGGCTCACAACTATCTATAATGGGATCTGGTGCCCTCTTCTGGCCTGCAGGCATACATGCAGATAGAACACTGTATACATAATAAATAAATAAAATCTTTCAAAGAAAAAAAAAAGATTCACATACTTGTTCAGCAAGCACTTTACCAACTGATTCATCGCTCCAGTGTTTCTGGCTCATCCCTTGTCTATTGCAGGACCAGACTCAGACAGGCAACAAGGATTTGATGAATGAATGAATGAATGAATGAATGAGTGACCACACTCTTAGAACACATGAAGTTTGAAGCACAACAGGGCTAGCAGCTCCAGCAGGACCAGACGCCTGTGACCTTCCCACAAGCCCTGCCCTGATGATTTGAGACTGGGCCTGTGAGCATAGCCCCACCCTAGCCTGGGTTTTCTGGAACAGTTCTTATTTAAAAAAAAAAAAAAAAAAAAATTGCCGGGCGGTGGTGGCGCACGCCTTTAATCCCAGCACTTGGGAGGCAGAGGCAGGCGGATCTTTGTGAGTTCAAGGCCAGCCTGGTCTACAAAGCGAGTCCAGGACAGCCAGAGATATTCAGAGAAACCCTGTCTCGAAAAACCAAAAAAAAAAAAAAAAAAATTCTGCCTGAAGAACTTGTCAGACCAGAGTCTGAGTGTGGGTTTGGAAATGCCAGCCATCCCCTCCCTTCACTACCTGGAAACCCAGATGGGCCATCCCACCCACAGCCCCCACCCACTGCCCCAGTCAGACCTGGTTCACAGGAACAGGTCTCCAGGGCATCCTTTATGGATCCCCGAGATCTGAGGAAGCAGTTTCAGGCAGCCAGGGGATCAGAGGATAGAGTGATGAGGACTAGCCTGCTAAGGCTGGGTTTTGAGATGGTGCTGCCCCCTGGTGGTGTTTTAGGTCGATTGTAAACTTGACCTTTCAGGCCAGTTTCATTTCCTTCTTTCTTTTCTTTTTTTCTTTTTAATTTTTTCCTTTTGGTTTTTAGAGGGAGGGTTTCTCTGTGTATCCTTGGCAGTCCTAGACTCACTTTATAGACCAGGCAGGCCTCAAACTCACAGAGATCCGCCTTCCTCTGCCTCCTGAGAGTGCTGGGATTAAAGGCGTGCACCACCATGCCCTGCAATTACAGACAGCTGTGAACTGCCATGTGGGTACTGGGAATTGAACCTGGGTCCTCTTGAAGAGGAGCCAATGCTCTTAACCTCTGAGCCATCTCTCAAGCCCTCATTTCATTCTTTTATAAACCTTTGTCTTGTATCCAGATTGTGCTGGATTGGGTGAGGATGCTGGCAGGATGCAAAGAGAAGAGGAACACCATTTCTGTTTGGGGTTGAAAACTCAGCCCACATTGAGTTCCTGATCCCACCACTCTACCCTGTTCCACCTCCCATGAAGCCTCCATTTTCCAAAATCTTTTTTTTTTTTTTTGGTTTTTCGAGACAGGGTTTCTCTGTGTAACAGCCCTGGCTGTCCTGGACTTGCTTTGTAGACCAGGCTGGCCTCGAACTCACAGAGATCCGCCTGCCTCTGTCTCCCAAGTGCTGGGATTAAAGGCGTGCGCCACAACGCCCGGCTAATCTTCCAAAATCTTATGAGTCTTCTTCGACTCCTCTCTTCCCTTCCTTGTCCCTGGTCCCCATATATACAGGAGTATCGTCTGTGCCAAGGAGAGTGCCTCTTCTCAGGCTCTGTCTCACCATTGCAGCTTCCACCGCCCAAGTTAAACTCTACTTTGGCCTGGGATAATGTCTACCCCCTTCCAGTGGCCTGTGAGACCTGGGCCTCTGCATTTCTCAACTAGGCACCTTCCACTTCTCCACTGTCCAGCCTCTCTGTTACATTGTCCACCTCCCCAGCCTGAGATGGACTGGCCATCCTTCCTCCCACATGGCAGGCTTTTGCTCAGCCTATTGTTCCTGTTTCCCTCATGCAATTTGGGATGACCTTGATCTTGTGACAATCTTCCTGGTTCTGCTTCCCCAGAGATGGGAACCAACTAATACCTCCCTGTGCAGTGGATGGAATTTAGGTCGTTTCAGGGCTAGAGAGATGTCTCAGTGGTTAAGAGCACTTGCTGCTGTCTTTTAGAGGACCTGGCTTCAATTCCCAGCACTCATATGACAGTTCACAACTTCCTGTAACTCCAGTTCCGGGGAAATTAATGCCATCTTCTGACTTCCACAGGAACCAGGCACTCTCATGGTACACATACATAATGTAGGCACAGCATACATACACTTGAAATGAAGTGAAATAAAATAAATAAGGAATTTAGGACCTCTTACATGCTAGGCAATTGCTCTAGCACTGAGAACTCTTTTGTTTGTTAGTATGTATGTATGTATGTATGTATGTATGTATGTATGTATGTATGATTTTAGAGGGTCTCACTATGTTGACTTGCTGTCTGGCCTGGAACTCACTATGTAGCAGGCTGGACTTGAACTCACAGACAGGCTCCTTCTTTTGTCTCCCAAGTGGTGCTTGAATAAAAGACATGCTACCACTGGTGACGTGCTGGCTGGTCTTATGTCAACTTGACACAAACTAGAGTTATCTGAAAGTAGGGAAACAACTGAGAAAAATGTCTTAATAAGATCTGGCTATAAGGCATTTTCTTAATTAATTATTGATAGGGGAAGGCCCAGCCCATTGTGGGTGCTTCCATCCCTGGGCTGATGGTCTTGGATTCTATAAGAAAGGAGGCTGAGCCAGACATGGTGGCGCACGCCTTTAATCCCAGCACTCGGGAGGCAGAGGCAGGCAGATCTCTGTGAGTTCAAGGCCAGTCTGGTCTACAAAGTAAGTCCAGGACAGCCAGGGATACACAGAGAAACCCTGTCTCGAAAAAACAACAACAAAAAAGGCAGAGCAAGGCATGTGGAGCTAGTCAAAAAGCAGCACTCCTCATGGCCTTTGCATCAGCTCCTGCCTCCAGGTTTCTGCCATGAGTTCCTTTCCTGACTTCCTTTGATGAACAGTGCTATAGAAGCGTAAGCCAAATAAACCCTTTCCTCCTAAACTTGTTTTTGATCATGGTGTTTTGTCACAGCAATAGAAACCGTGACCAAGATATGAGACATAAAAAAAAAAAAAGGTCTTTGAGATAGGGTCTCACCATACATATATACCATTGGCTGGCCTGGAACTTGCCTCAGCCTCTGAAGTAACTGAGTTCCAGACATGAGTCGTTATAGTCTACTTTTTGTGTTGTTGTTATTGTGCATGTATGCATGATGTGTATATGAGTGTGCCACAACACAAGTGTGAACTGAGCAGACGACTCAGTGAGGTTTGTTCCCTTCTTCGACATTTACATGGGTCCCACGGATCTAAGTTAGGTTCCCAATCTGGAGGCCCCTATTTGTTTGGGTCAAAGTCATTGCATAGTTCACGCTGGTCTCAAAGTCACAATCTTCTTGTCTCAGCTACCCAAGTGCTGGGATTACAGGTCCCTGACACCAGGACACAGGTTCTCAGCTCCTTTGTGGGTTCTCACGACCCTCTTTCAAAGAGCAGCATTTTCCTTTGGGACCCTTAGGGTCATGCAGTCAGCCCTGTCCCAGCCCCAGCCTGCTTTTCAAAGTTTTTGCAGAGGCCGGGATTCCAGCTTTGAATTTCTAGATCTTGGCTATACCCATAGTTTTGGTGTCCACCCTGCCCTAGTTTTTGTCCTGCCCAGCCCCACCCTCTCATATCCAACCCACATGTGTTCCTGCACCCCAAATCAAGTTATGGGGTAGTGGTCCCTTCTAAGATTGACTACTTGTAACTGGCTTGTAAATGTTCCATTAACCATCTTGTAGCCTTGCTGGTAGCTGGTTTCTACTGTGGTGGTGGGACTGGATCTGACAGCTATCTTATACTCTACTTCTATCATCCAGTGCCTTGGTCAAGGCACTTTCTGTGTCAGCACTGGTGAACAGAGATGATGCTCTGGGGTAGAATGGAATGTTAGCCTGTTGACTCTGCTGCCAGTTGGAGTCTTAAGTCTCATTTCTTCTCCAGGCATCCTCTACAGTCTTTTCTTTCATTTCTCTTCTGCCCCTCTATCCATTCATCAGTTATCCTTTTCTGGGTTTCTCAGGGTGTATTACTACTGTATTCCAGCACCCTCCTGGCTCTTTGGAGTCAGCACCTGGATATCTCTGTGCTCAGTCTGTGGAGAAGGGGTCCACAGGATGGGAACTGGATCAGGACCTGGACAGGGTCAGGCCTAGTGCTCTAGCTTCCAGCTTCCATCCTGGCTGGGACTCCTGTATCTGTGGCTTGGGAAGAGGAAGGGTTCTGCATCCAGTGGGTATGAGGCATGAGTTGCAGCCAGTATCCATGCCACGCTTAGCAAAGATGGGTTGGGGGAACAAGGACCAACCCTCATCACCAAATACATTTGAAGGGCCCTTTGCAAATAAAATGGTAAGCCTCCAGGCTAGAGTCATGGTCCATTGGTTAAGAGCACTTGCTGTGTAATCACGGGGCCCTTTGAGTTTAGATTCTAGCACCCAACAAGCCAGGAGTCTTGCAAATACCTGTAACTCCAGCTCCAAGGGATTTGATGTCTTCTGGCTCCAGAGCACACCTTCCAGCTGTGTGCGTGCGCATGCGTGCACATACACACACACACACACACTTGAATGAACACACAACTACACACATAAGTATATATTTTTTCAAATATGAGGCTCTGAGCTGGAAAGATGGCTCAGTGGTTAAGAGCACACTGTTTTGTTTTGTTTTTTGAGACAGGGTTTCTTGTGTAACAAAGCCCTGGCTATCCCAGACTTACTTTGTAGACCAGGCTGGCCTTCAACTCAGAGATCCACCTGCCTCTGCCTCCCAAGTGCTGAGATTAAAGGCATGTATCTGGGCTGGAGATGGCTTAGCGGTTAAAAGCATTGGATGCTCTTACAAAGGACCTGGGTTCAAATCTCAGCACCCACATGGCAGTTCTGTGAGCTCAAGGCCAGCCTGGTCTACAGAGTGAGTTCTAGGATAACCAGGGCTACACAGAGAAAGCCTATCTCAAAATACAAAAACAAAACCAATAAAATATCACTTCTCTCAGCCGGGCGGTGGTGGCACACGCCTTTAATCCCAGCACTTGGGAGGCAGAGGCAGGCGGATCTTTGCGAGTTCGAGGCCAGCCTGGTCTACAAAGCGAGTCCAGGACAGCCAGAGCTGATAAACAGAGAAACTCTGTCTCGAAAAACCAAAAAAAAAAAATATATATATATATATCACTTCTCTCAAAAGATCTTACTGGGTTTTATTGTCTTCCCACCCCCATGTGTAATAGCTCTGGCTGTCCTGGACTTGCTTTGTAGGAAGTTTTGGGTAAATGCCAATCACAGCCCATCTGGAAGCTTCAGCTAGACACTAAACTCAAGGAAGGGCCTAGTCTGTGGCTTTAGTGTGTGTGGAGGTTGGTCTTAGTTTTTGGGGCTGAGAGATCTGAACTACCCAGGCTGTTCATAGGCACTAAGTTTTTGGGAAGCCGGACATCCTTACCACATAAAATACTTATGCATCCAGTAAAGTGTGCTTTAGTCTGGAGAGACAGCTCAGACACTTGCCACAAAGCCTAACAACCCGTTTGAGCCCTGGAACCCACACAAGCTGCCCTCTGACCTTCACAGGCATGCCACAGCATACGTACATATGCCTGCAATCACAAAGTATGTGTGTGTATGTGTATATATATATATATTTGGGGGGAGGGGTCCAGAGAGGGACAGGGTTTCTTTGTACATCCCTGGCTATCCTCGACTCACTCTGTAGACCAGGCTAACCTCTAACTCAGATTCGCTGGCTTTTGCATCTTGAGTGCTGGGATTAAGGATGTGCCACCACACCCTGCAAATTCTATTTCTGAAGTTTTAAGTTTTCCCTGATGAAGCAACTGTTGTTTTTTGACATTAAGAAAGCTAGTAAGTATACAGACTTGTATCACAGATGTTTTTGTCCAGAGAGGTGGAGTCAGCACTCCCTGGTCTTGGCTGGATAGCATGATTGCATGGCCTCTGACTCATCCTCTCAGACATACACATACACCAAAGGAGAAAGGGGTTAGTTTTTGTTTTTAAAGTCTTTTTATTTAAAAACAAAAACAAAAAAGAAAACCAAATCAAAATATTTCCCATTGGAGGCTATTTCTTTCTTTTTTGTCTTTTAAAAATTTTATTACACAAATATCTCCCATTCCCAAGGGTCAGAGGAAAGGCATTTTTGTTCTTTCTAAAACCAAGTGGGGGAACTTTTAGAAAACAAAGTCCAACTAGCTTTCTTCCTTCCCTGACCCAAAATAATGCCAATGTGTCAGCTGGTGGCCTAAAACTTATTCCCTTAATGCTTACATTTAATTTAAAAATCTTAGCACAACATTGGAGATTGACTCTAAATAAGCAACAAAAAATATATATTTACAATATTTCCCTCCCCAAAAAACCAAACCCTTTAAACATAGTGACTTTAGGAGTTTCATTTATTGAGCAGTTATTTTAATCACCAAGTGATTTTATATTATATATATATAATTATATATATATAATTTTCTTCCTTTCCTTTGTGGTTTTTTTGCCCCAGTATGTGGAAAGATGAAGGCAGAGGTTTGGTTCTGCAGTCTGAGGGCCAGGCTCTGGCAAGGCCGCAGCTAGGAGAAGAGGCAGGACTGTGAGCTTACATGCTCTTTGTCCTCACAGACACTTTTCTCCTTTGCAAGGACCAACCCTCACCTTTACAAACCATTCTCCCTCATAATCCTAAAGAAAAGTAAGACCCAGCAAGGGCATCAGTCCATCTGCCGCCATCCTGAGCTCCCTTTTCAGCTGTGCAGTAAAATGCTTGTTTTTTCCAAATCCAAATACCAAAACCCCAGACAAGCCATCAGCTTAGAAATTTCTGTGGATGAACTATCCCAAAGGTCAGAGGCACTCTCCCGGCACAATCCCTGCTCTGAAGGGGTCTCTCCACCTCCCCTTTTATAAAAAGACAACAAACAAAACTTAGTAATTTTAGTATTTTCCACAGGAGCAACCAAAAAAGAAAACAAAGAGGCAGGAAGCTTCTCACTACAGGTCATTAACAGTATTATTAGTATTAATAAGGTTTCTGCTCAACACCCAGGGTTCTTGACAGAAGTTCCCCTAACTGAGGCACTCTGGAATAAATCACTGGCATTTCCTCAACGTTTCAGTCCCAGAATTCTGGGGACTGAAGACCAATGGAATGGCAGAAGGGTCAAGGGAGCAGACTGCTGTTTTTAAGGTGCAGCCAAGAGAATCAGCAGATTGGAAGAAACAATGCCACCCCTTACCAAAACCCAGTTTTCCTGGAAAAAAGTCTGGTTAATGCCAGGGTCAAAGCTGGGCTGGGTGGCAAAGAGGGTATGATGCTTCTGCCTCTATTGCTTTGGCAGTGGCAAGGGTGCAGTTAGCATCTCTCCTTGGGCGGTTCACACTTCAGACTCATGGTGCCTGGGTTGTGTCCCCTCCTGATGGAGTTCAGGAAAGCCTGAGGCTGGGTAACAGGAAATGGGGTGGGAAGTGGGAAGGGTTATGCTTGGGGGAAAAGAGAAAGCGGGGCAAGGCTGTGCTATCAATCTCCTACAGATGGGGAGCAGAGTGCAAATTTGCATGTATCACTGACAAACTCTGGCCACAGGCCTCTGCTGAGCATCTCATCACACTCGAAATATTGACCCAGAATAATTCCGACCTTTTTTTTTTTTCCTTTTTTTTTTAAAGTGCAAAAAGCTCTCTGCTGCCCTAGAGAGAGGATCTTTGGACAGGCCGTTCAATGCAAAGTAAAGGGGCAGCTGATGGGGCTTGAAGGGCTGTGGAGTGGGAGACATCATGTTCCCCTCCTTCCCTGCACACACGTGCAGCACACTTAGCCAGACACACAGAGGCACATGCACACACACTTCCAACGCTTCAGGCAGAGGGCAGTTAACTGGCTTTCAATCAGGACTCCCCTTAAAAGGCACCAGGTCAGTGAGCTGCTAGGCTATACACAGGCCTGGGCTCAGAGGGCCATGCTAAACCAGAGCCTGGAGAAGCCTGGCCTGGAGGCAGGTGGGAACACAACCAGTCCTGTTTCCCCCACCTGGGAAAACATGCTGCTCCTTCTGAGGATAAGAATTCTAGGAAAGTCCTGTTCAGGCAGGAAAGAGGATATGTGGAAATGGGTATCTAGTTGGTGGGTGGCACTGGGGGCGGGGAAGGGAGATGATGCCTGCCTGGGTAGCAATGAAATGGCCATCTCTGGGGGCAGTTCCAGCTCCTCTGAAGAGCTTTTAATAACCCCAGTAAGTGCAACAACAGACTCAGAGATGAGTGGGGAAGTTTAGGGGATGGTGGCAGAATGGGGACCATATAATATGAATGAGTGTTGGACAGCATCAAGCTCAGGGACAAGAAGAAAAGGGCTAGCACAGACATGGAGCAAAGCTTCAAACATCTCACAGCACCACTGAGACCTGCCAGGCCCGGTGTTTCTAGGGCTGCTGCCTGTCCTGCAGAAGCTGGGAGTGTAATGGAGGAGAGACACGCAGCGGACACCATGATAAGAACCTGGCCATGGAGGCAAGGCTGCCTTCTTCCCTGCAGTTTGCTTAGAACCAGGCACTGCTGGGGACCATGGGTGAGAAGGGCTCTTGGCCCAGTGCAGGTGAAAGATGCACACATTTCCCAAAACGGAGCCCAGCTTCCTAGCTGGCAGATGAGCAAGCAAGCAGGTCCTGGGACAGCACAGCCTGTGCTTTCTCCTTGATCAACCTCTTCTCTCTTTTCCTTGGGAGGGAGAGGAGCAGGTAAGTGACCTTGGTGTCCACCAGCCTCTCTGCCCAACCTGTGGGAGAAGGGCTCAGAGAAAAGAGAGCAGAGAGGAAGTGTGTCGTTGGCCTCAGAGCCTACGCAGGGTCAGGGAGAGACTCTCCTTGGTGGGAAGGCAGGGGAAGATTTTCCTGTTCAGTCCAGACTGAGCATGTCTTAGCTAATCTTCTGTATCAACTTCTCATCAGACAGGCAGTAGAGGCTGTTGATGGACAAGTCTGAGATGAAGTGCTCACAGGCTTTTCTTGTGATCTGTTTGCATCCTCGAAGGTCAATCAAGGTGACATTAGCAATCCGCCTTAGGAAGAACAGGGTCTGGTCTGTCAGTTTATTGCAACCTATGAAAAATATGGCCGAGAGAACAAAGATCACAAACACAGCCTCAGAGGTCCACTTTTGACACCCAGTTTTCCCAGCTATCTTTCTCCAATATGCTAAATCAGTGCCCTTTTTGTAGCACATGTAGAGAGACCATGGTTGCCATCAGTACTGTGGCTTTTCACTGCCTTCCTGTAAGGATCATGGGCAAGTAAGCAGCACTAGGGACACGTGGCAGACCCAAGTGCAGCTGGATGGAAGCCATGCACACAGGCACCTGAGTTCACTACCCACGTCAGTCAGTTTAAAACAGTAATACAAGTCCCCCGTTTTCATGCAGATACACACTTCTTGTTGCTGTTGTTGTTCTGAGAGAAAGGGTCTCTATGTAGCTCTGGTTGGCCTTCAATTTATGGAGGTCTGTTTACATCTGCCTAATAAGTGCTAGGATTAAAAAGGTGTGTGCCACCACAACTGGCCAAACACAAACTTTTTTTTTTGGTTTTTTGAGACAGGGTTTCTCTGTGTAACAGCCCTAGCTGCCCTGGACTTACTTTGTAACCAGGCTGGCTTTGAACTCAGAGATCTAATTGCCTCTGCCTCTAGAGTGCTGGGATTAAAGGCGTGCGCCAACAGGGCTGGCTCCAAATGTAAATCTTTAAAAGTTATTTATTTATTTATTAAAATTTTTTGGTTTTTTTGAGACAGGGTTTCTCTGTGTAGCCCTGGCTGTCCTGGACTCACTTTGTAGACCAGGCTGGCCTCAAACTCACAAAGATCCACCTGCCCCTGCCTCCCAAGTGCTGGGATTAAAGGCGTGCGCCACCACCGCCCGGCTTCAAAAGTTATTTATTTTTTGATAAATAACACTATGTTAACACTGGCTGACCTCAAAGTCAAAAAGATTTGTTTTGTATTCATGTGTGTATGCCAACATGTGTGTAGGTATACAAAAAAAGTTAGAAGGTGTCAGATCCCCAGGATCTAGTTACAGGTGGTTATGAGCCATCTGACATGGGGTTTGGGGACTGCTGATCCAGCTCTCTATCCCCATGCAGATGCAAATCAATGAGTAAACATGATTCAGAAAGCAGTGACATCACCGAACATAAACAAAGACAGCAACATACCTGCCATATTGAGCTCTGTGAGGGAGTACCGAGTGGAAGACCCGACAGCAGTGAGGAGGTTGGAGGACTGATCTGTAAGGTGGCTGCAGTGACTGAGGTCAAGTCGAGACAAAAGGGGCATGTGGCGAATGATGAGACGGAGAGTGGCATCTGTAATGTCAAGGCCTGCCAGCCGGAAGTCAGTCATGTTCCGGAGCTTGCTTCGATTGTCTTGACCTAACAGGCAAGAAAAGAGCTTAGACCAAAGCCCCAGATGGCAGCAGCTGTGTGCTTGGTTAAGACCCCCTTGATAGGGTTGACCAGAACTGCCTACACTCAATTCTTCCTGTGGAGAATGAACAATGTACAGGGATATTTCTAGGAAACAAGGTACGTTTTCTGTCTTCTTGGTGCCAGATTGTATGCCTCACTTCCAAAGTGATGTGTGAAATGGGCCTTCCTTCCTCACAGTCCTGTTACCATCCAGCATTCAAAGAGCTTTGGATATCCTACTCTGACCCAGAAGCCTGCAAGACATTCTCAGGTTTATGCTCTCTGCGTCTGAACTCTTATAGAATGGACTTCCTCCTGTTTGTATATAACTTGTACTTGTACATAGCCTGCCACTGTATTTTTCACCTTGTACTCTTCCATTTTTCCACAGTTTCAATCTAAGACCTTAGTTTCAAGCTCCATCCAAAAAGAAATCTCAAGACAGACAGGTAGATGAGGCAGGCCCAGAGCATACCTGGCTTATCTGTGGGTGGAGTCAGCAAGTCCCGAATTTGAGGGTCTTTAATTCCTACTGCCCACCGAAGATCAAGGGTCCTGAGAAGGGGGCAGCTGGAGGTGCTGAGGGCAGAGACTGCAGACCAGGAACAGCCTGCTAGGAAGAGGTCTTTTAGTCCTGCAACAAATGGAAACAGACATACAATATACTCAGAGAACTCAAATCCTTAGTTACCAGATGTTCTGAACAATAACAACAACAAAAGGATCTATAGTCTAATGGGGGAGAAGAACTATGTTCTAATCTAGTAACCAAGTCTAAAAATTCTCATGGTGTCTAGGCCTCCAAACTATAACTTTTTTTATTTTTTTGGTTTTTTGAGACAGGGTTTCTCTGTGTAGCCCTGGCTACCCTGGACTTATTTCCTAGACTAGGCTGGCCTCGAACTCACAGAAATCCACCTGCCTCTGCCTCCTGAGTGCCAAGATTAAAAACGTGTGCCACCACGCCCAGCCAAATTATAACTTACTTTGGTGTTAAAACCAATAGTTGGAACACCAGATAGTGGTGTCCCTGTGCCTTTAATCAGGAGGCAGAGGCAGGCAGAGTCTGGTATACTGAGTGAGGTGAGTCCCAAGACAGCAATGGCTACACAGAGAAAGACTGTCTCAAAAAGACAAACACACAAACAAAACCAAACAAAAACCCAATAGCTGGAGCTGTATGTGGTAGCATACACCTTTAAACCCAGCACTTAGAAGGCATAGATAGGCTGATCTCTGAGTTCTGCATAGTTCAAACCCTATCTCAAAACAAAATAAACAAAAACAAAAACAAACAAACAAAAAAATTGCTGGGGGAGATGGCTGAGCAATTAAACCATACCACTCACTGAACAAGACCAGAATTCATATCCCCAGAAACCAAATAAATGTCAGGTAGACGAGGCAGCCTGCTAGTAATACAGGATTGAAAAGAAGAGACAGGGGATCACCACAAGGTATACAACAGGACTAGCCATATCAGACGCAAGCTCTGTGGTGTGACTGAGAGACCAGAACCTGCTTCAACTTATGAAGTGGAAGAGTGACTCAAGGTTCCTGATACCAACTTCTTTTTTTTTTTTTTTTTTTGGTTTTTCGAGACAGGGTTTCTCTGAATATCTCTGGCTGTCCTGGACTCGCTTTGTAGACCAGGCTGGCCTCGAACTCACAGAGATCCGCCTGCCTCTGCCTCCCGAGTGCTGGGATTAAAGGCGTGCGCCACCACCGCCCGGCCCTGATACCAACTTCTAATGCACATGCATACACAAATGTACACACCTACATCCATACATATGAAAAGAAGGAAAATAAAGATCCAATCAGTTAGTTTTTATTAGAGCAACAAATGCTGTGTGACTTCTGTCTTTCTGGGACCTTAAGATGCTGGAGGGCTAACAAAGGGCAAAATCCGACTGAAATTTCCTCTTCTATGCTCAGAAAATGTGCACGATTAAAAAAGCAGCAACTCAATCTCATTCTTCTGTGTTTACTGCAGTCACCAATCCATTGATGCCTCAGAGACTGGCAGTTACAGTGGCCCTGACAGCCATGGTACAAAATTACTACCCCAAACTGCACCACATCAGTTCTAAGCAGAACTGACAATAGTCTAATGTTTCCTGCTGGCCCTCTGAGCCCTAGGACAGTAGGACTGGCTGCTCACCTACCTGGCAGCCTATTGACCAGCCATGTCAGCTGCTTTTTGGAGATGTTAGTCCAACTAAGGTCGAGGCTTACTGGCTGCCGCTTGATGATGCCACTGAGAGCTTGGGGTACGATGGCCTTACACCTACTCAAGTCAATTTTTGTCCAAAGTCGTTTATCACAGCACCTGTAAGAGGGAAGAGAATTATCTAACTTGATACACTTGTCAAAGGTAATTCCAAGGCACTCTGCTAAGCTTCTGATAAAGGCTGAACACCTGAAGGTCATTCCTCTAAGTTCTCCTATAGAAAACCAGAGATCACTGTCATTTCTGCCTCAAGAGTCAGGCAAAAACTGCCTTGCTCTTTACAACAACTAGACACTTTGCAAATCCAGGTTAAGTGGGACACGGTTTGGCTGGTCCATGCAACAGCATGTTGTATTCCCTTCCTTTGCACTAAAACGGCATGGCTCTTATTGACCAGTGCACAGGAACACTCAAACAATTTTAAAAAGACTAAGTTTTAACTTGGTTAAAGGATAAGTAGGTTTCCATATAGAGCATTCATAATTTCTTTTTTTGGTTTTTCGAGACAGGGTTTCTCTGTGTAACAGCTCTGGCTGTCCTGGACTCGCTTTGTAGACCAGGCTGGCATTGAACTCACAGAGATCTGCCTGCCTCTGCCTCCCAAGTGCTGAGATTAAAGGCGTGTGCCACCACGCCCGGCTGCATTCATAATTTTTTTTTTTTGGTTTTTCGAGACAGGGTTTCTCTGTGTAACCTTGGCTGTCCTGGACTCACTTTGTAGACCAGGCTGGCCTTGAACTCACAAAGATTCACCTGCCTCTGCCTCCCAAGTGCTGGGATTAAAGGTGTGCGCCACCACCGCCCGGCTGCATTCATAATTTTTACATTTGACTTTTTACAGTCCTTGGCTTGCTCCTTTCACTATCAATGACTTGCCACTGAGGGATGAAGGGTGATACCTAACACCAGAATACATCTTGCCTTGAGCGCATTACTATCTCAGGACTAATGAGGCTCTCTATCAGTCTAGACAGCCCTCTTCCACCTCAGACATCTGCTTCCCCACTATCTTGGCATCTTCTAGCCAGTTCAGTGCAAAACTGAAAGGAAGAGGCCTTTTCACTGCAGTCTACAGACAGCAGTGACTATGCAGGCTTCTACTTTATAGTCCCTACTCCTGAGTTCAGCCTGCCTGGCAAAGGACAAAGAGATAATATGTAATGGGAGTCTTATGTGCCTTGGCCTGGAAACCAAGGATTAGAGAGACACTGGCAGGCCCATTTGTTTGACAAAAAGAACTAAGAGAATTTGGGTAGATCACAAATTAATTCTAATTGAAGAAATACATTTGTACTGGAAAAATTATTTACAAAATCTTATTGATGGCACACCAGATTTCAATGGTAGGAGCCTTTAAATAAATAAATAATAAAATACACAATGTGTCAAAGTATAGTGCTAGAACAACCCCAGACGCTCTGATTCAGCAGGCCTGGGGTTTCTTTCTTTGAGATAGGGATGCCATGATTTAACAGACTGGCCTGGAGATATAGCCTTTGCTCACCTCAAACTCCAGATCTTTCTGCCTCTGTCTCCTGAATGCTGGGATTAATGTGTGCACTACCACACTCTTATCAGTTTTCAGATATATATTGCTGGTCAAGACTCCAAATTTTGGGGACAACAGGAATAGAATGTAACCAAAATAAAAATTACACACCCTTATGGAAAACCTCAACAATGTCCCACAGCAATTTCTTCATTTATTAGCTCTAGGGATTATCCTCCACTAAATGTCTGTTCAACTAGAGGAGAAATGGTCCATTAGGAAGGATAACTGAATTTCAACTCCAGGACTGGGATCTGCTTGTTGAAGAAAGGAATGATTCAGGTTTGGGGGAATAATTAAAACTGGACAATGAACGTAGAGGGGGAAACCAAAGAGTACTAGAACTGGAAGAGTAGGAGCACTTTTTCTTTTTGGTTTTTTGAGACAGGGTTTGTGCGTGTGTGGCTGTCCTGGACTCACTTTGTAGACCAGGCTAGCCTTGAATCCACAGAGATCCACCTCCACATGTGCTGGGATTAAAGGTGTAGGCCACCATGTCTGGCTAGGAGCAGTTTCAAATTCATTTTGGAAAGTTTGCCCATTCCTCTTGGTGCAATCATCTGTCATGAAAACTAGCTATCTAGCTTGCCAGACTCCCAACCAGCACATGTTAGGGGAGGGAAGATAGGCTTACAACCTCTAAGACCCTAACTTTCAACACAAAATTCATCCCTTAAATGAGTTTCCCTTCCCCCAGCAGAGAAATAGGGAAACAAGAGCATTGAGAGGAGTCAAAGGTTCAAATTCCCCTAATATCTGCAGGTTACAATAGACTACAAACAGCACCCACAGACCAGTTAGTTCCCTTTACTCCTTGAAAGACCTGACATGCCTACAGATAAAGGTACATGCTGTTCTCACTCAGAAGATCTGCCACCTACTCCCTTGCCCCTATTCCTGACCCCCTGTATCCCTGCTCACCATTTATACCACGTCTTGCACACTCGCATACATTCACAAAGTTCTCTGCGGCTGAGGTAGCGGAAGACAGACATCCAGACCTCCCGCTGCATCCAGCTTTCGTCTCCATCCTGAGCCCAACTGCCCCGGCCATTCAGCCTGGCTGTACCCCCCTCCTCTGCACTGTCATCTTCCTCCTCCTCCTCCTCTTCCTCCTCTCCCCCCAGCCCCTCCTCATCCCCACGCTGGGGGTTTCGGGCTGGGCAGTGCTGCATTAGCACACGGGGGTTAGGGCGAAGGTTGGCAGAGGAGGCCGTGATGGCCTGCAGCTTGGGCACAATGGATGTCCCGTGGAGCTCTTTGGTGGGCCTCTGTAGCGTGACAGTGAGGTACGATCCCCGGATCTTGGCTTTCTCAACTTCAGACAGCTCCTTTTTGCCGCTGGGATTGTTCTCCTTTTCCCGTACCATGGTGCGCTCTGTGGCTTGTAGCCGCAGCAACTGCCGCCGTTTGAAGCGCTCATCACGGCTGGCACTGTGGTGGTCGCTGGGGCCAGCCCCAGGGGATGACCTAGTCACCATACCCCGGGGAGAAACCGGGTCGTGGATGAGCTGCAGCATGGAAGTAGGTGAGTGAGGTGGGGGTGTGAGGGGCTCCTCGCAGCTCCTCAGGGGCCGTAGGACTTTGGCTTGTACAGCTTCGTCATCGCTCTCTTCTATTTTTCGCTTCTGCAAAATGCCCAGAAAAGAAACACCATTGCTTCCGTTTTTCTAAACCCTTTAAAGTAACAAGGAGAATCTGAGAGAAGCCAGGTCACTGCTGCCAAAGGGGGCCATTTCCTCAGAGCCTGTGGTTCAGATTGCCAAGATCTGAAACTGACCACACACCCAGGCCATAGAATGCTGATTTCAGAACACAAAATCCTTAAATGGTCACTTGGGAAACTTACCTGTGAGAAAAAGTTTGCATCCACAAAGGAATGAAACCTACAATACAAGGTTTCTTGTTTCTAAATTCTATCTTATTCATTACATTTCAATTTTTGGGTAAAAATACTACTTTAGCATGAAAACTACCAGGTGTAACTTGACCACTTTTATTTGTGTCTCTAATTTAGCTCTTCAAGGTCAAGTGATAGATACATCCATGTTGATGAAAGAAAAACAGCTGGTCTAACCATGGACAAAGTGGCAGGGCACAGTAACAGACTTTACTGCCTTTCAGCTGTCAAGTCTGCAGTATCTCAATTCAGCTCTACATGAAGAACCATGTCACTGCAGAGAGACCTAGTTATGATTACGGTGAAGAATTCCACAAGGCCCGGACCTCATCCTGTAATACCTGTACTTTCCAGACACCTTTCCTGCGACCATCCTTTGCTAGGCTGAGACAAAACTCAGACAGCATATGAATTATCCTATTAATGAGTCAGATTTTCCATCCGAAGACGGTCTGTCATCAGCAACAATCCTGGTCTGTATTTCTTTTGTTCCTTACACAGTACCTGTCACCCCCAACAGCACCAGTGAAGACAAATTCAAAAGTTGTTAATCCAAGAACATGGAATGAGAACTCTGGGTAGTCAGAGACTACCACAAACCCTCATCCTCAAAAATATTTCAAACTGGCCAGGGATGGAGCACACACCTTAAATTTCAGCACGGGGGAGGCAGAGGTAGTTGGAACTCTGTGATCTGTGAGTTCAAAGCCAGTTTAATCTATATAGTTGAGTTCTAGACCAGCCAAGGCTGCACAGTGAGACCTTGTCTAAAAATACTCAAAAAAATCTTGACTAAAATTTCAACTGCCCCAGAGCCCAAGTGGAAGAAATAAAAGACAAGCCATTTCATCCCTGCTTCTCCCTCACGCCTGTGCAAGGTCTAACCTGAAGAACCGACAGGAGGCCGCCTGAACCCTCAGTGGGTCTCACCTTGCCAACTTTGAGTAACCAGAGTCCTTTTGGCATGCTGATGCTACTATTGATCATTAGGGCAACAATCTTAGCTGTCTCGGGCTAAGGCCATGAAGCTGGTCCCCACTCTATCTAGTAGAGTGGCTGCTTCTGAATTGCATATTTGGGCCCACAGGGCAGGTAAGGACAAAGAGGTAAAGATGAGGGGAAAAAAAAAAAAGTAAACCTGCTTAACCGGAAACTCTAGTGTATGAATCCAGTGTGCAACAGAACCACAAGCCAAGCTCTCCTCCCCGTTTAGTTACATTCCTCAGGACAAAGTTGCATATCTAATTCTCCAACTCAATAAATAGCCCACGGATGACTCCTGCTTTCCTAGTACCCTACAGAATGATTCCTGATATTCCTTAGAGTGGAACAGTATTTAGTAATGCAAAAACTAACCCCCCTCAAAAAACAAAACAAAAAAAAAAAACCCCACCAAAACCCCCAAGAAACAAAAAATCCCCAACAAATTGGAGGGGGAAGGGGAGCAATCAAAAAGGGAGGATAAAAAGATATCAAACAAAGAAAACTAAAATAATCTTAGGTCAGAGAAAGCCCATGGATACTATTGTATAGGCCATTGCACAGCAACCTACCAGAGTGACCATTCATTTCCTTTACCTGGGCTTTCTCCGAGCTGTCTTCCTGGTAACACTTCGGACACTCCCAGCAATTTGGCAATTCCTCGTTAAGCAACCCCTCTCCATCCATCTACAGGTAGATAGGGATGTTTTAAAAAGTTAATTTTGTTTTTAACCTTCCACATTGCATAGTAACACAAGTAGGAAGAACCTAGAAGAGTCATTCATTTCTAAACATACTGGTCTACATGGGAATTATGACTGAGAGCCACTGAACAACTAACAGTACTCCCTGCCACTGGTAAAATGGCTACTCTCAGCCACCTTAATTCTTGGCTGGATGACCAAAACTAGGTTCCCTGAAGAGACTTCAGGGTCTGGGACAGTTCAGATATGTATTCCTCTCCTAAACATCTCATGTCAATGGCACCAGACCCAATCTTGCTATCTGGACAAACTAATATTGCTGAGATTCAGAGGTCAATGGTTAGTTAGCTTCAGTGATTCAGTGTTCTCAACTGCAAATTGTACATATAGTAATTATATCTCAAGGAACTTAACTGCTTGAGATATAGTAACACAAATCCTTGTTTGTGTTAAGGACTAAATTCAAAGTGTTTATGGCTGGATACAGTGGCATTTGTCTGTAATTTCAGCACTTGGGAAGTAGAGGAAGCATGATCTCAGTAAATTCAAGGTCAGCCTGATTTACAAAGTGGGTTCTGACCCAGCCAGAACTACACAGGAAGAATGTCTCAAAAAGAAAAAAGTAAGCTGTTCAGAAAAGTTCTTGGTATTTATTCAACACTTTCTACCAATAATTTGTCACACCAAGATACTACTCTACCAATTCTTTTCTCTCTCTCTGCCATCCCCTCAAGTCAGGGTTTCAATAGTAGTTCTGGCTCCCTTACACTTAGAATCTTTCTGTGCCAACTCACCACATCCAAGGACTGCTGGCATGTGCCCCCTAAATCGAGCTTTTACCAATTCCAACACATATTTTTCACTCTCCCCACCCTCCAAGTCAGGGTTTCTCAGTGTATCCCTGGCTGTCCTGGACTCACCCTGTAGACCAGGCTGGCCTCAAATTCAGAGATCTACCTGCTTTTGCCTCCAGAGTGCTGGGAATTAAGGTGTGTGCCACCGATGCCCAGCTATTTTTCACATTTAAATCTTTCTGAAATTATGCAAACTGCCATCATTGACAATGCCTCATAATCACTAGGTGGAAGTCCTTACCCAGTTGACACTTTCTGTCAAAGCCAAAGTACCTGCATATCCACACACCCACCCACTCATCTACCCACTCAACTTTGAGATTGGGGGTGTGTGTCTTAATATGTTACCAAGGCTGATCTCAAACTAAAACCATTTTCTCACCTCAGAGTAATTGGTACTACAGCCATATGTCACCATGCCAGTCACTAATGTACCTGAGACCTAAATTTGACAGATCCATTTTCATAGGCTTGTCATAAAGATTGCATGAAACATGTCTCCTCAGGCTAGTGGTGGTGGCGCAGGCCTTTAATCCCAGCACTCAGAAGGCAGAGGCAGGCAGATCTTTGTGAACTCAAGTCTGGTCTACAAAGTGAGTTCCAGGACAGCCAAGGCTATACAGAGAAACAAACAAACAAAAAAAATGAAAACATTCTTTAACTTCTCTGGGTACACATCAGAATCACCTGGGCACTCTGAAATACAAAATATAAGCTAGATCTTATGACTCCATCTTTGAGGTTCTAACCACGCCTGCAATCCCCCCCTTGCTTTGCCACCATCCCTTAAGCTGACATGCTGAGATACAATGAGGTATGTAGCAGAGATGCCTGGGAGCTTGAAGCATCCTCAAACATATCTTCAAGTTTCATGACAATGGCCTGGAGGTTCAAAAACATTGTCTGGAGGACTCTGGGACATGTCCCATGTTTACTGTATTTCTTTTTTTCTTTTTCAAGACAGGGTTTCTCTGTATATCCTTGGCTGTTTTGGACTCACTCTGTAGACCAGGCTGGCCTTGAACTCACAAAGATCCACTTGCCTCTGCCTCCCGAGTGCTGGGATTAAAGGTGTGCCATCATACCCGGCGTGTGTACTGTATTTTGTATACTGTTCTTTTCTTCAAAAACTATTATACAGCCTGATACACAGTAGATACCTGAACAATGGGCTAATGTTAGATAGTTCTCTGTGACCAGGGAACTGAAAGTCCACAGTAGGAATACTAACAGCCTCTACTGGCAGGTATCCCACTCTCTTTCAAGGGCCTTTAGGCATCTTTTTACCTGGAGGCAGCCAGGATGAACTATCTCATTGCAGATGCAGCATTCCATGAGTTTCTTTTCAAAGTCCTGTGTTTCTTCATTCTGATCCACTTCTCCACAGAGAGAACATGTAACTGAATGAGGCAGTCTGGGCTATAAGAGGACAAAGATCAGGAGATTAGATTTAGAACCTTTAAGTTTTATATGTTCCCTTTAAACGAAAGATTTGGTTCACCTGGGATGCAGAAGGACAAGGTAGTCAGCAGAGAGAATTTTGGTGAGAAAATGATTGGGAAAGAAGACTGTGGACTTAACTGTCTAGGAACTGGACCATTAGAGGCAGTTACTTTGCTCTTTGATGGCTCGTCTTTGGCCTCATTAGTCCTTTCTTATAAGGAGGGGATAGAAAGCAGTGAATTGCTCTTCAAATGTTGGTGCCCTGTCTGAACGTTAGTTTTTTTTTTTCCTTTTCCTTTTTTGGTTTTTCAAGGCAGGGTTTCTCTGTGTAACAGCTCTGGCTGTCCTGAACTCGCTTTGTAGACCAGGCTGGCCTTGAACTCAGAGATCTCCCTGCCTCTGCCTCCCAAGTGCTGGGATTAAAGGCCTGTGCTACCACCACCCAGTCTAGATTATTTTTTTTAAAAAGGATTCATTTGTTTAATATGTAGACAGTGTTCTGTCTGCATGTATGCCTGCAAGCCAGAAGAGGGCACCAGATTTCATTATAGATGGTTGTGAGCCACCATGTGGTTGCTGGGAATTGAACTCAGGACCTCTGGAAGAGCAGCCAGTCTCTTCACCTCTGAGCTATCTCTCCAGCCCATAGACAAAAAAAAAAAAAAAAAAAAAAAAGGTTATTTTTACTATAGATACCAAACCCAAGGAGAAAGGACCTCCCTCTCAGGAGAGACTTTACACATTACACAGTTCCTCTGGCACCAGCACTACTCCCTGCAGTTTTTTTATCCAGATCACTTACTGCTAAGCACTGTCGGAGGACACAGGATTGCTTCATGCGTCCAGGCCCGCCAAACTTCTTCATGTCCCTGCAGTAGTGGCAGACACCACATTCTCCTTGTACACAAGCTTTGCATTTCCTGCAACGCACTCTTCTCCGCCTGGCTCCTGACACAATGGGGGAGGCAGCAGCAGGCCTTACAGGTGTTAAGCGTGGAGCTGGCTTCATGGTGTGAGGCTTTGTGATGGGAATAGTAGGAACCCTTACCTTTGGCCTGGCAGGGAATTTAAGCTGGAAAAAAAGAAAAAAAAAAAAAAAAGCACTGAAGTCACCATTTCTGGTTGCTTTAAAACTGGAGAAGGCAGATGATTACATGGCAATGTACCTGGCCTAGGACTTGGCAAAGCCTTGTCTGTAGGCAAGTGTGCCCACTGTCTATATTCATAAATAAATTTTTATGGGAACACAGACATGCTCATTTAGTTATGTATTATCTATGGCTATTTTCTCTTCTTTCTTCTATTTTCTTTCTTTCTTTTTCCCCAGAGACAGGGTTTCTCTGTTTAACACCCCTGGCTGTCCAGGACTCATTTTGTAGACCAGGCTGCCCAGAGATCTGCCTGCCTCTGCCTCTGCTGGGATTAAAGGAGTGTGCCATCACACTCGACTTATGGCTATTTTCAAATGCTATCAAATAGGACATTATGATTGTGTGGCATGCAAACCTACAGAATCTCAACACTGACAAAAACATTGGGCAGCCCTTGTTCTATGCTTTGCTATCCCTTTCAATTTACAGAGCTGTAGGATAGCCCCTCCCCAAAGCTTTTTTTGGTTTAAGTGCCATGTACTAAAAAGGGTCCAAACCTCCCATAGTTCTTTATGACGATAACTCAAAATATACTCCCTAAACAGGATGTCAAAGTCTTGGAAGGTGAAACTAGTCTTATTAATTTATCACTCCAGCCAGGAATGGTGGCGCATGCCTTTAATCCCAGCATTCTGGAGGCAGAGTCAGGCAATCTGAGTTCGAGGTCAGCTTGGTCTACAAATTGAGTCCAGGACAGCCAGGGCTTTTACACAGAAAAACCCTGTCTCGAAAACAAAACAAACAAGAAAAATCACTCCAAATGGCACTCCACCGGACTTGTTATACTGTACCTAGTAACATTTAGTGTGGAATAAGTTTCGGTGTTTATAATTTTAACATTGTGCTTATTTACCTTGCTAGGGACCTTTTTAAATTTCTTATTATTTTGAGCCGGGCAGTGGTGGCGCACGCCTTTAATCCCAGCACTTGGGAGGCAGAGGCAGGTGGATCTTTGCAAGTTCGAGGCCAGCCTGGTCTAAAAAGTGAGTCCGGCACAGCACAGCCAGGGCTACACAGAGAAACTCTGTCTCGAAAAACCAAAAAAAAAAAAAAAAAAAAAAAACCTTATTATTTCATTTATTTATTTTTTAAATTTTTTTAGGTTTTTTGAAACAGGGTTTCTCTGTGTATCAACCAGGGCTGTCCAGGAACTCACTCGTAGACCAGGATGGCCTTGAACTCAGAAATCCACCTGCCTCTGCCTCCCAAACGCTGGGATTGAAGGCGTGCACCACCACACCCAGCCCAAATGACTTCTTACAACCAGGAAGGAGGTGGCTCTTTAAAGATACTAGTCAGCCGGGCGGTGGTGGCGCACGCCTTTAATCCCAGCACTTGGGAGGCAGAGGCAGGCGGATCTTTGTAAGTTCGAGGCCAGCCTGGTCTACAAAGCGAGTCCAGGACAGCCAGAGATATTCAGAGAAACCCTGTCTCGAAAAACCAAAAAAAAAAAAAAAACAAAATAAAGATACTAGTCAAGCTGTGTGGTGGTGGCGCATGGCTTTAATCCCAGCACTCAGGAGGTAGAGGCAAGTAGATCTCTGAGTTCAAGGACAGTCTACAGAGTGAGTTCCAGGACAGTCAAAGCTACAGAGAAAAGAAACCCTGTTTCGAAAAACCTAAAAGATATTGTTCAACCCCACACTTTTAACATTCTGCTTAAACACTCCTGGAATGCTATGACTTTGCAACTTTCAGCCAGGAAACACTGAAGAGAGGCCAAATTTGGCTCATGGTCAGGACAGAATATATGAACTCTGTCACAGACAGTAAGTTAAAAGTTATACAGGATGTAAGCTTCAAAGGAATGAAAAAATAAAAGTAACTGACAATTTGCTGATGGAAATTCTTTTAATCTTGGCTGAGTGTGATGGTAATCTACCTATAACCTTAGCATATAGAAGATAGAAGTAGGTCATGAATTCAAGGACAGTTTTGTATACTTGGCAGGTCCTATTTCAATAAAGGGAAGGTGGTAACATTTTTGGGATCATTAAACCTGGAGGGACGGCTCCAACATGATAGTTTTGTTCAGAAAGTCAACTTCAGGGGCTGGAGAGATGTCTCATCGGTTAAGAGCACTGGCTGCTCTTCCAAACCACCAGGTTCAAATCCCAGCACCTACATGGCAGTTCACAGCTGTCTGTAATTAATTGCTGGGCATGGTGGCGCACGCCTTTAATCACAGAACTTGGGAGGCAGAGGCAGACAGATCACTTGGAGTTCAAGGCCAGCCTGGTCTACAAAGGGAGTCCAGGACAGCAAGGGCTACACAGAGAAACCCTGTCTCAAAAAACAAAACAAAACAAAACAAAACAAAAAACCCCAAACCCAAACCCAAAAAGTCAACTTCAAAGAGAGCCAATTACCCTGAACTATGAGTCAGGACAGAACCAAGGAATGATTGACTATCAGTATTATATTTATTTACTCATTTATTAAGACAGGATCTTGCTATGTAGCCCTGACTAGCCTGGAACTTATCTTCCTTCCTCTATTTTCTGAGTGTTGGGATCAAACAAAGGCCTGCACCACCAGGCAGGCCTAGTAGGTTTTTGTGAGACAGGGACTCATTAAGTACCTGTACATACATAATGTGGCTAAAGTCACAATGTAGATCAAACTGGCCTCAAAGTCACAGAGATCGATCCACCTGCCTCTTTGTCACCTTGTCTGATTAAATCAAGGCATCAACCAAAACCCATCTATGTCTAGTTGTCTTTTATTTCCAGAATGGTAATAATCAATTGGCAATAAACGTAAATGGCTTGAAGATCAAACAGAAGAGTCTCTTACCTTATCCCTTTTTGGCCACTGTACTATAGGGACTCCAGTGAGGGCTAACTTGGGATCACTACTGGCAAGTTCCTCCAGCAAAATCTGAGGATCAAAAAGAAGCAAAAAGCTGAATATGGTGAACACAAAGGCAAAGCACTCTCACCAGCATTTAGACTGAGCCTTACTACCACTGCCCCTTCCCCACCAGAAGAGGAGCAGGTTGGCTGCATTTCTCCTTCATACAGACTTATTGCAAGTCAAGTAAATCAACAATGAAAAAGAAACCTCAGATTGCTGCTATCAAGACTTTAACCTTGGTTGGGTGTATTGACAGACATCATTATTTCTAGGACTGAGGAAGCAGATCTACACAGTAAATAACAGGCCAACCTGGGCTACACAGTGAGGCTTTGCTTCAAACATGCACAACACCATAACTGTGTATTTCTATGATACTGAAGCAACTAGCTACTATAGGGTTACAGTATTATTTGTCAAGCAATTCAATATAGGACAGTAAAACTTTACATTTATTTCTGCACTTTTCTATAGCAGTTATTATCACTTTTGTTTTTATTTTGTAGGTGTGGGCAAAGGGGCATCAAAATGAATGGTTAATACTAAATTATTAAGACAATAGCCTTGCCGGGCGGTGGTGGCGCATGCCTTTAATCCCAGCACTTGGGAGGCAGAGGCAGCCGGATCTTTGTGAGTTCGAGGCCAGCCTGGTCTACAAAGTGAGTCCAGGACAGCCAAGGATACACAGAGAAACCCTGTCTCGAAAAACCAAAAAAAAAAAAAAAAAAAGACAATAGCCTTAATGTCCTGGTTCAAGCAGTACTGGGGATTCAACCCACAATCTCACACATACACATTCTAGGCTAATGTTCTACCCATGACATGATGAGCTATATTCTCAGATGTGTTCTATGGTTGATTACAGTGCATGCTCTCTGGGAGTTCACAGCATACACACAGGTAAGCAGAGTCTGCTTTACATTTATAACTAACTATTAATGGGAAAGGAACAGTCTTAGATCAATGGTTATTATGACTTTAATAAAAAGTTTGGATGGCTTAAGAAGAACATGACAGTTAGAAACTGCCACTTAAGTGAATCACACTGGTTAACTTTATTTTGAGACAAATCATTTTATGTCTTTGAAAAAGATTCTGAATCACAAACCACCTAGTAGAATAAATCTCCCATTTGATGGCATGAACCACAAAGCAATGCTACAGGAAAATGTAAATCTAAGAGACAGGTTATCCTTGCTTTTAATTGTATACACAAACTGTTTCAGCAAAAACTAAACTTTGACCTAGAAGGATCAGCATGCTTGGGTCATCTTTAACAAGCCATTTTCACAATCAGAACTTTTCATAACCTCAAGATCATTCTCTAAATTCCAGAATTAGGGCTCAAGACCTGTTTACATTCTGAAAGGTTTCTCTATTAAGAAATCCCCCTCTGCCAAATCTCCAGATGCCTCACACCTTCCCTCAAACCGATCTCATTTTCAGTTGTTTTATTTACTTCAAGTTGCTATGGCACCCTATTATTCTAGAGCCTCATGTTGGCACCGTACTGTGTGGGGGTGAAGAGGCAGGGTGTGGTTACCACATGGGACAAGGTTCTGGTCCCAGGTCCTAATCTTCCGAGGGTGAAAAATTCAGATCCATTCAAAATGTGCACTGAGGAGTGCACATTTGGCTCCCCTCCCCCACTTTGCATAGGGGAGGAGTAGGACTCTGCCCATTTCCTCTGGGGAAGAGAACTGAGCTGTCCACAAACAGGGACTTTCCACTTTCAGCAAAGCAGACTGCTGAGAAAGACCTATGATTAAGAGGGTAGAAAAGGAACTTAAGTTCACTGGAACAGTTCAATTCTACCTGTAAGACTTTTGTCGGGGACACAGGGGAGGGTAGAGAGACAAACTGTGTGTGCTGTACTGGGTGGGGGCAGTTAACATACACATCATTCAATTACTGGGGTATGTGTGGGTGTGGAGGGAAAAGCAGATTTCCTTCCCAGCCTAAAATCGCTGGCGCCAAGTCTGCAACGCTTTCATTTAAAAAAAAAAAAAAAAAAGCTACCACCTCTCCCCAGTGGGGCTTTAAGATCAGTGGGTGGGGGTGGGGGTGGGTGGAGTGTGGAGAGGCTGCTGCCTATCTAGGTTCCAGGCATTTGGGAGAACATTCAAACACAGGCCCACACCCCATAGAACAGTCTCTGGTCAAGGAGTAAGTACTCCTCAAACCCAAGCAACCCAGTTCCAAAGCACATCCTACCAGCTACAGAATAAGTGTTAACCACGGCTCAAACAACACAAGTAACACAAGCATTGCCCTAGACTCGCCCAGCAGGCAGTTGTGCCTCTTCCAAGAGACAAAGTCTCTACAGTTACATACACACCCCAAACCAGAAAGGGCTTGCCAACCGACCGTCTGACCTTGCATTTCTTGTTGCTCTGAAGCTGCAGAGGCTCTTGGGTGAAGTTTCCCCAGCGCCTTTGTTTTGTTTTCTGTGTTGAAGTTGTGCGGAAGGAGTTAGCTTTTCTGCTTCTAGGAAATCCTGATTTATGTGAAAATCCTGAATCTCCCAGGGCACGTAAAGCAAGGCAGTATCGCTGTAACCCTTCAGGCTACTCAGAGCAGCGTGGAGCACTCTGAGCTCCTCCTAAAGTCCTTCAGCTCAGCCGCGGCTTCCTGTGCCTGCGAACAATGCTGCTGCGTCACCCACATGCAGCTCCCAGAAATGCTTTGCAACGGAAGATGGCAGGAGGGGGAGCTCAGTTCGAGTGAGCCAGCCAGGCAGAGGGCCTGGCCGTTCTGCTGCAGCACCCGGAGGGGGTGTGTTTGGCAGCTGCTCGCCTCCTCGTGATTGGAGGAAGCACAGTCGGGGAGGGAGCTTGGCCAGCCCTGGCCTCAGATCCTTCCCTCCAACACTGCAACCGGAGAACTTAGGGCCAGCCCACAGAGGGCTCTTGGTAGTCGACTTCGGGAAGGGTTTAACCCTATCCACAGCATATCCTAGCCCACATCTGTCCCTACAGTGGTCCCCACACCATTCCACTCAGGGTCACTTATTGTTATAACTAGAGCTCTCTCACTGATGATACACAGATTTCTCTCCTCTCTGGGATCTCAGCAAGAGTTTAACCTCTGAGGAGGAAGCTTGACAGTAGCTTATGCTATTCCCTAGCCCTTCCTGAGTCATCAGTCCACACTCACATAGCTCCATCCCACCATCAAGTATTTATATCAACACTTTCAGAAATACCGTATTACAGGCAACACTGAGATAAAATATGCCTGTTCCCACCAACCATACACACAGTACATGCCCACTTCTGGTTCTGACAAGAAATCACCAGAGTACTAGAACTGTATATGCAGCAATCTTTTAGCACTTCTACTGTGAACAAATCAAGCTAATCAGGTGCGACTTAAGATCAGAACACATTATCCTCTTGACTCTATACAAAGTACAGGGAGTCAAGGTCAGGTGTGGTGGCGCACGCCTTTAAATCCCAGCACTGGGGAGGCAGAGGCAGGTTGATCTCTATGAGTTCAAGGCCTACAGAGTGCATTCCAGGACAGCCAGGGCAACACAGAGAAACCCTGTCTCAAAAAAAAAAAGAGAGAATCAGTTTTACCTGCCTCATTCACAATCCTACTGACTCAGCTTTCCAAGTGCCGGAATTACAGGCATTACTACCTTAATGCTACTCTCTATGAAGCAAAGAGTCTTTTATCCTATTGATGACACCTTCTATACTGTTTAGAAGTCCATGAGCCAAGGTGAAGCTCAAAATTTGTTCATATACTCTTATTGGGCTACAGCAGAAAGATAAGGTTCACACAGGTGAGACAGCTACTCATGTCTATCTCCATGGAAGAAGCTGAGCAGGAAAAGAAGGCCAAGGAGCAGAAGAATTGTACTTTCCAGATCCTCCCCTCCTAATATAACTGTTATATCTGACATAAACATGTAGCTCTCAGTAATATTCTTTTAAAATTACATTTATTTACTTGTGCATGCAAGTGGAGGTCAGAGGACCGCTTTCACCATGTGGTCCTGAGTGGAGAACGTCATGCTTAGCAATAAGCACCACAATCCTGAGTTTCCGCCATAGATTTAGTGTCCTCATCGCTCTGGGGATCTGAGCTGGTGTCAAAGGCTGTTTGTGAATACACTTCTTGCCAGTTTCCCTCCCTGTGCTGCCTGCCCAGGCTTAGCTCCAACCCCTGGGGGCTCAAGGGATCTTCCTGGATAACAGTAGCTGGGGCTCTGCACTTGAGGCCTGTGCTTGTTTCCACAGCAGCTCACAGAAAGGAAGAGGCATTCAAGTGTTCTTGATTGAGTGCTTTCAGGGAATGCCTACATGGTCACCTGACCTCACACCTCTCTTCCATTTGAAGAGTTAAAGACCAAGTATATTCAGTTTATTTCATATGAAAAATTTTGTAACAATAAGGTTTCTTAGAAAATGCTTATCTTCAGTGCTATCTATTCCAAAGGGATGTTACATTACTGCAGAAAAATATACCTCAAGGAAAACTGGTTGTAGCAATATCTACCAGAAAACAGATAAAATACATGCCACTACAAAATTCACTCCAAGAAAAATTTCAAATTACAAAAGATGCCCAACAAAGAAGGAGTAAAATGGGCCTGGTGGCATACACCCAAAATGCCAGCATTTAGGAAGGTGAGGAAAGAGGATGTAACTTCAGGACCCCTTTAGGCTGTACAGTGAGATCCTGTCTCAAAAAGCCAAGGATGAATTGGGCATTGGAGACACATGCCTTTAATCCTATTATTCAGGAGGCAGAGGCAGGCAGATCTCTGAGTTTCAGGACAGTTACACAGAGAAACCATGTCTCAAAAAAGAAAACCAGGCTGGGCGGTGGTGACGCATGCCTTTAATCCCAGCGCTTGGGAGGCAGAGGCAGGCGGATCTCTGTGAGTTCGAGGCCAGCCTGGTCTACAAAGTGAGTCCAGGACAGCCAGAGCTGTTATACAGAGAAACCCTGTCTGGAAAAACAAAAACAAAACAAAAAACAAACAAAAAAAAACAAACCCAAACAATGACAACAATAAAAAAGCCAAGGAGGAAGAACATCACCTTTCACAACACAGGAAGTGAAAGAATCTCTTATTTTAAAACACAACCTTAGCCGGGCGGTGGTGGCGCACGCCTTTAATCCCAGCACTTGGGAGGCAGAGGCAGGCGGATCTCTGTGAGGTCGAGGCCAGCCTGGTCTACAAAGCGAGTCCAGGACAGCCAGAGCTACAAAGAGAAACCCTGTCTCGAAAAAAACAAAACAAAAAAAAAAAAAACCACAACCTTATGCCAGGCATGGTGGTGCATGCCTATAATCCCAGCACTCCAGAGGCAGAGGCAGAGGCAGGCGGTCTCTGGGAGTTCAAGGCCTACAAATCATGTCCAGGACAGTCAGAACCACACAGAGAAATCTTGCACTGAAAAAAACAAACCAAAGCCGGGCGGTGGTGGCGCACGCCTTTAATCCCAGCACTTGGGAGGCAGAGGCAGGCGGATCTCTGTGAGTTCGAAGCCAGCCTGGTCTACAAAGTGAGTCTAGGACAGCCAGAGCTGTTATACAGAGAAACCCTGTCTCGAAAAAAACAAAAAAAAAGAAAAAACAAACCAAACAAACAAAAACAACTCTCCCCAAAATCTTTAAAAGAATGGGTTCAGTAGATAACTCAGTGAGTACTGAGCAAGATGGGACAACTGATTTTGATCCCTGAATCCATGTAGTTTCAAAGAGTTGTCCTCCATACCATGGCAGGCAAATACCCTCCTCCCCTTAGGATACCAACAGAATTTTTTTTTTCAATGAGTGGGGTGCATCTGAGGGACACTACCTGATGGCTGTCCTCTGGGTTTTATATATACGTATACACACACACAATCTTGTTAGTGATAATTGCAAATGAAATTTTATTGCATGGTATTTATTTATTCATATATTTTATTTATTTGCTTATTTGTGTTTATTTTTATTCAGTGTGTGCATGTTTTTCCTGCATGTACATATATCACTTGCATGTCTGGTAACTGAGGCAGACAGAAGTCAGAATTGGGATTCCCTGGAACTGGACTTACAAATGGTTGTGAGCTCCCTTATGGGTGCTGTTACTCGAACCTAGGTTCTCTGAAAGAGCAGCCAGTGTTCTTTTTTTTTTATTTATTTTCTTTTTTTGGTTTTTCCAGACAGTGTTTCTTTGTGTAACAGCCTGGCTGTCCTGGACTCACTTTGTAGACCAGGGTGGCCTCAAACTCACAGAGATCCGCCTGCCTCTGCCTCCCGAGTGCTGGGATTAAAGGTGTCGCAGCCAGTGTTCTTAACCACTGGTGGAATCATCTCTCTAGCCCCAGATAGCTATTATTTCCATGGTTATTTGCCACCACAACTCTGTTTCAGTAGTATCATACTCCTGAGGTGGAACTTAAGTGTATATTTTTAGATAAAAGATAAAATGTTAATATCTTAAGTCGGAGTAGCATAAGTCTACTATGCCACAAAGAACAGTTTCCCAATTTATAAAATGAACGTTGTTAGCATTATAGAATGTTGTTGTAATCAGTTTGTTCCATCTACCAGGACAGTTTTAGCTGATGAAATGAGAAGACTAGCACCTCCTTCTTACTCATGATAAATTCTCCCACCTTTCCTCAGAGTAGCTCTGGGACCAGTGCACAGCATATGCACAATATATATACTTCTTAGCTTTCTTAAATGTCCATTCTATAAGTGGACTGAAGGACCTACGGCCAAGAGCAACACTGGAATCAATGAATTTCATTGATTTGTGACTAGACACAATGTTACTACTTTTAAATAACTAACACGAAGATTTAAATTTTTTGATGCTGATATGAAAATACATTCTCTGACACTTAGCTCCACTTTCAGCCTATATCATTAATTTTAACACTTCCATAGAGATATTTTATAGAGGAAAGAACATGCTTTCATGCCTCTAGTAACTTAATGTCACAAAGTATGATTGGCAAGCTGATCAAAAAGCTTCTTTCATATGTGTACATACATTGGGAATTCTTTCTCAGTAAAATAAACCAAAACAGATATAAACAATAAAGTTCAATTAAATTCTTCCAGTTGATTGTTATCACCCTTATAGTGTCCTATTTATAGCAGCTTAGGATATACCTCCCAAGAACCCTTTGGAATAAGCTTCGTCTATGAATGGAGCTGTACTATCACACTGCTTCATGTTCTGCTTTTTTATTCAATATAAATTAAGTTGCAACTCTTCTACTTTAGAAACTAAGAATATCTTACAGTAGGAGAGCTGCTTGATATATTACATTTTCTCAAGCAGTCGAGGTTACATGTTTTTCCAGTCTTATCCATGTTGATTCACTTTACCAATAAGTCAATATTCTTTAAATGATTTATTTTTCCACTTAATCCCATTCTAATTCTATGATTCTTTCTTTGACACTGTAAAGCTTAACATTTTAGAATGTTCAAAGCCCTTTATCACAGTACTAAAATGGACTTTTCTTTGAGGAAATATGTAATTATGGTGATCTCATCTCATTGTTTTTCCTTTCATCTGTCCTATGCACTATTTCTGAGAAGCATATAGATTGAAAGAACATATAATTCCTTTCTGCAGAAAGAGCAATCTGCTCCCTTTTGTCCCCCAAATGCAACAAAGCCTTACATGCAACACCAGCATATAAGCACCAAAGTTCTCTAGTGTTGCAGAGTCCCCATCTGTGCAGTGATTTGACACCTTATAATTGTTCTAATTTTTTTTTCGAGACAGGGTTTCTCTATATAACAGCTCTAGCTGTCCTGGACTCACTTTGTAGACCAGGCTGGCCTCGAACTCACAGAGATCCACCTGCCTCTGTCTCCCAAGTGCTGGGATTAAAGGTGTGCACAACCATGCCCGGCAATTGTTCTAGTTTTTTTGTTGTTGATTTCTTTCTTCCTTCTGAGATAAGGACTCACTCCATAGACCAGGCTGGTCTCAAATTCAGCCTTCTTTTGGCCTTCTGAGTGCTTGGTATTTATAAGCACAAGCTACTACCCCCCCGGTCTTAAAAAAAAAAAAAAAAAAAAAACCAAGAACAAAAACCACTTTATTTTTAATTATGTGTAGGGGCAAATACATGAGTAGTACAGAGTCCAGGCCAGAAGAGGGCACCAGATCTGTTGGAACTAGAGTTGGAGTGAGCTGGAGTGAGCCAAGCTGCTGACAACCTAACTGGATCCTTTTCTTTTTTTTTTTTTTTGGTTTTTTCGAGACAGAGTTTCTCTGTGTATTGTTGGCTGTCCTGGACTCACTTTGTAGACCAGGCTGGCCTCGAACTCACAAAGATCCGCCTGCCTCTGCCTCCCAAGTGCTGGGATTAAAGGTGTGCGCCACCACCGCCCGGCTGGATCCTTTTCTAAGAGTAGGAAAGTAACAAGTGCTCTTAATGGCTGGGCCACCACTCCAGTGCCTTACAATGTCTTTAAAAAAGGGGGGTGGGGGTATGGTCTTACTATGTAGACCTAGGTGGACTAAAACTCTATGTAGACCAAGTTGGTCTTGCACTCATAGAAACTGACCTGGCTCAATGCTTTTTTTTGGTGACACCGATTTTTTTTGTTTTGTTTTGTTTGAGACAAGGTTTCTCTGTGTAGCACTGACTGGCCTCGAACTCACAGAGAAGAGAGCCTCTGCCTCCTGAGTACCGGGATTAAATTTATATTCTGAACTTAGTAAAATTCTCACTGGACATAACTAATAGAAAGAATTCAGCTGTTCTCTGACACTGGCCTCAAGTATTTCCTTTTTACTTTGGAAAAGGGTCTCATTTTGTTGTCCACTATTCAGTCATCTCATAGGCCACCAGGTTCCTCAAGTTCCAACCTATGCCACAATGTCTTAGTCAGTGTTGACAGCTCTATTTCCTAGTGATTCTTCATAAATAGAAAGAAGCTTTGTGAGCTTTTCACATGGTTGGAGACATTTGGATGTCTTCCTATAACTCATTCACCTGCCTTTCCGCTGCTTCCTTTTATTTTTTTGTACATTCTCCCCTAGTACACTACTGGACCACTATTTCCTTTAATCTCTGAACTGAGGCCAGGCATGGCAGCTGATACACACTTGTGATTCTGGTAACTGGGAGGTTCAAGCAGGAAGAATTCTAATTTGAGGTCAGCCTGGGCTCCCCAGCAAGTCTCTGCCTGAAAACCAAACCAAACAAATTTTTCTTGATATAGCTATTTTAAATTGCTTGCTTAAATGAGTTTGTGATTTCTACCAGTAACTTTTGACCTTGAATAACAGAATAGGGTAATATAGTATAGCTTTCTACAATGGGACTTAGTAAAATTAGATCTACAGACATTATCTTAGAACTGAAATGATATTCATTTTGATGAACTAGAAACACATAAATCAAAATAATGTTATAAGATAGCCTTAGGAAGTGTTTCTTTTATAGAATTTTTAAAGACAATTATCCAAGTTAAATAATTCTCAAAATTCAAAATTTATTATTTTCCACACGTACGTGTGATAGAATAGCTGCATAAAAAGAGGCTGTTGTAGAAAACAATGGTGTTATAATCAATCACCATAAAGGAAAATAAAGTTACACTTGGTAGTAGCACACACTTTTAATCCCAGGACTGGGAAGCAAACAGGCTCTCTTCCTAGTTCTGTGCTAGCCTGGTCTACATAGCAAATTGTAGAGCAGTCAGGGCTACACAGACTCTGGCTATAGATAGATGGATAGATAGATAAATAGATACAGACAGATAGGCAGGTGGGCAGAAAGACAGACAGACAGGATAGGTAAATAGACTCATCATAATGGAAAATAAAAAATTCACATGGCCTTTGATTACTGTAAGGTGCGAAGTGAGGTTGCAATCTAACCTGAGAGCCAAAAAAAGGATGGCTAAGTTTCTTTTTTTTTTTGGTTTTTTGAGACAAGGTTTCTCTGTGTAGCCCTGGCTGTCCTGGACTCACTTTATAGACCAGGCTGGCCTGGAACTCACAAAGATCCGCCTGCCTCTACCTCCCAAGTGCTGGGATTAAAGGTGTGCGCCACCACCGCCCGGCTGCTAAGTTTCTTTTGACATACATTAACAATTTTAGAAATAGGATCACACCAATCTGAAGCTCTGTCATTTTACCTTATATGTAAGCCACAAAAGCATCTGGTTTTTCCAAAACAACCACAAGTGTCTTTCTCTCTATTTGAAACACGGTCTTAGTCTGTAACCCAGGCCCAAAACCTATTTTGTAGCCTAAGCTAGCTAGCATTAACTTGTAGCACTCCTTCCTCAGCCTCCTGAATGTTTAGATTACAGGCATGCACCACCATGTCCAGCCTAAGAGCAAATCTTTTTTTTTTTTCTTTAAACAAAACTCTGCTTAAAAAAAAAAAAAAAAAAAAAAATATTTATTTATTTATTTAATGCAGAAGAGTTCTGTCTGCATGTACCCCTATGTGCCAGAAGAGGTAATCAGATCCCAGTATAGATAGTTGTGAGGCACCATATGGCTGCTGGGAAATGTCAGGATCTCTGGAAGAGCTTAACCACTGAGCAATCTCTCCTGCCAAAGTTAATCTTATGAAATCAAATTGTTGCCACCCCTGTAATTCCAACATCCAGGATGCTGAGGTAAGAGGGCTGAGAGATCAAGACAAACCTGGGTTATCTCTCTCCCACTCCATTTTAGCCACTGTAATTTTTTTCCTTTTTACTATTGCATTAAAAATGTAAGATGTCATTGGACAGCCTGGACTAAGCAGAGAGACCCTGGCTTCAAAAAACAGACAGACCAGGCCAGGCGGTGGTGGCGCATGCCTTTAATCCCAGCACTTGGGAGGCAGAGGCAGGCGGATCTCTGTGAGTTTGAGGCCAGCCTGGTCTACAAAGTGAGTCCAGGACAGCCAGGCTGTTACACAGAGAAACCCTGTCTCGAAAAACCAAAAAAAAAAAAAAAAAAAAGACAGACCGGGATAGGATAGTTCATACAGACACTGAATTTCTGACAAAGGTATCAAAAACATACATTGGAAAAAGACAGTTTCAACAAATAATGCTTGGAAAACTAGCTTAGACTAGATAGAAGATTAGACTCTTTTACCCTGGACAAAAATCAATTCAAAATGACTTAAAGATCTGTAACATCAAAACTGATAGAAGAAACATAGGTAAGGGTCACTGAGACAGTTCAGTGGAAAAAAAGGTACTTGCTGCTAAGTATGGAAATCTGAGTTGATCCCCGGAGCTCATGTCATGGTAAGAGAAGTGACTCCTGCTAGTCATCCTTGGATATCTGTATGTGTGCTACGACATATGTGAACAAACAGAAACACACCAGCATGCACACTAAACAGTACATTAAAAAAAAAAAAGAAGAATTTGGAAGCTGAGTGTACTGGCTCATGCCTTTAATCCCAGGAAGAAGAGGCAGAAGTAGGTGGCTGGGTATCTGTGAGTTTGAGGCCAGCCTGGTCTACACAGTGAGTTCCAGGATAGTCAGAGCTATACAAAGAGATCCTGTCTCAAAACAAAAACACATCCCTAATAAATGAGAGGGGTATGGGGGCTGGTGAGATGGCTCAGTAAAGGGCATATGCAGCTCTTTCAGAGGATGACAGTTTGGTTCTCCAGCACAGTGAACATGGCTCCGAAACAGTTCCAGGGACCTAATACTTTCCTTTGGCCTCAAAAGGCACACAATATGCATATATGCATATACACACAAGCGTGGGCACACATAGTAAAATTTTATTTATTTATTCTTTGCCTCTGCCTCTTGAGTAGCTGGGATTAATGGTATATGTTACCATACCTGGCTTAAGAATATATCTTTAAGTGTGTTATGTATTTCTTTTTTTCTTTATATTTTTTAAATTTTAGCCAGGTGATGGTGGCACATGCTTTTAATCCCAGCACTAGGGAGGCAGAAGCAGGCGGATCTCTATGAGTTCAAGGCCAGCCTGGTCTACAGAGTGAGTCCAGGACAGAGATACACAGAAAAACCCTGCTTCAAAAATCAACCAATGGGGCTGGAGAGATGGCTCAGAGGTTAAGAGCACTGGCTGCTCTTCCAGATGTCCCGAGTTCAATTCCTAGCAACCACATGGTGCCTCACAACCATCTATAATGGGATCTGGTGCCCTCTTTTGGCCTGCAGGAAAACATGCAGACAGAACACTGCATACATAATAAATAAATAAAATCTTTTAAAAAATCAACTAACCAATGAAAAAAAATAAAAAGAAACAAGAAACATAAACCAAAACCCAAGCCAAAAAAATGTATTCATAGACAAGGACTTTTTGAAAGGGACTGAAACAACAAAAGAAATAATCCCCCAATCAAAAGGAGATTTTTTTGAGAAATTTAAAAGGCTTCTAGCTGGGCAGTGATGGTGCTAACCTTTAATCCCAGAACTCTTGAGTTCACAGCCAGTCTGGTCTATAGAATATGAGATCCAGGTACACAGAGAAATCCTGTCTCAAAAAACCAAAACCAAACCAAACCAAAACAAAACAAAAAAAGCGTCTAGAGCAAAAAGGCAACTTACAAAAGGAAAAACTGCCAGGCATGGCAGCACTTAGGGAACAGAGGCAGGCGGATCTCTGTGAGAATGAGGCCAGCCTGGTCTACAGAGCAGGACAATGAGGGCTCTGTTATACAGAGAAACCCTGTCAGGTAAAAACAAACAAACAAACAAACAAACAAACAAACAAAAACCAAGTGTGTAGCCTGGTGTGGTAGCACACACCTTTAATCCCAGCACTTGGAAGGCAGAGGCAGGCAGATCTCTATGAGTTGAAGGCCAGTCTGGTCTACAAAATGAGTCCAGGACAGTCAAGGCTACACCTAGAAACCCTGTCTCAAAAAACAAACAAACAAAAAAAGGCCAGGTTTGATAGTGCATGTCTTTAATCCCAGCACTAGAGAGTCAGAGGCAGGAGGGCTTCTGTGAGTTCAAGCCCAACCTGGTCTACAGAGTGAGCTTCAAGACAGCCAGGACGACAGAGAGACTCAGTCTCAACAAACAAAAGAAATACAAATGCTCAATGAATATCTGAGAAGGTGTACTTAGTCATCAATACAAAGCTGCTGTGAGATTTTATCTAATCCCAGTCTGAATAGTTACTACAGAGAAAACAAAGGAGCAGAGCTGGTTGCAGTAAAGTGCTTGCTGTGCAAGTCTAATGACCTCAGTTCAATCCCTATCACACTGCCACACATGTGTCCCCATCCACTAATAATAATAATAAAAAAGGAAAGAAAAAAGACAGAAAGAAAACCAGTGACAATAAATGCTAGTGAATACTTGTGGAAAAAGGAATTCTTATACATTGCTGGTGGGAATGTAAATTGGTACAGGTATGGAAGTCAGTATGGTAGTTCCTCAAAAAACTAAATGTAGAGGTACTATATAACCAGCCATATACCATTGGGTATAAAACTGAAAGACACCAAGTCACCATAGCACAGATATTTGAATACACATTTTTATTGCTGGACTATTCACAATAGCTAAGAAATGAAACCAGCTTAAATGCCTATCAACAGATGAATGAATAATGAAAATGTAGCACATAATTATACAACAAAGTTTTATCCAACTGTTATGAAAAATAAAACCATGGCATTTCAGGAAAATTGATGAAACTGCAGAATACTATGTGGCATCTATATATGTGTGGGGGAAGATGGGATAGGAAGGAAACCATAAGAGGGAAGGAAAAGAGAGGAGAAAAAATACAGGGTAATGAAATATACATGACATGAAAGCAGAAATGGTGACTACCTGGGCATAGGAAGAGAACCACAGAGAGTATGGTTGGGAAGGAAAGAATCAAATTGTGGCCAGTTCTATTTCTGCTTCCTATATCACCACAGGAATGTTAGGATCACATATAGGCACCACTTTGATAGTTTTGTTTTGAAATATAGACCCTGGGAGTTGAACCAAGGTCCTCTGCTTATTCGGCAAGAGAATTTACCTGTTCCATCATCTCCAGGAATTACACTCAGGTTATCAGGTCTATTCACTGAGCCATTTCACTGGTCCCCCAACACTTTCCTCTATTTTGGTGGTAAGCTTCAAATTCAAGTTTTTCGCACTAAGTAAGTCAACACTATTTTCAAAATGGTGACTTAATGTCATTTTAGAAACTGAAACCCTGAGCAGCACTGACATAGGCACATAGTAACTTCCCTGTGGTTGAAGCATCCTTAGTCCCTACACTCTCCAAATCCAGAAACCTAAGTCTCCGAGACAGACCAACAGCTGCTTACCTTTACGTCAGTGATGAGAGCATCTTCATCTTCTATCCCTGTGGGGACACACTTCTTGTGCAGTGGAAGTGACTCTAACTTATCTACAAGACAGCGAAGTCCTTCAAGCTCAAAGTGGGTCAGATGCACTTGCCTATCCTTCCTAGGGCTACACTGGGGATCCCAAACTTGGCCATTGTGGGATCCCCGGCTAGAGTCTGAGGATGAGTCTCCAGACAAAGTTTTCTTCAGACTTGGAAGACTTCGGCAAGCTTTGCCAAGTCCATCATAATCCAGGTTGACTCCATTAGCAACAGGGCTGGTAAGCACAGATCGCTTATTATTCAAGCGTCGGGCTTCTCTGTCTACCCCTTCCTCATCACCATTTCCAGACTCCAATTCATTTAATTCCATATCTACCAATGCAAAAGAAATAAATGCTAGTTGGCTAGTAGATCAACAAGAAAAACAGCACAGTACATACAAGGTTATAAACAACAAGGTCAATGTTGAAAACCATAGTTACAAATAGAAATAATCCTGTAGTAGTTGGGTGGGGAGATGCACATCTTCATTTCCAGCATACTGGTAAGCAGAGGCAGGAGGATCTCTTTAAGTTCCAAGCTAGCCTGGTCTACATACATAGTGAGTTCCAGGATTATTAGAGTGAGACTCTAGTATTGAGGCTGGAGAGATGGCTCAGTGATTGATTAAGAACACTTGTTGCTCTTACAAAGGATCCAGGTTCAAGTCCTAGTACCCACAGGATAGTTCATAACCTGATGCATAGATGTTCCATTTAGGGTTGAACAGTCAACCCTATATGACCAGTAAAATATATTTTATTATATACAAAAAAGTTATTGTCACTTCTACTGAGTTCATCTAGAACTCCAGTTCCATGGGATCTGACACCTTCTTCTAAATACCGCAGGAAGGCACCAAGCACATGTAGTACAAAAATACATACTCACACATAAAATAGAATGTAATAATTTTTTTTTTTAAAGAAACACACTATTGCCAGGCTTGGTGGCACATGTCTTTAATACCTGCACTGGGGAGGCAGAAGCAGGTGGATCTCTGTGAGTTGAAGGCCAGCCTGGTCTACAAAGTGAGTACAGGACAGCCAGGGCTTGGTACACAGAGAAACCATGTCTCAAAAAAACAAAACAAAACAACCCCCCACCCAAAAAACCAGAAAAAAGTCCAAAAAAAAAAAAAAAAACAAAACAAAATGAAAAAAGAAAAGAAACAAAGTACCATTCATCCAATTAAGCACTTCTCTTGATATTGGGAAAAATGTTAAAACACAGAGGTTAAAAACAAAGATATTAGTTGGGTGTGGTGCACACCTTTAATCTCAGCACTCTGGAGGCAGAGGCGGGGGGATCTCTGAGAGGCGGGGGGATCTCTGAGAGTTTGAGGCTAGCCTGGTCTACAGAATTAGTCCAGGACAGTCAGGTGGCATATGCCTTCAATCTCAGTACATGAGAGGCAGGGGCAGGGGAATCTCTTGAGTTCCAGGCCAGGACTACCTCTTCCATCCAAGAGGAACCCTGTCTAGAAAAACAAACCAACCAACCAACAACAATAATAAAATTTCTCATTTGTAAAATCAGGCTACTTATACCTCACAGGTATATAGTTATATTATGCACACATATATTTTATACATAGTAAGAATTTAGACTACAAAAACTATTTAACAACTGTAGATTGTGACCATGTGTATATAATAAAATATATTTAACTGGTCAAAGGGTTGACTGTCCAACCCTAAATGGGACAGCTATACATCACCCCCTCCAAGGCTCAGGAACCAGAAGAGACAGAAAGAATATAATGGCTAGGGGAGGGGATGGTGTGTTGTTATTCAATGTATGAAGTAGAAATGTTGAATTTTGTTTTGTTTTTTTGAGACAGGGTTTCTCTGTGTAGCCCTGGCTATCCTATCTAGAACTTACTTTGTAGACCAGGCTGGCCTTGAACTCAGAGATCCGCCTGCCTCTGTCTCCTGAGTGCTGGGATTAAGGACGTGCACCACCACACCTAGCTGTGGAATCCTGAACTTAAGTGGCTATGATTATTTATAACATACAACAACTATACAAGATTGCGTCATCAACTTCCATCACCAATGGGAGAAGATAACAAGGCCCTGCTCCTCCCATAATATCTATGGGCAGTCAAGTATTGCCCCTCTCATCTCTGAAGATCTTTCTGCAGTTCATTGTTATGGGAGGAGGGAAAGAAATTTTCTTCACTGAGTAGCCACTGATTGCCCAGGTATCTGTAAATAATCATTCACACAGGCTTCTATAGTAACTCTAGTTATATTTATGAATTGATAAACCCCTAAAGGGACTGGAGAGAGGGTTCAGCAATTAAGAACACTGCTGCTCTTCCACACAATAGGTTCAATACACACACACACCACAGCTCAATATAGTCTGTAACTCCAGTCCTGGGGGCTCTGACACCTCACATGGACACACATGCAGGCCAAATACCAATGTACATAAAATAAAAATAATTAACTTCTCAGTTAAAAAAAAAAAAAAGACAGACAGACTTAGTGGTGTGCACATCTTTAATCCCAGCACTCAGGAGGCAGATCTCTGTGAGTTTGAGGCCAGCCTGGTCTCCAGTGTTCCAGGGCAGCCAGGTCTGCACAGAGAAATCCTGTCTTAAAAAACAACAACAAAAAAGAAAACCCCCTTTAAAAAAAAAATTAAAGTTGGGGTTGGAGAGATGGCTCAGTGGTTAAGAGTACTGGATGCTTTTCCAGAATACCTGGGTTCAAATCCCAGCATCCACATGGAAGCTTACAACTGTCTGTAACTCCTGTTCCAGAAAACCTGAGACCCTCAAACAGACATATATGCAGGCAAAACACCAATAAACATAAATAAAAATAAATAATTAAAAAAAGAATAGCTTAAAAAATTAAGACAGGAAATTGGGCAGTGGTGGCGCACGCCTTTAATCCCAGCACTTGGGAGTCAGAGGCAGGCGGATCTCTGTGAGTTCGAGGCCAGCCTGGTCTACAAAGCAAGTCCAGGACAGCCAGAGCTATTATACAGAGAAACCCTGTCTCGAAAAACCAAAAAAAAAAAAAAAAAAAAAAAAAAATTAGACAGGAACTGGCTAGGAAGAGGAAAAAGATCTGTAGGCAGGTGAGACATGAGGGTAATGGGGGGTAAATATAATGAAATCAGTATGTATAATATATGTTAACAAAAAACAAAAACAATGATGTATCACTTATGTTGAGGAGATGAATACAGCCACCCAAAGATCAGATCCACAGTATTTTATTCAATTGGTAATTAATATCTAATTGTATATTTAGTGTTCAATCACAGTAAATCAATTTGGAATTAGCAAACAAATACAAAATCTAGAAAAACCATAAACTGTAACTACTAAATGACAGTATATTTCTCAGGTTAAGGAGTCTTGAACGTTCATGGAACCAAAATACTTACCCATGCTAAGGGATTCTTTCTGAAATTCCTTAGTTAAGTGAGATCGGTTGGTTATGCAGTATACATAACGCTCCAACACGTACCAACACATTTCATAGTAAAATGGGTAACGGAATTTATTTGGAACCTACACAGAAAAAGAATAATGAAAAAAACAAAGCAATGACAAGGAATGAGGGTATGAAAGAAAAATCTCAATCACTGCAATAATTAACCCAGGAAAATGTTTTGTATAGATTTATAAATTGAAGCTGGCATTTAAGTCAATTTTGAGAATGCTGAACTTAGAGGCACCTGTGGTAGTTTATATCTGCAATCCCAACACTCAAGAGGTGAGGCAAGGAACAAGTTCAAGACCAGACTACCAAAAATAAATAAATAAAGGGGGGGACTGAATAAATAAAAAAACCAAGGACTGAGGATGTAGACCAGTTGGCAGATTCCTTGCCTAGCATACATAAAGGCCTAGGTTGGATCTACAGAGAGGCATAAAACCTGGCACTGTGATACATATTTGTATTCCCAGCACTCTGGAGGTGAAGAAAGAAGGATCAGAAGCTAAAGGCCAGCCTGGGCTACGTAAAAACCCTGTCTCAAAAGCTGAGACCAATTATAAAAACTATTTTTAAAAAGAGAAGAAAATGTTATTTTACAGAAACAACCACTGTAGAGAAAAAGCATGGGCTGGAGAGATGGCTCAGGGGTTAAGAGCACTGGCTGCTCTTCCAAAGGACCCAGGTTCAAATCCCAGCATCCACATGGCAGTTCACAGCTGTCTGTAACTGCCAGGTATGGTGGTGCACACCTTTAATCCCAACATTCAGGAAGCAGAAATAGGTAGATTTCTGTGAGTTCAAGGCCAGCCTGGTCTACAGAGTGAGCTCCAGGACAGCCAAGGTTACACAGAGAAACCCTGGCTCAAACTAGCGACCCTCCCCAAAACAAACAAACAAAAACAAAAAAACCTTTCACCATGTCCCAGGTTATCATTATGAAATCAGGAAATCACTTTCTTATCACTAGACAAGGAGCATACAATCAATGAAGCATATAACTAGACCAAAACCTGGATCTCTTGTGATTATGGCTTTAACCAGAAGTTTCTTCTCACTTAAAAGCCAAATTATTTCTAGCAAAAAGAGAGAAGGGAGCTAAGAACTAATAGGTATTGAGTCTCCTTAAACTAAATACAACACACTATGCTTCTCCATTAGCCTTTGAAGTATATCAATACTTTTGGAGAATGTTCCTGAGGAGTTCAGGTCAAGTATAAATTATAAAATATTCTCAATAAATATTATGAGAATTGACTGATACTGACACTTATGATGGGGAGGGAAGGACTCAACAAGATGGACTTTATTTACCAGTGGGTAAAGGTGCTTGCTGCCAAGCTGGATGACCTCAATTAGATTCCTGGGACATGATGAAAAGAGAAAACTGACTTCTCCAAGTTGTCTTCTGACCTCCACTAATATGCTTTGGCATAGCAACCCAACATACATGCACAAAATAAATAAAATTTAATTTTTAAAAGATGTTTATGTTTTTTAAAATGAGAAAGGGGGGGGAGGGATGGTAATCAGAATAAAGACAGAAAAACTCAATGTTGTGAAATTTGAAGTGATCATTGCCATTCCCCAAATGATTTGTGCATATAAATGAAAAACAGGGGCTGGAGAGACGGCTCAGTGGTTAAGAACACTGGCTGCTCTTCTGGAGGACATGGGTTCAATTCCCGACACCCACATGGCAGCTCACAACTGTCTGTAACTCCAGTTCCAGAGGATCCTACACCCTCATACAGACATAAATGAAGTCAAACCACCAAGATACAAATTATCCACGAATCCCTTTTTTATTCATTTAATGTATTGGGGAGATGAAAAATAAGAGTGTATGCATTACAAATTAGAAAGCAACCTGCAGGTGTCAGTTCTATCCTTACAACATGTATGTTCTAGGGGTTGGACTTTTGTTATCAAACTTAGCACCAGATCTTTACCTGCTAAGCCACCTCAACCCATGAATCTCTTTATAAAACCTGTCTTTTTCTTTGAGACATGGTCTTGTTATATAGGCCAAGCTGGCTTCAAATTCACACTCTTCTTGACCCTGAGTACTCCAAAGATTAGAAGCATGCTCACCTAGCATCTGTCTTAAATGGGGAAACATCTTCACATATAATTGTTACGTTAAATTACTCACCCGTGTCCGATCTTCAATGCTATATATCTTCAATTGCATGGGGATGTTGAAGCTATGCAAAAAGTTGCCTCCAAACACTAATGTGTCTGTAGGAGTATACACAGCATGAATCCAACCTGGAAGACAGCAATGGAGGCAGGACTGAAAGCACATACAGTAATATAACTTCCTCGGAATACTGTAAGACTTCTAGATTATATTCCTTTCTCTCTTTTTTGGAAACAAGACAGTGAAGTGCAGCTCTAGCTCCGATTCCTTTTTTTTTTTTTTTTTTTTAAAGATTTATTTATTATGTATACAGTGTTCTGCCTGCAGGTATATCTGCAGGGCAGAAGAGGGCACCAGATTTCATTATGGGTGGTTGTGAGCCACCA
>CAJQZJ010000838.1:669547-727279 GCA_907164525.1 Lophiomys imhausi
TTAAAAAAAAAAAAAGAAATATCAATTTTCAAATGTAGGTTTAAATATTTTTTTTAATGTAAATGATTTTATTTTATATATATGAAGAAAAACCAAAATGTTAGTAGCAATGATCTCAGAATGATAGATTCAAGAGACTAAGCTTTTAAGCTCATCTACACTTTACATTTCTGGGTATATGAACCACTTGTAAAACAGAGACATGCTTCACAAGTAACTAGGAAGTTATTTACAATACCTATTGCTCTGAGTTCTCAAGATTGCTGTTGTCTGAATCTCTGAGTGTAAAAACCATTTTGCAACTATCTTAGGCCAGGACCAGAGCACTTACTTTATTCCAAGTCCATCAGAATTCTTGAAAATAAGAGGGTCTCTCAAGCCACCCCGCTGGATATATTCTACATTAAAATCTGAAACCATAAGGGAAAAAATTAGAAAGAGAAGAACCACTGGAAAAAGATAAAAGATTATAAAAGTTATTTTAAACAATAAAGTATTATTGATGGTGTTTGTTACTCTGTGTTCAACCAAGCTTTGCATGTTACATCTCTTAGGAAATACGGAAAGCACATTGAAAATCAGGTCATATGGGTAAGTACTGTTAATGAGTTACTTCATACATCCTAATTAGAAATTATCATCATGTCTCTAGCTAGGCTAAACCCAGCACTCAAAAGGCAAGTGGATAAGCCGGGCGGTGGTGGCCCACGCCATTAATCTCAGCACTCGGGAGGCAGAGGCAGGTGGATCTTTGTGAGTTCGAGGCCAGCCTGGTCTACAAAGTGAGTCCAGGACAGCCAGGGCTACACAGAGAAACCCTGTCTCGAACAAAAAAAAAAAAAAAGGCAAGTGGATCTCTGTCAAGGCTAGCCAGGTCTACACAGCAAGTCCAGGACAGCCAGAGGCTCTGATACACAGAGAAACCCTGTTTCATCACCATGTCTCTCTCTCTTTTTTCTTTTTGGCTTTTCAAGACAGGGTTTCTCTGGGTAGTCCTGGATATTTTGGAACTCACTCTGTAGACCAGACTGGCCTTGAACTCACAGAGATCCACCTGCCTCTGCCTTCTGAGAGCTGGGATTAAAGGTGTGCACCACATACTCAGCCATTACAGTTTCAAATTGCCATGTGGGTGCTGAGATTTGAACACTGAACCTTTGGAAGAGCACCCAGTGCTATTAACCACTGAGCCATCTCTCCAGCTCCATCATCATCTCTTAACAGCCAAAATAGTCTGAACATCCAGGACAGCCATGGCTATTACACTGAGAAACCTTGTCTTGAAAAAACAAACAAATCAAAAAACCCCCCAAAATAGTCTGAACATTATACAACAAAGCTTTCATCAGTTTGCTAAGGATCAAAGCTACATATTTACACAAGGTATCCTACCTCATAAAAGAGATTTCATTAGCCAGGCGTGGTGGCACACGCCTTTAATCCCGGCACTTGGGAGGCAGAGGCAGGAGGATCTCTATGAGTTCCAGGCCAGCCTGGTCTACAAAGAGAGTCCAGGACAGCCAGGGCTATTAGAGAAACCCTGTCTGGAAAAAACAAAAAAAAAAAAAAAAAAGGAGAGAGAGATTTCATTGTAATTTTTTGTTTTGATGTTTTTCCCTCTCTTTCTCTCCAAAGTCTCATATGGCCCAGGCTGGCTTTTAACTTACTATATATACCATTCCTGATACTCTTATCTCTACCTCCAAAGTGCTAAGATTACAGGCATATGCCACCATTTCTGTGCTATTTTTAATTAAACCCAAGCCAAGAAAAGAGAAAATGAAAAGGTCTTTTCCCCAGTAACATTCCTATTCTAATAAAAGACTACTTCAAATTTAGCAGAAAAGGGGCATTATGAGACAAAATAAATATCATTAACAGGCAGCATTTTAAAATTGCACAGATGTTGAATTCACAGCTCTTAAGAGTTGATGACTCGCCGGGCGGTGGTGGCGCACGCCTTTAATCCCAGTACTTGGGAGGCAGAGGCAGGCGGATCTTTGTGAGTTCGAGGCCAGCCTGGTCTACAAAGTGAGTCCAGGACAGCCAAGCATACACAGAGAAACCCTGTCTCGAAAAACCAAAAAAAAAAAAGAGTTGATGACTCATTAAAAGGCTCAGGGTCTGAAGCAAAATAATACTGACCTTTTCCCTCCATAAAAGTAACAAAATTGGCATTATATTTGTTGGTGTGGAGCTTCTCTTCCAAGTCAAAAGTTCTTTTCCCTTCAATTTCATCATCTGAAATGCCATCATCCTCATAGCGACGCCGCATGGTACCACGCTGTGAAAGGAAGAATACAAAGATGAAATCGTGCACTTTTTTTTCACTCTACCAAGCAGTCAGTGTCCCTTACATGGAGAATGTGACATCCAGTCTTAGTTGCTAGTTCAAAGCATCCACTTTCCTATCTCCAAGTTCAAGATTAGCTGATATTCTCAGAATGCCCCAAAAGAACAAAGCTATAATAAACCTCTGGGCTTCCAACAGGTTTGTTTTTGAGACAGTATTTCTCTGTATAGCTCTGTCTATCCTGAAACTCATCTTTAGACCAGGGTGGCCTAAAACTCAGTTAACCCCGTTTCTACCTCTGGGATTGAAGGTATGCACCACTACACCCAGCTGAATTTTATTTCTGCTACCTCTTTAGGAGTAGAGAAATAAATTCACAAAAAAATAACCAATTCAGACCTATTAAATATCTATCCTAGCTCCTCAGAGTGTGGACATTTATTTATTTATTCACACCCCCCCCGCCCCCCGCGAGATGGGGTTTCTCTGTGTAGTAGCCCTGGCTGTCCTGGACTCCCCTTGTAGACTAGGTTGGCCTCGAACTCAGAGATTTACCTGTCTCTGCCTCCCAAGTGCTGGGATTAAAGGTGCGCCCAGTGATTGTAGACATTTAAAGACATTCAAATAAGGGTTGGAAAAATGGCTCCGGGCTTAACACTGCATACTACTCTTTCTGTTCCCAGTATCCATCCATGTTTGGCAGCTCACAACTGCCTGTAACTCTACTTCCAGAGGATCTGATGCCTTTGTACAACAGCATTCACATGAACATATGCAAATACATACATCTCCATATAAAACAGTGAGACAGACTCTTTGCCATTATATTTACCTGACACCTTTTTGTCCCCAAATAGTAAAAGTTTGAGCAGAGGAGTAAAAAACACATGTTTGGCCTGGAGGGATGGCTCAGTGGTTAAGAGCACTGGCTGGTCTTCCAAATGCCCCAGGTTCAAATTCCAGTGCCCACATGGCAGTTCACAGCTGTCTTTAATTGCCAGGTGGAGTGATGGAGAGTTTGGAGCCAGACTGGATTACATAGGAAAACCTGATCTCAAACACACACCTTAACCCCACTGCAAAAAACAACAACAAAAACAAAAAAACAAAAACCCTGTCAAAATAAATAAATAGCTGGGGCTGGAGAGATGACTCAGTGGTTAAGAGCACTAGCTGCTCTTCCAAAGAACCCAGGTTCAATACCAGCACCCACATGGCAGTTCACAGCTGTCTGTAATTGCTGGGTGTGAGGTGGCACATGCCTTTAATCCCAGCACTAGGGAGGCAGAGGCAGGTGGATCTCTGTGAGTTCAAGAGCTAGCCTGGTCTACAAAGTGAGTCCAGGACAACCAGGGATACACAGAGAAACCCTGTCTCAAAAAAACAAAAACAACAACAAAAAAACTGATTTTAGCTTAATTGTTTTAATATATTATAAGAAAGGGATGCTGAACAAACATGGCTGGAAAAGGTTACACTTGGTTTTAATTGTTAACTTTGGTTTTTTGTTTTTTTTTTTGAGATAGGCTCTCTCTATGTAAGCCTGGCTGGCCTTAAACTCAGACACTTTTTCTTGTCTATGCCAATACTACATTTGTTCTATTAAAGTTTGGTCAATCAGCCTGGAAAAACCTAGATAAATCTCTGCAGCAGACATCAGCAGCATATAAAATACTTTCCATGTATGAAAATTTCTATCAAAGTAATTTCAACAAGAAGACTACAATAAAAAATAAGTAAACCACCCGGACATGGTGGCGCACACCTTTAATCCCAGCACTTGGGAGGCAGAGACAGGTAGATCTCTGTGAGTTGGAGGCCAGGCTGGTTTAAAGAGCTAGTTCCAAGCCAGCCAGAGGGGATGCACAGTGAAACCTTGTCTCCAAAAAAAAAAAAAAGAAAGAAGAGGAAGGAAGAAGAAGAAGAAGAAGAAAGAATTGACACTTAAATTTTTAAAAGGTTCAAACATTTCTCTCTCTCTCAGTTTTTGGAGGCAGGGTTTCTTTGTGTAACAGCCTTAGCTGTCCTAGAACTTGCTCTGTACACTAGGCTGGCCTCCAATTCACAAGGTTCACCTGCCCCTGCCTCCCATGTGCTGGGATTAAAGGCATGCTCCACCACTGTCCAGATAGGGCTTTAAGAGTTTAAGAGATTGGGGGCTGGAGAAGATGGCTCAGTGGTTAAGAGCACTGGCTACTCTTTCAAAGGGTCCAAGTTCAAATCCCAGCACCTACACAGCAGTTTGAAACTGTCTGTAATGGCTGGGCTTACGAGTGCATGCCTTTAATCCTAATACTTGGGAGGCAGAAACAGGTGGAGCTCAGTTAGTTCAAGGCCAGCCTAGTCTACACAGTGAGTGAATTCTAGGACAGCCAGGGCTTCACAAAAGAAACCCTGTCTAGGAAAAACAGAAACAAAACAAAAGAGTTTAAAAGACTGATACCATTTCCAGTTTGCTCTGTCTGCTTCCTGCTTGTGGTTTAAGATCTCATCTTGATGTCTCAGTCACTATGTCTACTACCTGCTGCCACATTTCCCAGCCATGATGATGATAGACTTATCTCTCTGAAACCATAAGCCCAAATAAACTCAATAAACTGCCTTAGTCATCACGCTTTACCACAGTAATAGAAAAGTACTGATTACATTTGCAATAGTAAAAATTAATTAGGGGGAGTAGAGAGATAGCTGAGTTGCTCTTCCAAAGGATCTGGGTTTGCATCTCCATACCCACACAGCAGCTCACAACCATCTATAAAATCTAGTTCCTGTGGATCTGATGCCCTCTTCTGGCCTACTTGGACAGCAGAGGGGCAGGCAAGCATGTGCACAGGCACACAGACATACATGCAGGCAAACAGGCATACACATAAAATGAACAAACAAAAACAAACCGGGAAATGGTATAGGTAAACAGGATTTCTCAAAACTTTTATTACAAGTAAATATATTCCTGTGTCACTATGTTATAGGCATTTCCAGGCTGAGTGTGACTCAATGTTAAGAGAGTTCCTCTAAGATGGACATGGCCCTGGGTTCCAACCCAAGCATCACTTAGAAAACAAAAGCTTTTGCTACTACAAGTCAGTGATAGAAGTACACTTCAATACAACATACTAATCTTCCTAATCTATAACACAGGCAAAATTACATAATACAATCTACAGACCAAAAACTAAGTACTGAGGAAGTCAATTAACCTATTGTATCATCATGCTGCCATCACAGTGAGCACTGAATCTTTTCTGCCACCATCTCATCTACAGTCAACTCAGGCAAAAAGAAAGGCAAATGAGGTCATTCAAATCATAAACTGAAGATGCTGATGCTCATTCCTCACCTCCAAACAGATCTTGCTATTCATCATAAGGCTCATGTCCTACACAAAGGACCTGTATTGCCATCAAACTAGTCAACTATCACTTTGGAGCTGGCATTAGAACTACTATTCTCATTCTAAACTTACAGAATGTCTTGGGTCATCAGGTATGTGGGCACACACCTTTAATCCCAGAACTTGGGAGGCGGAAGCAGGCGGATCTCTGTGAGTTCGAGGCCAGCCTGGTCTACAAAGTCCAGGATAGCCAAAGCTACACAGAGACACCCTGTCTCCATAAAAACAAACAACAACAACAAACAAAAACAAAACAAAAAAACCCACAAGAATGCTTGGGTCAAAGAAACATTTAAGGGCCAGGCATGGGATAATATATTTATAATCAATCCCCAGTCTCTCATAGACAGAGTACATCAATTTTGAGGCTAGCCTGGCTACATAGTGAGTACAATGCCAGCCAGACATAGCAAGACCCCACTTCTTTATCTTTTTTCTTTTTTCAAAGCAACATTTAAACAATGGCTCAAGTTGTAGATCTCTTGGCTGAAATATGTAGGCCAACATCAGGAAAACTGCAACAAATAGAAACTGCACATGGTAAAACGTAAGCTGCATGTGGTTAAAGGCAAAACCTGTCTTCCCCAGCAATTGAATCTTCACACATAGCTTGTACATAATTTAGGATACCCAGAGAGCTCAGCAACAGTCTCTCTTAAAGGCTCAAAAACCAAATTCTACTGGTGGGAAAAGCCTGAGAAAAGACAGTGAGGCAAGGCTAAAGTCAGTGATATACCGTAGCATTTGTTTTTCAAGACAGGGTTTTCTCTGTGTAGTTCTGGCTGTCCTAGACTCACTTTGTAGACCAGGCTGGCCTTGAACTCACAGATTCTCCTGCCTCTGCCTCCCCGGTGCCGGGATTAAAGGCGTGTGCCACCTCACCCAGCAACTACATACAGCTGTGAACTGCCATGTGGGTGATGAAATTTGAACCCAGGTCTTTTGGAAGAGCAGACATTGCTCTTAATCGCTGACCCATCTCTCCAGCCCCCTCCCCCCCCCTTTTTTTTTCGAGACAGGGTTTCTCTGTGTAGCCCTGGCTGTCCTGGACTCACTTTGTAGACCAGGCTGGCCTCGAACTCACAAAGATCCGCCTGCCTCTGCCTCCCAAGTGCTGGGATTAAAGGCGTGCGCCACAACCGCCCGGCCCCCCTCCCCTTTTTAAAAGGCAAAATTAAGCCAGGTATGGTGGTCACATGCCTTTAATCCCAGCCATTAATATACAGAGCTAGTTCCAGAATAGTTAGGGCTATACAAGAGAAATTGTCTTGAAAAACTGAAAAGGGTGAAATGGGCAAGACTAGTGGATCACGGTGGCATAACCCCTTAATTCTGATACTTGGAAGGCAGAGGTAGTTTTTTTTTTTTTTAAAGATTTATTTATTATGTAGACAGTGTTCTGTCTGCATGTATGCCTGCAGGCCAGAAGAGGGCACCAGATCTCATTATAGATGGTTGTGAGCCACCATGCGGTTGCTGGAAATTGAACTCAGGACCTTTGGAAGACCAGCCAGTGCTCTTAAACGCTGAGACATCTCTCCAGCCTGGCAGATGGATTTTTATGAGTTAGAGGCCACCCTAACTGCAGAGAAAGTCTACAGAGAAAGCTCAAGTTTGGTTCCCAGAACTACATAGTGGGAGGGAGGGAGTGATGGAGGGAGGGAGGGAGGGAAGAAGGGAGGACAGATGGATTATAGAGTTAAAAACCAATAACTAGCCGGGCAGTGGTGGCGCATGCCTTTAATCCCATCACTAGGGAGGCAGAGGCAGGTGGATCTCTGTGAGTTCAAGGCCAGTCTGGTCTACAAAGTGAGTTCCAGGACAGCCAGGTATACACAGAGAAACCTTGTCCCGAAAAACAAAACAAAACAAAAAAGCCAATAACTGCTTATGGAGAAAGGAAGGGAAATACATGAGATAGATTCCTAGGGAGTGTACTAGAGTAAGAAATTGGTCAAAAGGCATAGAACTGCACAATAGAGTAAATACTTACTGTGAACATTAATTGGTAACTTGTTACGGTTTGGGAGATAGTCCAGCTGGTAAAATGTTTGCTATACAAACATGAGGACTGAAGTAAAAAACACATAAGAAAGAAAGGCATAGTGATGTAAATTTGTTATTTCAGCACCATGGAAGCCAGTAACACAGGTGAACCCCTGGAGCTATTCAGACAACCAGTGAGTTAGTTTTAGGTTAGTGAGGAACTCTTTGTCTCAAATAAAATGAATGGTCCCTGAAGAGTAAACAACCAAGGGAAACTTCTGACTTCTACATATAAGCATATACAAACCCACTTAAGGGCTGGAGAGATGGCTCAGTGGTTAAGAACACTGCCTGTTCTTCCAAAGGACCTGGGTTCAAATCCCAGCACCATATGGCAATTCACAGCTGTCTGAAATGGCTGGGTGTGGTGGCACATGTCTTTAATCCCAGCACTGGGGAGGCAGAGGCAGGTGGATCTCTGTGAGTTCAAGGCCAGCCTGGTCTACAAAGTGAGTCCAGGGCAGTCAAAGATACACAGAGAAACCCTGGCTTGAAAAATCAAACCAAAACAAAACAAAAACCCACATAAATTGGAACATATACACAAAAGCTATCCTTATTGGCCCATCAATCCTAAAAAATATAACACATGAATGCAAGAATGTTACTAGGAATAAGAGAATGGGGAAACTGAACTTTCTGCTCCATTATTCAACATGCTTCTTGTAATCCCACCATTTGGAAGGCTAAAGCAGAAAGATTAAGAATTCAAAGTCAGCCGGGCGGTGGTGGCGCACGCCTTTAATCCCAGCACTTGGGAGGCAGAGGCAGGCGAATCTTTGTGAGTTCAAGGCCAGCCTGGTCTAAAGTGAGTCCAGGACAGCCAAGGATACACAGAGAAACCCTGTCTCAAAAAAACCAAAAAAAAAAAAAAAAAAAAAAAAAAAAAAGAATTCAAAGTCAAGGCCGGGCGGTAGTGGCGCACGCCTTTAATCCCAGCACTTGGGAGGGAGAGACAGGCGGATCTTTGTGCCTGGTATACAAAGTGAGTCCAGGGCAGCCAAGGATACACAGAGAAACCCTGTCTCAAAAAACCAAAAAAAAAAAAAAAGAATTCAAAGCCAGCAGAGGCAGGCAGATATCTGTGTGTTTGAGTTCGAGGTCAGCCTGGTCTACAAAGCAAGTCCAGGACAGCCAAGGCTATTACACTGAGAAAACTTGTCTCAAAAAAAAAAAAAAAAAAGAATTCAAAGCCAGAGGCTAGAGTCCAGAGGCCCTGGAATCGAATCCCAGCACCTATGTGGCAGCCAACAACTATCTGTGACTCAGGGTATGACACCCTCTTCTGACTAACCTCCTCAGACATGACACATAAACAGGTATACAGACACACATGCAAGCAAAACAGCCATAAATATGAAATAGAAATAATTTTTAAAGCTACAATAACTAAACAAACAAACTGCACCAAAAGTAAAGAAACAACTTTGGACCTCAGAGTATGACTCAATGGCATACCAATTTGAATATCATGCCCAAGGCCCTGGGCTCCATTTCCAGCAACACAAGAAACAGGGTTTATTAATTTGAAAAAGTCAATGCTAAGGGAAGGAGACACAGGTAGGAAACATTTTAAGCTTCACAACCTACGTAATATATTTTACAGCACTTTAACTCTGCCACTGTACAAGAGAGCAGCACAGAGAACATATAAATAAGAGTACAGCTTTCATTTATGGGTGTTGAGATTTCAATTTCATATAGTTTCATGCCACAAAATACTGATTTTTTTCCCTAACCATTTCAAAACCAAAGAAAGGAAAGTAAATACATGTACACACACATTCATGGTGGCATTAAACACAATCATGAAAGGAGAGAAACCAACCAAATGTCCATCAGTGGATGAATGAATAAACAAGATGTGGTTTAGCTCAGAGCAGGTACTCAGTCACTAACAAAAGAAATGCAACTCACAAGTGAACCACAAACTCCTGCCGTGTCAAAGAAACTAATACAACATCTATGATTCTGATATGAAATGCCTACAGTAAGTAAATCCTTATAGACACCACACCAATTACACTGGGTTATCCCAGGCAGGCGGGAATGGAGGGGGGGAGGATATAGAGAGAATCTGCTTAATGGATACTACTTTTTTTTTTTTTGGTTTTTCGAGACAGGGTTTCTCTGTGTAGCCCTGGCTGTCCTGGACTTGGTTTGTAGACCAGGATGGCCTCGAACTCACAGAGATCTGCCTGCCTCTGCCTCCCCAGTGCTGGGATTAAAGGCGTGTGCCACTACGCCTGGCCTTGGATACTACATTTTTGAGATGCTTAGAAATTGATGGTTAAGAGGTTGAAGAGATGGCTCAGTGGTTAAGAGCACTGGCTGCTCTTCCAAAGGACCGGGATTCAAATCCCAGCACCTACATGGCAGTTCACAGCTGTCTGTAATTGCCAGGCCTGGTGGCGCACTCCTTTAATCCCAGTACCCGGGAATCAGAGGCAGGCGGCTCTCTGAGCCTTCGAGGCCAGTCTGGTCTACAAAGTGAATCCAGGACAGCCAGGGATACACAGAGAAACTCTGTCGAGAAAAGAACAAAAAAAAAAAAAAGGGGGGGAGATTGATTACAGTTCGGCTTTTTGTTTATTTTAAGACAAGATTTCACTGTATAGAGCTGTATATACCACACACTGACCTCCAATCTGCCTCCCTCTGCTCCCTAGGGCTTAAAGAGATGCACCACACCTGGCCTATAAAATATTCTGAATGTACTAAACACCACTGCATTTTTCAAAATAGTTAAAGTTGTGACTTTTACCTGAATTTCATTTTTTTTCTTGTTGCTTTTCTTATTTTCTTTTTCTTCCTTCCTTTCTTTTTTTTTTTTTTTTTTTTTTTTGGCCAGAGAGGAGTGCTGAGACAGGATTTCTGTGTAACCTTGGCTATTCTGGAATTCTGTTGACTAGGGAGTCCTAAACACTGAGATTAAAAGCATGCATCACCATGTTCAACATCACTACCAGCTAGTTCTACCTATTTTTAAAAAAATGGTAAGGACTGATTTCTTTTGCTTAACAAGTAGCAGGTTAACCAAAGCAATACAGCATGACAAAAAGATGTAAGGAATAATTGGTAAAAATCATTTTTATTTGGTGGACTTCACAAAAATCAAATGACTACCCAAGTTTGTTTCGATTTGTTCATTGAAGCTTCCACCCATTATAGATTATGAGAGCCTATGGTGAATAGTCAAATGCATAAGCCTAGACTGAAGAGGGATGGGACACAAGAGCTTTACATTTTTATTTAGGCCAGATGTGGTGGCCTACACCAGAATCTCAGAGTTGGAGGCCAGCTTGGTCTACATATTCAGATCTTGTCTCAAAAAAACAACAAAAACTTATTTAGGACATGGAAAATTCTGATCATTAGTTATTGTAAAATGACAATTTCCTTAGTTATGACAATATTTCTGGTAAGATAATATCCTTTTTCTTTGGTGAGAAATCCTCTAATAAACCAGGCATAATGGTACACATCTGTAATACCACCACTTGGGAGGCTAAAGCAAGGGATAAAAAGTTACTAGTTAGGAGCTGGTGTTAAAGAGGGGTTGCTATTTTGCAGAAGATTTAGATGCCCACACCAACATGGGAGCTTATAGTCATCAGTTACTACAATTCCAGGGGACCCTCAGCTTTCTTCTGGCTCCAATGGCACCAAGCACATAGTACACTTACATACATGTAGACAAAACATTCACATACATAAAAACAAAACAAAAAAGACTTCTAGTCCAGCTTTGTTATGAGACTGTCTCAAAGACTTAACAATAAGTAAATACAACCTAGAGAAATTTCATTACAATTATCTTTTATTTTACGAGTATGAGTGTTTTGCCTACACATATATGTGTACAACGTAAGTGCCTTATGGCCATAGAGATCAGGAGAGAGAGATGAATTTCCTGGAATGGGAGTTACAAATGATTGTAAGCTACTATGTGGGAATTGGAAAATTAAACCCAGGACTTAGGCAAGAGCAACAGACGCTCTTAACTACTAGCCCTAACCTAGAAAAATTTTAAGTGCTAAAATAATTAGAGCTATTGTACCATAAAGTGCAAATTACTTGTAAATAATTCATTCAAAAGTAATATATAGTTAGGCATGGTGGCACACACCTTTAATCCCAGCATTTGGGAGGCAGAAGTAGGTGGATCTCTGTGTTCAAGATCAGCCTGATCTACATAGCCTAGTCTACAACATAGTTTCAAGACTATGTAGAGAACCCTGTTTCAAAAAAAGAAACAAGGAATATTTAAATATATTGCTCCCCTAACACTTGAGAACTCAAAGTAAAGCATATATAAACAGACTATTCTTACCTTTACTATATGACGGTCAGAATGAAAAATCTCGAGGCGACAACATTGCACAAATGTTGGAATTGGACTCTTTCTACAGCAAAGCACAAAGTTTGATGACAAAGCTAAGTGAGGATATAGTGCCTATAATCCCAGCACTTGGGAGGGAGAAACAAGAAGATCAGGAGGTTAAGGGTCAACCTTGGCTAAATGAGAGTCTTGGTTGACTACAAAAGAAACTGATTAAAGTTTCCTGCATATTAGGCAAGTACTTTACCAACTAAGCCAAATGTTCCTACTAAAATCAAATCATCTCTGGAGGGATCTACAAGATGCTCTACAACAAAATACTTTTTTTAAATCACCCAAACAAGGTTTCTGTGTGTATCCCTGGCTGTCCCAGACTCACTCTGTAGAGCAGGCTAACCCTGAACTCTCAGAGATTGGACTGTGTCTGCCTCCCAAGTGCTGGGATTAAAGGCGTGCACCACCATGCCCAGCAATTACAGACAGCTGTGAACTGTCATATGGGTGCTGGGATTTGAACCTGGGTCCTTTGGAAGAACAACCAATGCTCTTAACTGCTGAGCCATCTTTCTAGCCCCCAGCAAAATACTTCTAATACAAGTTGTTCTACGACATTGAAGTCTAATAGAAAAATAATCTGACCATATCCACAATTTAAAATTTTCTAGTATTCATATTTTTATGTGATAAATAATAATTATATGTATATGTGTGTGTATATATATATATTTATTTGTATTCTGAGACAGGGTTTCATGTAGCTTAGGCTAGCCTCAAATTCTCTATATTCTACCCTCCTGCCCTAGCTATCAGAAATTGGGGCTAGTGACTAATATATGAAACAGCATAACTCTAAACTGTTCAAACAAGAAAAAGAACCAAAACTGAGAAAACCAGTCATCATGGAAGCAATTTAATGTATATGAATCTTCCAAGGTGATATACTGAAATCATTCTCCATTTTCAATATAGTAACTCAGTCAAACCTGTACTTTCCAAAGTGTAACTTACAAACTAACCTGAACCCCTACTTCTGTATCCTCTATAGGAAACCATCATCACTGGACAAGAAGATGCTTCCAGAAATTCCCTCCACTCATGCTGAGTGTGGGAGTTTTGCTCGCCAGGCTTCATCACTGTATTCAGCTCCAGTACAGCTTGCAAAATCCAACTGAATCTTCTGTTTCACACTCCATCCCATTCTCATTCCCAAAAGATTAGAATTAGCACATTTTTAGCTACCACTACTACCAATTTCCTGTTTTGGTTTAATTCCTCAGAGAAGTGACCATGTCAAATTCTTATTTTTCAATTCACAGACATCTGCTTCTGAAGTAATCCTGGCCTCTTCCTCTTTTCAACTGTTCATTTGTTTTTGAAGGCAGGGTCTCTCTTCATAGCCCTGGCTGTGGTTGTCCTGGAACTAATTATGGCCTTGAACTCAGAGATTCACCTTGACTCTGCCTCCTGAGTATTGAGATTAAAGGTGTGCTCAGCTTTATCACCTTCCTCTTAATGTGTTCCCTTATTTAAAGAAAAATTCTGACAGAACAACTAGCTTCAGAAAAAGTAATGTCGGGCTGGAGAGATGGCTTAGCGGTTAAGAGCACTGGCTGCTCTTCCAGAGGTCATGAGTTCAATTCCCAGCAACCACATGGTGGCTCACAACCATCCATAATGAAATCTGGTGCCCTCTTCTGGCCTGCAGATATACCTGCAGACAGAACACTATACATAATAAATAAATCTTTAAAAAAAAAAAAGAAAAAGTAATGTCACTTCAAAACCAATCTCCTTTGCTAAGAGGCCTGGGACTCATTACCTAATTTGTATGCATTGCATCACAAGTAAACAAAATACTAAACTGCTATAGGTAACTATAAAAATAACATAAATACACTTAAGAATCAATGAAATGTGCCAGGTGTGATGACACATGTCTTTAATCCCAGCACTTGGGAGGTGGAGGCAGGTAGATCTCTGAGTTCAAGGCTAGCCTGGTCTACAAATTGAGTCCAGGACAGCCAGAGATCCACTGAGAAACTCTGTCTCAAAACCCCCCGCCACAAAAAAAAAAAAGAATCAATGAAATGCCAGGAACAATTGCAACAATTATCTTCCCCAAACCTTTCCTGGCCCCAAAAGGTAGTGAAGAAATGTATATTTTTCAGTGAAGGAAATGTTTCACTGTGTAGACCATTATACACCATCTTTGACCTCCCTACTTCTAGAATTTAAGATAAAATAAATGATAGTGAATTTCTTTGAATTCTCATCTATTTATTGGTGAGTGGGAGCAAATATGTGGCTGGGATATGCAGTTGATAGAGTGTCTGCTTAGCATGCACAAAGCTTTGGCTTTGATCCCCAACACTGTAGTAACCAGGCATAGAGGCACATTCCTCTTATCCCCAATCAGAATTAGAAGCCAAATGATCAGAATACATGAGACTTCGTAACAAAACAAAAGCAATACACACACACATGCACTTTAACTAACTAGCTGAAACTGTGTTTCTTCTTTCTAGATTTCTTTCTTTTATTATATAATTTGGTGTAAGAGATGCCACTACATAACAGATTATTAAATTCTGCTATTCTTTGGTTACTAAGTATGTAAAATATAGATTCTAAAATCTAGTAATTATAATATTTACAAAATTACCATAAAATTATCTTTTTTAGTCCTGATATGGTGTAGAAAGTCTCTGGCTATGTGTGTGCATGTATAAAGGCAATGAGACATGGAAGAATATACAAACTGACAGGATAAGGATTAGAGAAACTAAGCTCTTTAGCCTTATACATTACATATTTATATGTACAATTAAAAATCAATCCAATTTTGTCAGGTATAGTTTAAAGGCATATAGCACACGCCTTTAAACACAGCACTCTTACAGAAGACTAGGGTTCAGTTCCCAACACCCACATTAGGTAGTTTACAAGCACCTGATAACTCTACAGAACACAATGCTACCCATTAGGACACACACGGACATATATACATATACAAATATATGTATTTTAAAAATAGCTTCTGAGGAATGACACTCCAACACACACACAGTGTATTATTTATTTCCTACTGCTGTGATAAAATACCATGGCCAAGGTAACTTATAGAGAGTATATTTGGGCTTATTAGTTCCAAAGGGAGAGGACACCATACTGACAGGGAATTGTGGCAGCAGGCAGCAGATGTGGCAGGAATAGCTCACACCTCAAATGACAATTGAAGCAAGAGAACAAACTAAAATGGCATTTTAAATCTCAAAGGCTGCCCCTAGTGACACATCTCCAGCAAGGTCATACCTCTTAAACCTAATCACATAGTGCCAACAACTGAGGAACAAGAATTGAAACACCCCCCTCCCCCATAGAGGACATTTAGCACTGAAAGCACCACATTCAGCTATATTACCACCAAAACATCCAAGAGAGGTTTTTGTTGTAAGAACCTGTACAGCAGTGGTTCTCAACCTGTGAATCATGACCTCTTTGGGAATAGAACAATACTTTCACAGAGGTCACCTAAGACCACCAGAAAGGATATTTACATTAGGTTTTATAACAGTAGCAAAATTAGTTATGAAGTAGCAATAATTTTATGGTTGGGTGTCACTACATGAACTGTATTAAAGGGTCACAGCATTAGGAAAGTTGAGAACCACTGCTGTATGGCTTCCCTATATTCCTAGGTAAAGTTCTTGTTTGATCCCTAAAATTTTCATTCCTACTACAGTAAGGTATAGCTAGGTTCACTGATTCTTGAAAACTAATGAAACCCTGATACTTTAATGACATTTTCCAGGATGGGCAAAAATAAAAATCACCTTAAGCCAGCAGAAAACAAAAAGACTGTTTCTACTCCCCTATAGCAAAACACCAACAATAAAGATTTGTTGTTTTTTAAATAAACAAATAGTGTTTGTTTTCAAACTGATAAATTTTATAAGCTTTAGGTCTGTTTCAACTTTTTTTTTTTTTGGTTGCTGTTTTTCTAGACAGGGTTTCTCTATGTATCCCTGGCTGTCCTGGACTCACTCTGTAGACCAGGCTAGCCTTGAACTCAAAGAGATCCACCTGCCTCTGCCTCCCGAGTGTTGGGATTAAAGGTGCAAGCCACCACGTTCAACCTGTTTTAACTTCTAATTTTTCTGGTTATTTATAACACTTCATGATTTTTTTTAAACATTTATTTATTTATTATGTATACAGTATTTGCTCTACATATATGCCCGGGCACCAGATCTCAATGTAGATGGTTGTGAGCCACCATGTGGTTGCTGGGAATTGAACTCAGGACCTTTGGAAGAACAGCAAGTGCTCTTAACCTCTGACCCATCTCTCCAGCCCCATGATTTTTTTTATTTAGTTTTAATTCTTTTCTGTTTTGTGGGGCTGGAGAGATGGCTTAGGGACAAGTTCAGTGATGGTTAAGAGGACTGGCTGCTCTAAGGATCCACCTTTGGTTCCAAGCACTCACAAACTGTTCACAAACATCTGTAACTCCAGTCCCAGGGAATCTGATGTCCTTTTCTGGCCTCTGTGGGTACCAGGCATAGATATAATGAACAAATATACATGCAGACAATACACCCACACACATAAAATAAATGCATTTTCAAAATAAAAATAATCAGGGGCTGGGCTAGGTTTTAATTTAATCCCAACAATGGGGAGGCAGAGCCAGGCAGATCTCGAGTTGAAGAGCAACCTGATCTACACAGTGAATTCCAACCCAGGGAAGGTTAGTGAGACACTGTCTCAAAAAAGAAAGATAAACTCCATCTTAAAAAGGAACAAACCAGGGTCTGACTATGTAGTTTTGGCTGGTCTAGAACTGACAGTACCAAGCCGGGCGGTGGTGGCGCACGCCTTTAATCCCAGCACTTGGGAGGCAGAGGCAGGCGGATCTTTGCAAGTTCGAGGCCAGCCTGGTCTACAAAGCGAGTCCAGGACAGCCAGAGCTGTTAAATAGAGAAACCCTGTCTCGAAAAACCAAAAAAAAAAAAAAAGAACTGACAGTACCAGAGATCTGTCAATGTGCATCACCAGCTCTTTTTCTGTCTTTCAGGAAAGACTCATTCTGTAGCCCAGGCAGACCTAGAACTCTTTGTAGTACAGGATGGCTTGGACTCATAGCAATGCCATTCCACACTCCCGCCCATCTCAGCCTTCTACTGGAATTTTAAGTGTGAGCCATCATGCCCAGAATAGCATTTTTATTTTTAGAAGGATAGAAATATGAACAAAGCACAATGGAATATACATATGAAAAGAATATGAAGCCCACTGCATTGTACACTTAAAAAAAAGTCAATGGAAGGAATGGAAGGATGGAAAGATTGCTCAGTGGTTAAGAGCACTGGCTGCTCTTCCAGAGCACCTTGGCTTCAAATCCCAGCACCACATGGCAGCTCAAAAATGTCTGTAATGGCTGGGAATGGAGGCACTTTATTTAATGGCAGCACTCAGGAGGCAGAGGCAAGCAGATCACTGTGAGTTCAAGGCCAGCCAGGTCTACAGAGTGAATTCCAGAACAGCCTGGGCTACATAGAAAAACCTATCTTAAAAGGGGGGGGGGGGAGAGGAGAGAAAGAAAGGAAGGAAAGAAAGAAAAGAAAAGAAGGAATTGCATATGAAAAGACCCAAAAGTAAGATTGGGTAAGCCTGGTGAATACCTTTAATCTTAGCACTGGTGAGGCAGAGGCAGGTGGATCTCTTAAGTTCAAGGACAGCCAACGATACACAGGGAAATCCTGTCTCAGACTCCCTTCCCCGCAAAAAATAGTAGAGATAGATCTCTCTTTGAGGGGAAACGTGACAATATCCCCATTTTCCTCATCAGAAAATGGCTCAGAGAAGTATAATGACTTGTCCTTAAGTTAAACATCTATTGAATGGCAGAGATGAGAAACTAAGTCTTTGTACTTGAGGTTGGATTTCTCTCCATTATATCATATTATCCCTTTTTTTCCCCCACACCAACTGAAAACGATACTCCATTCAGCTACTTATACTGAAAGCTCTCAATTTGCTCTTCCAAATGCCCCAGGTTCAAATCCCAGCACCCACATGGCAGTTCTCAGCTGTCTATAACTTCTATAACTGCCAGGCGTGGTGAATCCCAGCACTTGGGAGGCAGAGGCAGGTGGATCTCTGCGAGTTCAAGGCCAGCCTGGTCTACAAAGTGAGTCCAGGACAGCCAGGGCCACACAGAGAAAGCCTGTCTTGAAAAACAAACAAAAAAAAAAAGGTATAGCCGGGCGGTGGTGGCGCACGCCTTTAATCCCAGCACTTGGAAGGCAGAGGCAGGCGGATCTTTGTGAGTTCGAGGCCAGCCTGGTCTACAAAGTGAGTCCAGGACAGCCAAGGATACACAGAGAAACTCTGTCTCGAAAAACCAAAAAAAAAAAAAAAGGTATTCACCATCACTGCCTGACTAAAATCAAATCTTTTTGAAGCACATGACAATTAAAAACAAACAAAAAACCTGTGATTTTAAAATTCTGTTTACCACAGCCATAATGATGGCACTCATACCTATAATCACAGAACCCAGAAGGCTAAAGCAGGAGGATCACAATGAGCTCAATACCAACCAAGTGATACTGAGATGCTCTCTCAAAATTAAAAAATAAAATAAAATGAACCACTATGGATATATAGTCAACAAAACTGAAAAGGCTAACTTCTATGACAGGTGATTACTTACGCAGAACACAAGAAAAAAGAGGTAATCTATGGGTTAAGACAGACTGAAGCATTTATCAACCACACATAATAAGTAGATAGGTCCTGACTCCTGATTTGAACCAACCAATCACTGGAAACTAGAGATTTGAACAATGAAAATACTTTAAACCATTCTGGTTTTTAGTGTTACTAAAAATAGAATTATGTTTTTAATTTTTAAATTATTTTATTACTTCTTTATGTATGAGTGTTTTACCTACACATATGTCTGTACACCATGTATGTGCCTGGTACCCTCAGAGGCCAGAAGGTAGCCCCAGATGCTCTGTAACTGTAGTTACAGATTGGTCTGAACCACCCTGTGGGTTATGGGAAAAGAACCCAAGTTCTCTGGAAGAGCAGCCAAGGCTCTTAACTGCCGAGCCATCCCTCCAGCCCTATAGAAATATTCGGTTTGGTTTTGAGACAGGGAGTTTCTGTGTAGTCCTCACTATTCTAGAACTCACTCTGTAGACCAGGCTGGCCTAGAATTAACAAAGATCTAACTGCTTCTACCTCCCAGAGTGCTGGGATTAAAGGCTTGTGATGCCACCTTAGCTGAATTATGCTTTTTTTTCTTTTTTGATGAAGCAGAAAGGGGTTTATTTGGAAGAGCGTAATAAAGATTTGAGCATAGGAATTAACAGAAACTGCTCAGTATGGGTGTAGGCATTTCAGTATAGTTGCCTGACTATGTTAATACGTATTATCCTTCCTACCATTTTTTTGTTTGTTTGTTTAAAATCCACAAATGAAGAGACAGCTCCATGGTAAGTGCTTGCCACATAATCATGAGGACTACTCTGGATTGCAGCCTGACATAGAGACTGGGTATCCCATGGTGCATTCAAGTAGGGGTTGAAAGGTAGGCACAGGACAGGAAAATCCCTGAGATTCTGCTTGCTGCTAGTCTAGCCTAGAAAATGCAAACTTCAGGTTCAGAGAGAAATCCTGCCTCAAAGGAATACATAAACATTAGAAAGAGAAAAACAATGTCTGGACTCCATGTATCCCTATACATGTGCATATACATAAAGACCCTCCCCCTTTGAGCACACACATACAATATAATGCATATATAACATAAAATAATATATATATAATATAATGTGCACATCCATGCACACATATAAATAAATCTTAAGAGAAATCAACTGAGTCATAAGGAAACTGCTGCTTCTTTTCTTCTTCTGGTGATTTTTCAAGACAAGATTTCTGTGTAACAGAGGTCTGGCTGTCCTGGACTCATTTTGCAGGCCAGGCTGGCCTCCAACTCACAGAGATCCACCTGCCTTCTGAGTGCTGGGACCAAAGGCATGCGCCATCACACCCAGCAAGGAAGCCTTTAAGTGGAAACAAATGCTGTATTTAGGTGGGTTAGAGAATTTAAGACAAGGTCTCACTAGGTAGCGCAGCTAGCCTAGTACTGACTATGTAGCCAAGGATGGCTTTGAATTTCCAATCCTCCTTCTTGAGTGCTCATGCCCAGATGACAATGCCAAATCTTGACTGAGTTATAGTTACACAGGTATTTGTTTTATTTAGTGAATGATATAAACTTTCATATCCTTTTTTCTATGTATTTCAGAGAAAATAAGCTTCAGAAGCTGAACAGAGACTACTTCACACTTAGGCCAGTGCTTATAACAATATAAAGTCCTTCAGCAAACAGCCCCAGCAAAGCCAAAAGAGATCTATGAAAAAACAAATATGAAACACATGCACAGTATTCAGTGCTACCTATGAAATAAAAGTACATATAACTGATTTCAAAATAACAGATGAAATGGAAAACATAGATGAAAGAAGTTTTTCATATGATGCCATTTGAGCTGGAGACATACTTTTTGGGTATGTTTAAAATTTTCCATAGAAGGTTTCCAGAACATCCACAACTTCAGTAGTGCACTTACAGGAATGATATAAGGTGAAAACAAATACACACTAAACTCACTGACACTAAATTTTCTTTTCTTTTTTCTAGACAGCTTCTCACTATGTATCCCCAGACTGGCCTAGAATATTCCACTTCCTACCTAGGCGGACTAAGCACTGTTATTACAAGTGTGTGACACCATGCCCACTTTTGTTTTGCTTTTGTCCTATGAAAGTGAATATAACCTAATGTTTAATAACAAAGAAATCAACTCTAAGAAACAGTAGTATAACTTACAAGACTTCTTCACACGTGTGTGTGTGTGTGTTTTTAAGATTTATTTATTTTAGCTGGGTGGTGGTGGCACACGCCTTTAATCCCAGCACTTGGGAGGCAGAGGCAGGCGGATCTCTGAATTCAAGGCCAGCCTGGTCTACAGAGTGAGTCCACGACAGCCAGAGCTGTTATACAGAGAAACCCTGTCTCGAAAAAACAAAAAAACACTAATCATTCAGTGTTTAATCCCAGCACTCTGGAGACAGAAGCAGGAGGATCTCTGTGAGTTCGAGGCCAGCCTGGTCTACAAAGCAAGTCCACGACAGCCAGGACTACACAGAGAAACCCTGTCTCAAAAAAAAAAAAATAGTTGGATGGATGGATAGATGGTTGGATGATTAGAGACAGACAAATCAGCATGGGGAAAAATTAACCATAATTATACCCAAGGGGATATTTATTTAAATTTCACTAAAGTCCTTCCTACTTTCTGTGTATTGAAAAAGTCTTTCTATGGGTTAGAGATGGCTCAGTGGTTAAGATCACTAGTTGCTGTTCCAAGGGACCTGGGTTCAGTTCCTAGCACCCCCACATGGCAGCTCATAACTGTCTATTCCATGGGTTCTGACACCCACCCTCATACAGACATACATGCAGGCAAAACATCAATGTACGTAAAATAAAAATAAACTTCTCAAAAATCTTTTTAATGCATATTTCATTTTCTTTTAATATGTAATATATACAAACTCAGAGAAAAAAGAAAGAAAAGAAAAAGAAAAATAGGTGCTGATGTGTTTAAGAGTATTTGCTGCTCTTGCAGAAGACCCAGGTTTGATTCCCAGAATCCACATGGTAGCTTACAACCATCTGTAAGTCAAGGGAACCTGATGCTCTCTTCTGACTCAGAGTACTGTGCATGTACATGGTACACGCATGCATGGTAACTACATGCAGGCAAAAAAAATAATAATCCATACACATAAAAATAAATGTCTTTTTTTTTCTTTTTTTCTCCAGACAGGGATTCTCTGTATAACAGCTCTGGCTGTCCTGGACTCACTTTGTAGACCAGGTTGGCCTGGAACTCACAGAAATCTGCCTGTCTCTGCCTTCCGAGTACTGGTATAAAAGGCATACACCACCACACCTGGCCAGTCTTTTAAGTCTTTTTTAGAGCCAGTAAGATGGCTGATTGTTTAAAGGATGTTAAGTCTAATGAACTGAGTTCAACCCTAAGGCTGACTTGGTAGAAGAAGAAAACTGACTCTAGCAAGCTGTACTCCAGTCTCTAAAAATGCACTGTGACACACATGAACCTCTACACATAAAAAAATATATATAATACAATTGAGGAGAGGGAAAAAGATTCTGCCTTGTGATCAAGAAAGAAACAAAGGAAGAGAGAGAGAGAGGAAAGTATACTTAATATCAAATTAATTCAGGCTGGCTATGGTGGCACCTCCTATAATCATAGCACTTGTGAGATAGAGACAAGAGGATCAGGGGTTCTAGGTCAGCACAGGCTACATGAGATTTTTGTCTCCAAAACACAAACAAACAAACAAACAAAAACAAGAATTAAGGCTGAAGAGATGGTTCAGTGGTTAAGAGCACTACTGGCTGCTCTTCCATAGGACCCAGGTTCAATTCCCAGTACCCACATGGCAGGAACTCCAGTTCCAGGGGATCCAACACAGACACACATGCAAGCAAAACACCAACGCACATAAAATTAAAAGTAAATCATAAAAAGAAAGTTTGAAAAAATTTTAAAGAATTTTAAAAAAAATCAATTAGGCCGTTCGGTGGTGGTGGGGCACACCTTATAATCCCAGCGCTTGGGAGGCAGAGGCAGGTGGATCTCTGTGAGTTCAAGGCCAGCCTCGTCTACAAAGGGAGTCCAGGACAGTCAAGGATATATAGAGAAACCCTGTCTTGAAAAACCAAAAAAAGAAGAAAAAAGAAAGAGGGACTGAGGGACTGGAGAGATGACTCAGTGGTTAAGAGCACTGTCTGTTCTTCCAAAAGATCTGTGTTCAATTCCCAGCACCCACATGGCAGCTCACAACTGTCTATAAATCCTCTTCCAGCAGGGTGTTGGTGGCACACGCCTTTAATCCCAGCACTTGGGAGGCAGAGGCAGGCGGATCTCTGAGTTGGAGGCCAGCTTGGTTTACAAAGCGAGTTCCAGGACAGCCAGGATATACAGAGAAACCCTGCCTTGAAAAAACAAAAAGTAAAAAAAATTTTAAAAATAAAATGCTTACCAAGCATAGTGGTGTACACCTTAATTCCCAGCACTGAGAAGGCAGAGGCAGGCAGATCTCTGTAAATTCGAGACCAGCCTAGTCTATATAGTAAGTGCCAGAATAGCCAAAGCTATATAGTGAGGACTTGTCTTGAAAAAAAAAAATTAAAATTAAACATAAAATACTTTCCAAAGGAAAAGTTGAGTATGCATAAAAGATAATCCCTTAGCAGTCCATATACAAATTCAAGTAGTAGTCTTTATAGAAATAGGAGAACCCTTGCACAGAAGTGTTTACAGATTAAATTACTGTTAAGGTTGAGTTTTTTTTTTTTTCTCCTTTAAAGTTCAAAGGAAAGATCTTGGTAGACTAGCATTCAGATCTTCAGGATCAAAAGACTGCCAAATTAATATCTTCAGGATGTCTTGTACTTTAGTCATGCCTGCTGCTATCCAGGGAAACCATTTTCCAGTATCAGGGAACCAATAGAACCAAATTAATTTTGACAGTAACCTAGAGAACACAGTAAGTAACAGAGCAAAATAACTCGATGGTCTCAAGGAACATAAAGTCTTTCTCTCAAAGTGGGGCCAAAAGATAGGACAAATTATCATTCGTTAGCACTTACTCTTTCCCTCTGACTCTTTCCTGATCACCACTCTCTTGATATTACAACATCACCACCAGCACTTTACCACAGAAAAAATTAAATGTGTTATAATCTAGTTTGTCTTTATGTATTCAGTTTCCCAGTCAGTAACATGAGTCTCAATAATATAAATGGTACCATGCTATCTATGCATATGCCATAGAAAAAGAATCATTCTTGGTTGCAGGAATACCCTACACAGACAGAACTCAACTTCCCAGCTTGTACATTCAGTTAGATATTATGAACAAAGAAAAAATGAGGGTTCCTTCAACATATGATTATGCATTTAGAGAATGAAGATTACTCTGGGTAGTGGTGGTACACACCTTTAATCCTAGCACTTGGGAGATAGAGGCAGGCAGATCGCTGAGTTCAAGGCCAGCCTGGTCTACAGAGTGAGTTCCAGGTCAGGCAGGGCTACAGAGAGACCCTGTCTAGAAGAAAAAATAGAAAAATGGAGAGAGAGAGAGAGAGAGAGAGAGAATGAAGTCTGGGACAAGAATCAAAAAACAGTATTACCCTGAAGTGGAAAAATCTAAGCAGGTAATTTGGTTTAGCAGAACACACCCAGGACAAGAGTAAATTAAAAACAATATTGTGATAATTGGGGTATGAACACCAGGCTAATAAATCTGTTCTGTACCTACAAGGTTAAAAAGGTTTAAAAGCTTGCACTATTTTGAAAAAGAAATGGGATAGCTTTCCCCCACCCTCCCTCATTTTGTTTTGTGGTGCTGGGGCTTGAGCCAGGGCCTAACCCACAGCGAGAAATGATGGAATACTGTACTACAACTCCATTATCCAACAAGTGAAAAAAATAATAATAAAGTCCACCAATTAATTAGAGCTGGGGATGTAGCTCAGTTGGTAAGAGTACTTGCTTGGCATACAGAAGTCCCTAAGTTTGATTGCTAGTACAACATAAACCATGCATTTACAACTGGTAATACACCCTGTAATCCCAGCACTCAGGAGGTCAAGGCAAGAAGATCAAAAATTCAAGGTCTGGGATGGAGAGATGACTCAGTCTGTGGACATAAATTCATCCCTGAAACCCACAGATATGTGTTAAGATGGAAGTTTGGATCCCCACCACCCACATAAAACTGGGTGGGCCCCAGGCATGGTGGTACACACCTTTAACCTCAGCAGTCCAGAGGCAGAGACAGGACTGTAAGTCCAGGACAGCCAAGGATGCACAGTGAAACCCTTTCTCAAAAAACAAACAAACAAAAAACCCACACAAACTGCATGGGCATGGTGGTGGACATGGCAACCCACCTGTAATTTCAGTGCTCAGAAAGCACAGATGAGGGGTTGGAAACATGGCTCAGTGGTTAAGAGCACTGGCCTCTCTTCCAGAGGACCAGGGTTCAATTTCCAGCACCCACATGACAGCTCACAACTATATGTAGTTCTAGTTCCAGGAAATACGACACCTTCACAGAGACATACATACATACAATCAAAACACTGATGCACATAAAATAAATCTTTAAGGGAAAAAAAAAAAGAAAGCAGAGATGAAATCCCCAGGGCAAGGAGTCTAGCTAGACTAGCCGGATCAGAAAGAGAACTGCCTTAGTAAGAAAACTGAAGAGCAAATGAGGGCCTATATCTGGCCTCCATACCCATGTGTACACATCCAACCTCACACCCATGTACTCCAAATTAAAACAAGCATCCATAAATAACAAAAAGTTGGGGGTGGCAGTGGCAGCACAGAAGATGTCTACCTATAATCCCAGTGTTAAGAGAGAAGAAACAGATTCTTGGGGTTTGCTGGCTGGCAGGTCTAGACTGTTAGCTCCAGGCTCATTAGGATTGCCACCACACCTGACAATCTAAACTCGTAATCCACAGAACCCATGTAGAAGAAGAAAAGGACAAACTCTCCCAAGTTGTCCTATGATCTTCATACATGCACCATGGAACGATGTGTACACACAACTACAATAAAACACAATGGAAAAAAAAAAAGAACTGTGCTCCTCTGCTCAATCCCCAAATGAATTCTTCCTTAGTAAGTATGTATTATCAAGCCGGGCAAAATGGTGCACGCCTTTAATCCCAACACTCGGGAGGCAGAAGCCGGTGGATCTCTGTGAGTTCAAGGCCAATCTGGTTTACAAAGTAAATCCAGGACAGCCAGGACTATTACACAAAAAAACCCTGCCAAAAAAAAAAGTGTACTATCTTAATAAATGCATTACATTATAAGGCACACAGAAGGAAAACCTGGGAAACACAAAAAAAAAAAAAAAAAAAAAAAAAAAAAATCTAATGAATGAAGCTGGGTATGGTGGCACACACCTTTAATCCCAGCACTCGGGAGGCAGAAGATCTCTGTAGTTTGAGGCCAGCCTGGTCTACAAAGCGAGTTCCAGACCAGCCAATACTGCTACACAGAGAAACCCTATATCGAGGAAAAAAAAAAAAAAGTCTATGAAACTTTCTGTAAATATTTTTCAAATCATTCCCCCTAATATGCCTATTGGCCCTCAACAATCCCATACCAACATACTGCTTGAACCACCAGTGTCCTATAACTGGTCAAAAATCCATTTCTACACTCTCCCTGGAGTTCTCTAAATATAGCAATTCCAATACTTTCTGCAATTCAGTCACAGATATTGTGAACTGCCATGTGGGTGCTGGGTTCTTCAGAAGAACAGCCATTGCTCTTAACTGCTGAGCCATCTCTCCAGCCCTAGTCACAGATATTGTAATCTAAACATACTACTCTATTGAGTCTCTCTTTTCCTACTGCATTTGTAATACTTTATTTGCCCACTCCTACTACTTTGACAATATTCTAACAATATTCATTTATACCTCTGACCTTTTTAGTTGGTTTTTGTTTTGATTTTTCATGGCAGGGTTTTTCTCCGTAGCCCTGGCTGTCCTGGAACTCGATCTGTAGACCAGGTTGGCCTGGAAAGATCCATTAGCCTCTGCCTCCAGAGTGCTGGGATTAAAAGCATACAGCACCACCTCCCAGCCTTTTTAGTGTTTTAATTGCTTGAGAGGTCTCTCAAAAACATGAAATACTGCAGGGTGTGGTGGTGCATGCCTTTAATCCCATCACTCGGGAGGCAGAGATAGGGGGATCTCTGGAGTTCAAGGCCAGCCTGGTCTACAAAGTGAGTCCAGGACAGTAAGGATATACACAGAAACCCTGTCTCAAAAAACAAAAACAAAACAAACAAAAAAAAAAACATGAAATCCTTTCCAGCTTTGAAATTTTTGTGTGTATTAATCACTCCTCCATTTTGCCTAGTTACTCTTTCTCACCTCATCCTTCAGGGCTCAGCTTAGCAAAAGTGTCTTCTGATACCTCAGTCCCATTACTAAGTGTAGACTAGATTAGGTCACTATTTATACACTGATTGCATGCTGTATTTCTTTGTAGCCCTTTGCATTACCATAATTAATATAACTAGTATAAGCATTTGTTTGATTCACCAAAGTGGAGATTCCACAGCAAACAGATCAGGTTTATTTTGCACATTACTCAATCCTAAGAGCCTTGCTTACATAGTTAAATGCTATTGACACTTTATCGTTCCTATTTAAGACTTGAAGAGCAGCTTCAGGTCTAAGAATAAATGCCATCTTCTCAGGAAATCTTTCACTGACTACCCAATCTAAAATAGTTATCCTGCCGGACGGTGGTGGCAGACGCCTTTAATCCCAGCACTTGGGAGGCAGAGGCAGGCGGATCTCTGTGAGTTCGAGGCCAGCCTGGTCTACAAAGTGAGTCTAGGACAGCCAGAGCTGTTATACAGAGAAACCCTGTCTCGAAAAACCAAAAAAAAAAAAAGTTATCCTGACTCTGTAACTATCTTATAACCCTCATTGTTACCTCAAAGTATTTAGCACAATCTGAGACTACAGTGTTTGAAAATTTAAGTGCCTAGCTTAGCATAAGCCCTCAATATTTAATTGAGCTAACTTAGTAAATATTTAATTGAGAAAAACTTAAATACCTGAAATTCATTCATCATATAAAAAAAAAACATAAAGTAACATATAAACAAAACAAAACAATAAAAATTAAAAAGCACCACCAACAAGGTGGAACAGTTCAGCAGAGCTTACCACACACTATAGAACCAGACTGTCAACAATGACAGTCTATTCCTTCCTGGCTGGATAACCCAGTACAAATTTCTTAAGGCACTATGCCTGTTTCCAGATCTGTAAAATGGGAATCACAGCACCCACCTAAGCCTAGTGGTAGTGGTACATGCCTTTAATACCAGCACTTGGGAGAGGGGAAGCAGGCAGATATCTGAGTTGGGAACAGCCTGGTCTACAGAGCAAGTTCCAAGACAGCAAAGGCAAAGAGAGTCTACCTTACAGGCTTCTGAAAAAAATCAGCAAATAGTTTTGCATCACTTAAAGACAGAGATACACTCTAAGAAATCCACCCTTAGATGGGTAATTTCACTAACCTGCAAACATCATAGAGCACACTTATACAAATCTACAAGCATAACCTACCATGACTAACTCATGAGATGAAGGCACACAAGGCACTGTCTGTTTGTCCTCAATATTATATGACACACATCACTATAATCATTAACTATATGAGAATAATAACGAAGATGTCTGTACATGGTCAACAGACATATTTTGTTTTCAAGTGTTAGTGAACCACGGCTGGTTGAACTAGAAACTTAAAGGACCAACAACTGTACACTCAATTAATATGTGCTATTTATTATCCAGTGACAATAAGTTTTTCTTCCCCTATCACAGTATGATACTGCCTTTATCTTTTTTTTTTTTTGGTTTTTCGAGACAGGGTTTCTCTGAATATCTCTGGCTGTCCTGGACTCGCCTTGTAGACCAGGCTGGCCTCGAACTCACAAAGATCCGCCTGCCTCTGCCTCCCAAGTGCTGGGATTAAAGGCGTGCGCCACCACCGCCCGGCTTGATACTGCCTTTATCTTATCTAGAACTTTTTAAGGATAAAAATAAGTAAATAAATAAAAATCAGTATTTTCTTTTTTTTTTTTTCTTTTGAAGACAGGGTTTCTCTGTGCAGCCCTGGTTGTCCTGGAGCTCACTATGTGGACCAGGCTGGCCTCAAATTCAGAGATCCATCTGCATTATCCATCTGCATGATCCATCTGCATCTACCTACAAAGTGCTGGATTTAAAAGTGTGTCACCACTGCCCAACTGCATTTTCTTTTTCTTTTTAACGTTTACTTACTTAGTTTTGTGTGTGTGTGTGTGTGTGTGTGTGTGTGTGTGTGTGTGTGTGTAGCATGTGCAGACAATAGACCATGGAGAGCTGAAGATGTATCAGAACTCCCAGGAACCATAGTTACAAGCAGTTTTGAAGGGAGGCTAGAAACTGAACCTTCATGTGAGTCTTAAAACTCATGTAAAGCCAGGCATAGTGGCGCACGCCTTACTCCTAATGCTCAGGAGGCAGAGTCAGGTGGATCTCTGTGAGTTCAGAGGACAGCCTGGTCTACAAAGTGAGCTCCAGGACAGCCAGGGCTGTAACACAAAGAAACTTTATCACAAAACAAAACAAAAAAGAAAGGGAGAAGGCTGGAAAGATGGCTCCAATGTGAAAGCTGAACAGCAGAATGTGGTTATGAACATCCATAACCCCAAGGCTCAGAGAGACACAAAGAGACAGATCCTGGAAACTTGCTAGCCAGTCAGTCAGTCTAGCTAAAATCCGAGTCCCAGGATCAGTGAAAGACATCCAAAATTTGTTTTTAAGATATAATGAGGACAGAAGATGGCACTTAAGTGTCAACCTCTGGCCTCCACATACACTCCAGGTGAGCAACACAACACAAATATAGGCACAACACACAAAACAGACAAGGTGAAATGATCAAGGAAGATACCATTGCTGACTTCCAGCTTCCACACTTAAGCAAATACATATACACACAAGCACAGATGTACACACACACAAAAAGTTTCTTATGGAAGGCATTTATAATTGAGATATATATATATGTTTTTTTGAAACAGGGTTTCCTGGCTGCCCTGGAATTCAGAGATTAGCTCACTTCTGTCTCCCAAGTGCTGGGAATAAAGACATGCTCCACTAACAACTGAGATATAATTTTGATATTGACTTAGAAAGAAGAGATGCCGGGTGTGGTGCCACACGCCTTTAATCCCAGCACTTGGGAGGCAGAGGCAGATGGATTTCTGTGAGTTCAAGGCCAGCCTGGTCTACAGAGTGAGTCCAGGACAGTCAAGGATACGCAGAGAAACTCGTCTTGAAAAAAAAAAAAAAAAAGTCAGTTTTGTTTGCTGAAAAGGCTCTTTCTTTTAAACTTTAAAGACTAGACTCTAAGACCTTCTAGGTACCTATCAGAACAGTTTAACCATTCTATAAACTTGGAATATTAATTCCAGAGGCTAGAGAGATGGCTCAACAGTTGGGAACATTTGCTGTTCTTAGTCTGTATCTTCAATTCCAGGGGATCCAATGCCCTTTTCTGGCATCTGGGGTTTCCATACATGTAGGTAGACACTTGCACATATAAAATAAAAATAATAATTCTGCCAGGCACTGTGGTACACGCCTTTAATCCCGAGCACTCTGGAGGCAGGCAGATCTCTGTGAGTTCCAAGGCCAGTCTGGTCTACAAAGTGAGCCCCAACAGAGCCAGGGCTTGGTACGAAAAACCCTGTCTTGAAAAACATACAAACAGGGCTGGAGAGATGGCTCAGTGGTTAAGAGCACTGGCTGCTCTTCCAGAGGTCATGAGTTCAATTCCCAGCAACCACATGGTGGCTCACAACCATCCATAATGAAATCTGGTGCCCTCTTCTGGCCTGCAGATATACTTGCAGACAGAACACTGTATACATAATAAATAAATCTTTAAAAAACAAAAAAAAGAAAACCATACAAACAAAAAATCCATTCATCAAATGGCTAATTGAAAGGGAAGTTTCTGCACCATTTTCTCTTTTCTGTTTCTGAAGAAATTCAAGAAATAAAGAATCAAGCAATGTGGCACACACCTTTAATCTCAGCTCTGGGGAAGGAGAGGGAGGTAGCTCTCTGAGTTAGAAGCCACCCTGGTCTACCTAGAGATTCTGTCCCTGTCTAAAATAAATAAATAAACTAATTAATTTATTAACTTTAAGTATATGTTTACATTTATAAATAAATATTTGGCCAGGTGTGGTGGCACACACCTTCAATACTAGCACTTGGGAGGAAGAAACAAGATGAATATATCCCACTTGAGGCCAGCCTGGTCTCGGAAGATCCACCTAGTTCTGCCTCCCAAGGGCTGGGATTAAAGGCCTGGAACACCACCATCCAAGGATAAAATCATATAAATGTACATGAATTTAGGGATATAAAACAAATCCCTGAAATAAAGTTGACCAGGATACATGCATGTTAGATATACTTGCCAGCACATGGCAAGGCTTTTTTTTTTTTTTTTTTTTTGGTTTTTCAGGACAAGGTTTCTCTGTGTAGCCTTGGCTGTCCTGGACTCGCTTCGGAGACCAGGCTGGCCTTGAACTTACAGAGATCAGCCTGCCTCTTTCTCCCAAGTGCTGGGATTTAAGGCCACCAACCCAGCTCAAATCTTTTTATAACAAGCACATTAACATAAGAAAAAGACAAAAGAAAGCAGGTAAGGTAGTTGACACCTGAAATTCTAACATTCATGATGTTGAGGCAGAAAAACTGCCACAAATTCTAGGCAACCCTAGGCTACAGTGCGAGAACCTATCTCTAAAAAGCTAATGTAAGAAACCTATTGTCTTTTCATTAAGAGTGAAGAGCATCAGAAAACAGAATAGAGAACTATTACTCATTTTTCTTTAAAAGACAGTCTAAACACAGAGCCAAATAAAATCACATAAATTGGGCTGGAGAGATGGCTCAGTGGTTAAGAGCACTGGTTGTTCTTCCAAAGGACCGGGGTTCAAATCCCAGCACCAACATGGGAGTTCATAGCTGTCTGCAATTGCCGGACATGGTGGCACACGCCTTTAATCTGAGCACTAGGGAGGCAGAGGCAGGTGGATTTCTGTGAGTTCAAGGCTAGTCTGGTCTACTAAATGAATCCAGGACAGCCAGAGAAACCTTGTCTCGAAAAACAAACAAACAAAAAAAACAAACCCACACATAAATTCTTCAGCAATATTCTAGAACTTTCAAATCAGTAGATTTCACATACTACATACAATTTTGTGGCTTTCCTCCTATCCTACTCTACAAACACAAATTCAAATGTTCAAAACATACATGGTAAACAATACTAATAAAGGTCTCTCTGACTAAGGAGTAAAAAAACAAAAACGCAGCCGGGCGGTGGTGGCGCACGCCTTTAATCCCAGCACTTGGGAGGCAGAGGCAGGCGGATCTTTGTGAGTTCGAGGCCAGCCTGGTCTACAAAGTGAGTCCAGGACAGCCAAGGATACACAGAGAAACCCTGTCTCGAAAAAACTAAAAAATAAAAAAACAAAAACCAAAAACGCAATTATTAAACTACAATAGGGAAACCTTGAGAGGAAAGTAGAACTAAAAATATTTAAACAAATGTACAAACTAATTTGTGTAAACTATAAAATTTTCTTTCAGTAACATGTCTCATACGCCTTCCAAAATATTAAAACACAGAACTTGCCGGGCGTTGGTGGCGCACGCCTTTAATCCCAGCACTTGGGAGGCAGAGGTAGGCGGATCTCTGTGAGTTCGAGGCCAGCCTGGTCTACAAAGTGAGTCTAGGACAGCCAGAGCTGTTATACAGAGAAACCCTGTCTCGAAAAACCAAAAAAAAAAAAAAAAAAAACCAAACACAGAACTTTATCAGCATCCAGTATTGTCTTCAATCAGTCACAACAATCCACCACACTTTATCAAACTGTTAACTTATTAAAATAACCATACTGCTAGCTTACCAAAAATATCCATACCTTATTAACTCCCCAGCTCAAAAACTACAAATTTTAAACAGTCAAATAATACTAAAATATTAACTAAAACTATCCTTCCTTGGTTTGTTCTTAAAATTTACATTTTAATATAACAGTCAATAACATTTACAACAACGTCAGTTAAGTTTTGTCTCACTGAAATCCACAAAATCCTTTGATTTGTAGATTTGCTATGATTACTACAAAAGTTAAGGCTGTAACTCCATTTCCAAACATGATAAATTAAGGTTCTAACTACTTAACAACAACAAAAAAGTGAGACATTAATATACCTTCACCCCTCCTCCAAAGACACATAAAAACCATCTAAAATAATAACTTCCAAAAGGAGGAAACAGAATACTAACCAATCTCTGGCTGTACCGAATTCCTTCTTCTTCAGGTTCCATCTCTTACTCTTCTGATGAAAGTACTGTAAAGAAACCACTCCTGGGCTGCCTCCTTCTTCCTCCTAAGGATCCAAATTGCAAAGCAAATGAACAAAAAATTTACTCTCAAACTTATACTTCCTTCTCATTAAGTTAAAAGCTCTCTGAGAATCCTTTACACTCTTTGGGCAAATGGTGCCATGTCTTGTCAACATTAATCACAACTATAGGAGGCCTAAGCAAAAGGTTGGTTTCAGTTCCTTAGGTCCAGGTCACATCGTTTGTTTCTACCCATGTGATTGCAGTTAGCAAAACTCTTTCTGCCAACATTAACAATAAGTAAATAGAAGGAAAGAAAGAGGGGACTGGAGATGTAGCTCAGCGGTTAAGCGGCTTTTTTTTTTTTTGGTTTTTCGAGACAGGGTTTCTCAGTGTAGCCCTGGCTGTCCTGGACTCACTTTGTAGACCAGGCTGGCCTCGAACTCACAGAGATCCGCCTGCCTCTGCCTCCCAAGTGCTGGGATTAAAGGCGTGTGCCACCACGCCCGGCTGGTTAAGCGGCTTTTAAAGAGGACCGGAGTTCAATTCCCAGACCCTATATGGCAGCTCACAACTGTCTGTAACTCCAATTCCAGGGTATCCAATACCTTCATACAGACATGCAGGCAAAACACCAATACGTATAAAATAATAATTTTTTTAAAAAAGGAAAGAAAGAGGAAAAGGCTCAGGACTTATCTTGTGTGCGTGTGTGGTTTCAAATTTTGTTTTGTTGTTGAGACAAGGTCTTTCTACATAGCTCTGGCTGTGTTGGAATTCACTATGGAGACCAGGCTTGCCTCGAACTCACAAGAGATCCGACTGCCTCTGTTTCCCCGTGCTAGCATCAAAAGTGTGCAGCATCAAACCCAGGAAGGACTTTTATTTCTAAAACATTGAATGACCAGGTGAAGTTCACACCAAACTAATCCAGATACTAAACAAACGAATTCTCAATTATGAGCAAAAAGGGAAGGCTACTTTTATTAAAAGGCAAGAAAATTTACATTTTACAGAAAGACTCCAAACCAATGCCCAATATCCTTCTAGTAAAGCTGTACAGAATCGTCACCTTTCAAGAACTACCCTCCACCTCAACACAAGGTATACAACTCTGAAACAAATTTTAGAGTTGCAATACGGAGGCAAAAACACCATCTGATCTAGATGAACAAATAATAACTGAAACAACTCGATCTACGGATACGAGTGAAACATCCATTAAATAGAGACCGGTTGGCCCGTCAATCAATACATAACACCAAGCAAGGGTTTTTCTTTTTTCTAAATATTCTTTCTCCTGGATAATGGCTTCCAATGAGAATGCCTTCTCTCTCTCTTATAAATATATTACGGCCACGTTAACAGAATCCTTTCAGAGGACCCGATGACATAGTTTGTGAGAGCAGTTCGTGGCATTGCCCTCCTCGGCCTCGGACGCGAGGGACAGTGTGCAAGTGTGCAACCCCAGGACAAGTGCCGCCAAGGCCGGACAGGAAAGCGGCAAACCGCGACTGCTCCCCCAGGGAAAAGGCGTTTCAATGGCTCACTCCTTTACAAAGAAATAAAAACTTTACATCAAGTCTTCAGATACCACAGGGAACCAAACTTCTCAGGGCGGGGGAGGGGGAGGGGAAATCTCACCGGGGATTTTGTTCTTGAGTTCTTGTCCAAGAGAGAAGATTCCAAAAACAGAAAAAATAAAATCCCAAACGTCCTCTTCGGCTTTTCTGTGTATTAACCCAGTATCCAGAGAAGGGTCAGAGCGACCCGGAAAAGAGGAAACAGTTACTGAATCAAACCTCCTCTTCTGGCTTTACAGACTCCGCGTCCGAGGCGTCAGGAGAGCCAGACCACTCGGCGACTCCCCGGGGCTGGCGGTCAGCAGCCCCAGCCCGAGTCCCGGGCCAACCTGGCCGCGGGGAACACCCTCCTCTCTGTGCTCTAGTCGGCCACAGCCGCTTCCGAAGCCCAGGAGCCGCGGCCGATCAGCTGAGACCCGCCCGGCCGACGCTCTCCGCGCCGCCCGGCCCCCCGGAACGCGGGCCCCGGCCCCGGGGGGCGGAGAGGGCGGGAGCAGCGAAGCGCTCTGACTGGGGGACCCGGACTGTCTTTGCGTCGTCCCCTGAGCCTGGGCTCCGCGCTGCGGGACGATCCCCGTCTAACCCCCCCCCACGGCTACTCCCCAGTCGCAGAGGAGGGACTCCGGGGGATGGGCCCCCTGACGTTGCCCTTCCACACGAAGAGACCCCTGCCCAGGACAGAAACAGCAGCGACAGGCCCGGGAGCTGGAAAGGTGCTCTGCAGCCCGCCGCCGCCGCCGCCGCCGCTGGGGAGGGGTGTTGTTTCCCTCACACAGGAGGATCCGCTGAAGCAGCCGCCGCCATTTTGAACCCGTCAGATTCTCACATACACACAGCTCCTCCGGGCTGACTGCGCAGGCGCCCTCTCTTCGCCACCATCCCCTCCTCCCGTGGCCTCTCCACCCCCACCTCCTTCAAGCCTCCCTGCGCTTACCGCTCTCCAGGACACACGTGAACGCGCACGCGTCACTCCCCCCCCTCCAACGCGGACACACCGCCGGCGCGCGCACGCGCGGATGCGTCGCCCTCGAGTAGCCCGCGCCCCGCGACGCCGACGCGGTTCCTCCCCCTCCCCCCACCCTGGCGTCAGCCCGCACGCCCTCGGGCCGGCCTACCGCCCCCGCTCCCCGCTCCCCGCTCCCCGCCCGCCTCCTGCTCCAGAGGTCCCCGGCACGGCCCGAGGCCTGCGCCTGCGCGAAAGCGGCGAGCCTCCTCCGCGCGCAACCTCCCCCCACAACCCGCACTCCCAACACACGCACACACGCGCGTGCCCGCGCACACGCACACACACGAAACTTGGCCTGTGTGTGACCCCGCCCATCGCCGGCTGGCTGGGCCAGCCGCCCTCCCCCACCCGTCTAGGGAGGGCTGTGACCCCCGACCCCCACAAAACACAGCCCCCCACTTCCAAGCAGTAGGAAGCATCTCCCTTTGCCCTATAGCCATCTCTGCCCTAGGCGGTCGGACCGTCTCACAACTGAGGGCCGGGCGGCCTGAGCCAGGGCAACCGTTGGCCGCCTCAACGCGGGGACCCCCGGGGTCATGCCGTGGGAGCCGGCCAGATACCGGCGCCGCGCTCGGGCCTGCTCAGACCCAGGGGGCGCAGAGAAGCGGCGCTTTCCCGCCGGGGCCCTCCCTCACGCGCCGGCCGGTGGGCCGAGGCCCACCTGCTCGCCATCCCGGAGTAGGCCCCAGCGCCCCCGCTGCAGGGCCTGGCCGCCCTCAGCACTGGGGGCTCCTCTGTGCAGCGACCCGGTTCCGCCTCACCCGCTCCTCGCCGCTCCGAAGGGGCAGGAAACGGGAGTAGGAGCATGTCTGCCCTGGGCTCTGCTCCCTCAGGGGAGCTCCAGACGCTTGACAAGGGCGTCCACAGGTGCTGTGCTCCAGAGGGGGACCCACGACGGCTCGGGGGTGGCGGCAGCCAGCGCACCCACGGCGGGCCGCAGGCTCCCAGGGAGGTGGGCCATGGAGCCCCTGCTGTTGGCCACGCTCAGGTTTCCGTAGCGCCGGTGCCCTCGGCGGCCCGGGTGGGACGTGACCCCGCCCCCGGCGAGTCGGGGCACCCCCCAATGAGAGGGGCGCGGGCCGCCCCTAACCCCAGGGCCGCGGCTTGCGCAGGAGGCCCAGCCGGGAAAATGTCTCCAGCCTGTGTGCGCAGCTTCGCGCGAGGGTCAGCGATGGGGCAGCGGCGGCCCAAGCTGCCCGGCCCTGCCTACGAACGGGCTCCCGCGGCTCGACAGCTCCCCGACGGGCTAGCAGGCTCGGGACGTCGACGGAGCGCAGCCAGAGGTAACAGCATTGCCATGCGAGCAGCCCAACTGCGCTCAGGGCAGTTCCCCAGCCAATCTCGTGCTTTGAGGCCCGTTTAAATTGTAAATCCCACAAAGGACGGTGGCCTGGACGCTACACATCCAAGTGCTTGAGGTTGGCACTCTCCACTTGCTCAGTGGTGTCACACAAATCTGTTTCTCCCTGCCTTGGTTTCCAGCTCTTCAGCTTCATCCTGAAGAGTCTCCAATGGAAGAGGAAGAGCACGGTGATGTATCTGTCAAATAGCGTTCATAAACAACCTCCTCGGTCTTTCAAGGAGACGTTAGTGATCGACAGTTGGAAAAATGATTCTTTTTCTATCACGGTTTGGACTGGGGTAAAGACACTCCTTAAACCCAAAGTATTATTTATTACAGAGCAAGGTTTTGCTAAAGCACACAGGAATTTTTTACAGATTCTATGCTTCGTTTCACATCCTTAGTAGACAAATGAAGGAGCTTTGTGTTTCTAAACTCGTTTTAAAGCTAAACAATTGAAATATAAGATTAAACCGCGTGCATAATTACTGGGAGAGGGGTTCACAGTTCTGCAGCTGCCAACAGAAACATCTCGCAACAAAAATGATTGGTTAATACAGTCTCATCATCATACAGCCAGTGACTGAGCAAAATCATTCTTTATTCTGATATCAGTTGCTTTTCAGACTTAGCTTTTTAGGACATTGCTTCAAAGCGTTAAGTGCTGAAACTTTACCGGATTTAAGGCCTCTTTCAGTGTTGCAAGCTATAGTAAAGTATATTTTAAAGTAGTACTCTTACCCAGGTTTAATGACTCACACTGGGGAGGTAATCCTAGAACTCAGGAGGCTGAGGCAGGAGGTTCCCATTAATTAAAACCCAGCCTGGGATGTAGGTCATGGTGACACACACCTTTAATCCCAGCACTTGGGAGGCAGAGGCAGGTGGATTTCTGTGACTTCAAGGATAGCCTGGACTCCAAAGTGAGTCCTGGACAGGCAAGGCTACACAGAGAGACCCTGTCTCCAAAAACCAAAAAACAAACAAAAAAAAAAAACCCAGCCCGACCGGGATTGGTGGCCCCACGCCTTTAATCCCCACACATGGAAAGCAGATGGAAGGCCTATCTCTGTGAGTTCAAGGATAGCCTGGTATACAGAGTGAGTTCCAGGACAGCCAGGGCTCTGTTACACAGAGGAAACCTTGTCTCAAAAAACCTTAAAAAAAAAAAAAACAAAAAGCCAACCTGGGTTAGAGTTCCAGGTCAGCCTGGGTTACAGAGTGCAATAGTCTTTTACATCCAGTGGCAGGTATGGCCCCAAAGACATTTGGCTTTCTATAGCTAGAAAACGAAAATATCAAAAACCTGTTTTAAAGAAAAATTTGCTTCTGTCATACTAGGTGAGTGTTTGGCCTCATTGCTGTTTGCAAAATAAGCAGCTTTATTTAGTTCTCTTTATCCAGAAAGTATTTGGGGGAAAAACAAAAAGGCCACATGGTGCACACACCTATAATTCCAATACTGGAAGCTGAGTGATGTAGAAAGATCTTCTCTGAGCTACATAGTGAGACCAACATGGACTGTATAGCAAGACCCTGCCTCAGAGGAGGATAGGTTCTCTAGCTGTAACTCAACTTTGTCTTGCCCTTGTAGGGACCTTTGTAAGTTTAATTTTAAACCAAGAAAAAAAAAAAACATGGAGACTCCAGAACAAATTTAACCCATGGTATTTATTTTGAACAGGACTACAGTAGAAAAAAGTTTGCCAAGTTGCATCCCAACTTCCCAATTCTTTCCAGTTGAAAACCATTTGTTAACTACTCTGCAGTATGGCTGGGCATGGTGGTGATGCCTTTAATCCCAGCACTTGGGAGGCAGAGGCAGGCGAATCTTTGTGAGTTTAAGGCCAGCTTGGTCTACAAAGTGAGTTCAGGACAGCCAGGGCTGTTACACAGAGAAACTGTCTCAAAAAACAAACAAACAAACAGAAAAACTACTCTGGATTAGGGGAACTGATAGACAAATACACCGGATAGTGCCTCTACAGACTGGCCTTGAAACTATACCCAAGCAGATTCACAGGGCGAATCTATAAGAGATGGGCAGATGGCTACTCATATTCCCCCAAATCACAGTGACTCTGATGGATACAGGCAGATCTGTGAGGACTACTGTTTTGCCTTTAAAGAACCATTCCAGGAAGTCTAGAGCTGGGGAAATTCTCCAAGAAGGCCACTGGACCTTTCAGTTATGTAGCTTCAACTGCAACTGAAGGGAAAGGAGCTAAGTGGTTTATGGAAAGAGAGAAAGAAGATCCTAGAGCCTTGAGAAAATCGTCCCTGTCTGGGATAATGTGGTGTTTTAGTAAGCTGTAAATTCATTTCTGGCTTTTTATGCACATATGTGTCAGTATCTGTGTCTGCATGTGCTCATAGAAAGTGTGCATACATACACACATACCAACATGTGTGAGCCTATGTATGGAGGTAAGGTGTATATAGGCTAGAGGACAACCTTAGGTGTCATTCCTCAGGCACCATCTACCTTTTCTCTTTCTTCTTTTAGAGACAAAGTCTGCCACTGACTTGGAACTCCCAAGTAGGCTAAGCTGACTGGCCAGGGAACCCTAAGGATATACTTGTCTATGGTTTTCTACCACTAAGATTGCAGGTGCTCACTATGAGCACCCTCTCCCAAACCCATGCACTTCACCAACTGGGCCATCATGCCAGCCCCAGTATCTAGTTGTTGTTTGTTTTTGTGTTTTGGTTTGGTTTGGTTTTTGGTTTTTCAAGACAAGGTTTCTCTGTGTAACAAGCCATGGCTGTCCTGGACTCACTTTGTAGACCAGGCTGGCCTTGAACTCACAGAGATCCACCTGCCTCTGCCTCCCAAGTGCTGGGATTAAAGGCGCATGCCACCGCACCTGGCTTGTTTTTTTTTTTTTTGAGATAAGGTTTCTCTGTGTAACCCTGGCTATCCTGGAACTTGCTTTGTAAACCAGGCTGGCCTTGAACTCACAGAGATCTGCCTACTTCTGCCTCTGGAATGGTAGAACTAAAGGCATGAGCTACCATACCCAGCGTCTATCTTCCTTTCTTTGTTTTTGTTTTGTTTTTCATTTGAGACCAGTCACTGTGTAGTCCTGACTGGTCAAGAAGTTGCTATGTAGACCAGAATGGCCTAAACTCAAAGGGACCTGCCTGTCTCCGCCTCTGACATTGGGATTGCAGGTGTGCACCACCACACAGTTTTGTTTTCACAAAAGTACCACCCAATACATCCTGGCAAGAGCATGTGCTACTCCTGCAGAGGATGTGAGTTTGGTTCCCAGGACCCATGCTGGCTGGCCCATAACCTGTAACTGCAGCTTCAGGGTATCTTGACAACACTTTTGGCCTCTACCAATAACTGGTATACATATAACTCATACACATGCTGTGTCCCTTACCCCAAGACACAGAGGCATCCAGAGAATTTTTTTTTTTCCCGAGACTGGGTTTCTTTGTGTATCCATGGTTGTTCTGGACTTGCTTTGTAACCAGGCTGACCTTAAACTCACAGAGATCCACCTGCCCCTGTCTCCCAAATTCTGGGATTAAAGACATGCAACACCACACCTGGCTGGTTCCACTCACTTTCTTTGTGTGTTTAGGGCAATAGAGGGGTTATTGGCATATGCTATTGCCAGGATTTATAAGGATGAAACAAAGGCTTCATTTTTAACTGCATTAAACTATTTCTAATTTATCTTTAAATGTTAAAGAAGAAACAAGGATGCTCCCAAAAACTGTAGATCTGAACCAGAACAGAGAAGGTAGTCTTGAGGATTCCCCAGGAGGCAGCATAATCATCAGTCGCTCAACAGATTTGGTTTCTGCTACTCCTTCCTAATGACCTTTTCAAGGTCTCAGTTGTGAAATAAATAACCTCTTAAAGTCAATAGCTAATGTTTATGGTCTCTCTCTTTCAGCTAGAGTCTCACTATGTTACCAAGGCTAGCCCCAAAGTCCTGGGTTCAAAAGATTTTCCCATCTCAGCTTCCTGAGCACCTAGGATAAAGTATATGCTTTTTCAAAAGTAAAAATAAAAATTAGATTTTATTTATTTGTGTATGGCGTGCATATAAAGACCAAAGGACAACCTGTGGAAGAGGTTGACACCAATCACCTTTACATCAACTGAGTCTTCTCAGTGGCCACAGGCATGTGCTTCCTATCTTTCTTTTGACTTTTTGAGACAGGGTCTTACTATGCAGCGTTGGCTGTCCTAAAACTCACTATGTAGACCAAGCTGGCCTGGAACTCCTAGAGGACTATCTACTTAGACCTCTTTTTCCTTCCCATCCCTTGTGTCTCTGGTCTCCATTTTTTTCTCTCCCCTGTCATCCTTCTTTCCATCATTCTGCATCATCGCTACCTTATGTGTCCATGCTTTATTAAAGGCATGCACCAGCACACCCAGCTTCTTTTTTTTTTTGCCTCTTGGGGGTAAATAGGTCTTCCATGTCATGAGAGTGTGTGTAAGTGTGTTGTTTGTGTATGTGTATAGGTCAGAGAGTAACAAGAGTCAGTTTTCTCCTTCCATCTTGTGGGTCCCAAGTATGGAGCTCCAGTTGTCAGGCTTGACAGCAAAAACTTTTACCCACTTAGCCAGCTAGTAGGCCTTGTATTTCTGACATCTAAATTTAAGAATTGGCTGGAAACTTTGCAGAGTACTTGCCTAGTAAGCACAAAGTTCAAGATTCCACACTAGCACTTCACAGAACAGGGCATGGTAGTACACTCCTATAATCCACAGCACTCAGGAGGTAGAGCAGGAGAATCAGAAGTTCACCATTGTGTTGACTAGGTATTGAGTTCAAGGCCAGCCTTCATGAGGTCCCATCTCAAAACAAAACAAACAGAAAACCAGCTCTGAGTAAAGATGTTTGGTATTTAAGCAAATTGAAGAGGGATCACATGATGCCCAAGTCTTTATAGAGCTCAAGTTGTGACTTATTTATTTTATTTTTTTTTTTGGTTTTTCGAGACAGGGTTTCTCTGTATAACAGCTCTGGCTGTCCTGGACTCACTTTGTAGACCAGGCTGGCCTCGAACTCACAGAAATCCGCCTACCTCTGCCTCCCAAGTGCTGGGATTAAAGGCGTGCGCCACCAACGCCCGGCATGTTGTGACTTATTCATAGCTGCTGTCTTCAGTCTGGGTGGTCTCTTTTTCCTCCCCATCCCTCGTGTCTCTGGTCTCCATTTTTTCTCTCCCCTGCCATCCTTCTCTCCATCATTCTGTACCAACCCTACCTTCTGTGTCCATGTTCATTCTCATTTTTTTCTTTTCTTTTTCTTTTTTTTTTTAGGTTTTTCGAGACAGGGTTTCTTTGTGTAGCCCTGGCTATCCCGGAACTCTGTAGACCAGGCTGGGCTTGAACTCGCAAGAGATCTGCCTGCCTCTGTCTCCCAACTGCTGGGATTAAAGGGATGTGCCACCAAGCCTGGCCCATTCTTACTTTTTTGACCCATCGTCTGACAGACCTGTGAGCCTACTCTCTTTTGCTCTCTGATCCAGTTAAATAATGTTCTTTAGATTTGTTACTTAGTGAACATCTCCCTCCATCTTGTTCTACCAGACAAGCTCTCTGTGGAGGTGAACTGAACCACATGGGTATCATTCAAAGGCATCAGAAATCAGTATTACTGTTTATACAATGAATAAAAAACTGCATGTTGGATGATGACCTAAAGGAGTGATGGGTAATTTTCTTTTGCACCTGGAAAAAGAATCTAAATTGGTTGGGGAGAAAAAAAGCCAAAATTGTCCTGTAAATTCTTCTATCATTGAACATGGATGACACATTATGGTGGTTTGAATGAGATTGCCCTTCATGGGCTCATATATCTACATGCTTAGTTCCCAGTTGGTAAACTGGGAAGGATTAGGAAGTATGACCTTAATGGAGGAGATGTGTCACCAGGAGTAGGGTTTGAGGTTTCAAAAGCCTCCAGCAGGCCCAGAGTCCCTCTCTCTGCCTGCCGATCAGGATGTAGCTCTCAGCCACTTCTCCAGCACAGTGCCATGCCTACTGCCATGGCCATATATTCCCCACCAAGATGATAATGAACTAACTCTCTGAAACTGTAAACAAGCTCCCAATTAAAGACTTTCTCTTCTAAGAGTTGCCTTGATCATTGTGTCTCATCACAGCAATAATAACCGTAATTAAGAGACATGTGAAACTCATAAATTACATGGGATCTAGTTGACCATGTCCTTGAGATCATGAAATTTCAGCTTTCCCTGGTCTGTGCCTCTCTGCTTCCATCTCCTGGCATTTGGCCTTTTCTACAGTCTAGCCTCTCTTGAGTAGTGGGTTGACTTTGGCTGTTGGGGTAGCTGGGATAGCATCTGAGATTCCTACAATCTTAGAGCATTGCTTTAGAGCTAGGGTTCTCTTACCATTTCTAAAAGAACTAGTACCCTGCCACAGACCAGAACTGAGAAATTCCTGTTTCAGCCATCTCCCCTAAAGGTTACTTTCAAAAGTACTTATCTGTGTTCAGACCCTCCTAGCAGGTCTTTGTTTACCTTCCAGCGCACAAATCATCTCTCCTCAGCATCTGCTAAGGCTGCTTCAGCTGCTTTTGGAGGAATGCCTACCAGTGTTGTGTTTTTAGCCTCCTGCATCAGCCTCGGTTCTCTTGAATGAAACATACTAATACTTGCCTGTGTCCTTTTAGTATCATTGTGGAGTCAATAGACAAAGACATGACTGATTGTCCCTTGGAATTTGAGAGAGAGAGAGAGAGAGAGAGAGAGAGAGAGAGAGAACAAATTTAAAAGGATGGCTGGTTCTTTCTATTGTTTTCTTTTTTAGAGCTGGGAAGCAAACCCCAGGATTCCTACATGCTAGACAACTGTGATATACCCCCAACTTACATGCTAGGTTCACTGTGATACATTCCCAGCCCTATCCTCTTAATACATTTATTTATTTGGGATAGAAATGGAAATCTAATGAGATGCAACTCACCAAGAAGACAACTAGGACATCAGAAGCATATCTAAAATGAAGGCTAAATCAGAACGTGAACTCTAAGCTGCAGGAAATCACAAAAAACTGTAACACAAAAATCTCACCTTAAACTCAGTCAATATTGTCTTGCAGTCCTTACAGAGAGTGGGAAAGACAGACTGAACTAGACAGTGAAGTCTTAAAACATTTCAGCCGGGCTAGGCATAGCCAGCATGCCTTTAAACAGAGGCAGGTAGATCTCTGGGAGCTGGAGACCAGCCTGGTCTACAGAATAAGTTACAGGACAACCAGGGCTACACAGTGAAACTCTGTGTTGCAAAACCAGGGTGGGGAACCAGAAAAGACAAAGTTGAGTCTGGACTAGGAACTAGCTCAGTAGTTGAACACCTGCCTTTGCATGCCTGAGGCCTTGGGTTTTTTCTTTTCTTTTTTTTTTTTCCTTTTAGTTTTTCAAGACAGAGTTTCTTTATGTAAACTCTGCTGTCCTGGACTGGTTTTGTAGACCAGGCTGGCCTCGAACTCACAGAGATCCACCTGCTTCTGCCGCTACCTCCCAAGTGCTGGGATTACAGGCATGTGCCACCACATCCTGCTGAGGCCTAGGTTTTAATTCCTGGTATGTAGAAGGAAGGAAGGACTTTGGAGTAGACTCTTAAGAGAGATGGACATTTTTTTTTTCAAGACAGGGTTTCTCTGTGTAACCCTGGCTGGTCCTGGAACTCACTCTGTAGACCAAACTGGCCTCAAATTCACAAAGATCCACCTGCCTCTGTTTCCCAAGTGCTGGAATTAAAGGCATGTGTCACCAAGCCTGGCCATTAGAGTTTCAAGCTACCATCTGGGTGCTAAGATTTGAACCTGGGTCCTTTGGAAGAACAGCCAGTGCTCTTTTTTTTTTTTTTTTTTTTGGTTTTTCGAGACAGGGTTTCTCTGTGTATACCTGGCTGTCCTGGACTTGCTTTGTAGACCAGGCTGTCCTCGAACTCACAGAGATCCACCTGCCTCTGCCTCCCAAGTGCTGGGATTAAAGGCGTGCGTCACCACGCCCGGCTCAGCCAGTGCTCTTAACTGCTGAGCCATCTTGGCCATCTCCAAACAATTTTTTTAAATTAAAAATTTTAAAAAGAACTTGGCTGGCCTAAGATTCACAAGCCCGCCTCTTGACTTGATTTGCAAGGAGTAGGACTTTTAGTTGCTGACACCTCTCCTCCATCTGCAGTGGAAGCTAAGGGACAGTTTCCTGGAGAAACAGTAGTACATTTGCTCTATACCACAAATGCCTCTCTTAGTGTATCAGATCCACACTGTTACAGGTTCAGGAACCTGTAAAAAGAAAAAAGAAAAAACCCAATAGTCACACATTGACCATTGGAACACCACGCTCAGATTGATGGAAGTTTATTTGAACATTGAACCAAGACTGACCAGTCAGGGACCCAGTCCTGGATTCAGGAACCAGGACTGAGTACCTAAGCTGTTTTCAGAGTGAGTTTTTAAAGGAACAATCATAAGCAGAAGAATTTTTTTTTAATGATAACAATTAACTTTATTCCAGGTACATTGCATTTAACCAAGCAAGAAGCACCAATCCTATACCAGGTACATCAAGCCGAGGCAGCTAAACAAAACATTTTAAGCTGATTGGTTGGGATTTGGTGCAAAAAGGGACTTAGGGACTTCCCAGTTCCTCATCACTCTAGGGAGTGGAACATGGCAAGGTATTGTGTTTGTTTTTTGTTGTTGTTGTTGTTGTTTTGTTTTCTTTTTTTTGAGACAGAGTTTCTCTGTGTAGCCCTGGCTGTCCTGGACTCACTTTGTAGACCAAGCTGGCCTCGAACTCACAGCGATCTGCCTGCCTCTGCCTCCCGAGTGCTAGGATTAAAGGTGTGCACCAGCAGCCGGGCTGGTATTGTGGTTTTGTATAAGCAGAGCATATATCATTTATTTAAGCAGAACAGTTAACAAAAGCTAATTTTTTATGTCAGGGAAGCAAAGCCTGAGACTTGAACTTAAGTTCACTTTATGATTAAGATGGAGACTGAGGGGCAAGAGATGGCTAAGATGGCTCAGCAGTTAAGAGCACTGACTGTTCTTCCAAAGGACCCAGGTTCAAAGCCCAGCACCCACAGCAGTTTCAAACTGTGATGGCCGGGCTTGGTGGCACATGTCTTTAATTTCAGCACTTGGGAGGCAGAAGCAGGCAGATCTCTATGAATTCAAGGCTACAGAGTGGGTTCCAGGACAGCCAGGGCTACACAGAGAAAACCTGTCTGGAGGGAAATGGCAACTAAAGACAAAAATGGCTTCAGGTATGCTAAAAACTGCAACAGGCCTCAGCAGAGAAGCCTTATGTTAAAAGATGAAGTAGGCAGCCGGGCGGTGGTGGCGCACGCCTTTAATCCCAGCACTTGGGAGGCAGAGGCAGGCGGATCTCTGTGAGTTCAAGGCCAGCCTGGTCTACAAAGTGAGTCCAGGACAGCCAGAGATATACAGAGAAACCCTGTCTCGAAAAACCAAAAAAAAAAAAAAAAAAAGATGAAGTAGGCTTCTGCAGAGGGACTATAGTTATGTTTAAAACTTTTTTTTAACCAGGCATGGTGGCGCACGCCTTTAGTCCCAGCACTCAGGAGGCAGAGGCAGGCAGATCTCTGTGAGTGCAAGGCCAGTCTTGTCTGCAGAGTAAGTCCAGGATAGTCAAGGATACACAGAGAAACCCTGTCTCGAAAAACCTTAAAAAAAAAAAAACAAAAACAAAACTTTTTTATTCCTTTTAGATTTTTTTTGAGATAAGATTTCTCTGTGGAACAGCCCTGGCTGTCCTAGAATTCACTCTGTAGATCAGACCTTGAACTCACAAAGATCCATCTGCCTCTGTCTCCAGAGTGCTGGAATTAAAGGCGTGCGCCACCATGCATGGCCTGTGTTAAAACGTAAGTAAGTTTCAACACTACCTTTCAGATCCCTCCACCTTCATCCTCCTCCTTGCTCACTACACAGTCAGGAATAAGCATCTGCTCCTCCTGGCACCGTTAACAGGTGCTGAGAATGCATTCATAAGGAAGTCTTCTCCCCTTGAAGATTTTATTCATTTCATGTCCTTGTCCAGTCAGCTTCTAGAAACTGTTACAATGATGACTGTTCTCAGAGTGTGTCACATCTTCACAGTGTCTTCTCCAGGCCAAGAAGATTAAAAAGCAAGTGTTAGAGCATGTTGATGCACACCTTTGAGCCCAGGCAGGTGGATCTTTGTGAATTCAAGGCCAGCTTGGTCTATATACAAAGTTCCAGGTCACTGAAGGCAACAGAATGAGATCTTGTTTCAAAATAAAAACAAACACCCACACACACACCAAATCAAAACTCCCTCCTCCAAATCCATGCAAGGTAGTGTACTTATAATCTTAGTAGTAAGGAGGCTGAGGAGGGATGAGCTAGAGCTATAGACCACCCTTGGCTACATGACACCCTACCTTTAAAAAAAAAAACTTTTAGCCCAGTGGTAGTAGCACATACCTTTAATCTCAGCACATGGGAGGCAGAAGCAGTCGGATCTCTGGGAGTTCGAGTCTAGCATTGTCTACAAAGTGAGTTCCAGGAAAGTCAAGGCTACTTAAAGAAGCCCTGTCTTGAAAAACTAAAGAAAAAATATGTATTTATTAATATTATTTATTTATTTTTAGTCAAATGATCAAAGAAATTAGCCTCCCAACTGAGACCTTTGGAAAAAGAGTGGCTCCATTAATTGTATGTACACATTAGGTGTAAACCAAGACTGGGTGCCATGATGGACATCAGGTCTTCACAAGACATGCACAGTCCACAGTGGGGACTGTGAAGGCACAGTGGTGGGAGGGGCCAGCAATGCTATGGTGGAAAGGCATCTCCTCAGAGTAGGTGTCATAAAGTGGAATGCTTGAGCTGAATTACAAACTGGTGGTTATGGGGAAGACAACAGAAGCTCCTAACTGTGGTGTGCTCTGAGTTCAGTACATCAGTGACAGCCAAGAGCTGACCCCACAGAGGGGAAGGAAGAGGAGCCTATCCTAAAGAACAACTCAGCATACTCAGCAAGTGGACTCTTTCATAATGGATGGGCATCTAATAACCCCAGCAACTTGGTGTTTGTTTGGTTTAGTTTTGTCCGACAGGGTCTCCCTATGTGTTATTCGTTGCCCTGGAACTCACTATATAGACCAGGCTAGCCTCGAACTCACAGAGATTCAGAAGCAGAGGCAGGTGGATCTCAGTGAGTTCAAGGCCAGCCTGGTCTACACAGCCAGGGCTATTACATAGAGAAAAAACACTGGTACACTAAAAAAAGCAGCAGTCCAGTGCAGTGGGAGTGAAGTGGTGAAAGTGAAGAGCCCTATGAGTGGCAGTGTGGGCCTTCCAGTCCACACGTACCTTGAAGCTGGCTAGGAGTATATATGTCCCCAAGGCAGAACAGCCTTTGCTCTTAGATACATGCAAATGACAAGGTCACGTTCATGTCTCAGAACTCTGATACAAAAGCAGAATGCTAGCAAGAAAGGTCTTCTGTTCTTCCCCTGAGAGAAGCAAGAAAGTGGCCCCACACAGAAGAGTAAAAGGAGAAGGGAAGAAATTGGAGCCGGGCAGAGACCAGTGCCAGGAGGATCATTGAGCCCAGGAGCTTAGGGTCAGCCTGGGCAACTGGTGAAATCCCTTCTTTTGGGAAGAGAGAAGAAAGAGGTAAAGGAAGAGGCTTGATATAAAGTGTGAATAGGGAGGGGACAAGGGTGACTGTTTCTATCCAAAGGACAAGATCACATCTGCTTGTCTGAGAGACTCTGAAGCACTTGCTAGTTTTATAAGGATTGGAATGGAAGAGAAAGAAGTCTGATGGAGGAGGCTGGAGACTACATCAGCAGATAAATTACAGGAGGAAAATGGGCTGTTGTGGATAAAGGAGAGAGGCCAGAATCTTTGGGGCAGGGCTGCAGAGCCCATTGTAGGTGCCCTGTAACTGAGGAATTAACTGATATAAAAAATAGCCACCAAGTTGAGAGGAGCCTGTGAGACAGTTAAGGATGACCAGAGAGGTAGTGGATAGTATAAGGAAGAGATGACTCAGGGTAGATAAAACAGGACCAAATCTGGGTGTAACTATTGTGACATCACTTTGAAATTCCTCAAGAAACTGGAGAAGCAGGATGTGGTGAGTAGGGCGTGGTGGTACACTCATTTAATCCAGCACTTGGGAAACAGAGGCAGGTGGATCTCTGAATTCAAGATCAGCCTGGTGTACAGAATGAGTTCCAGGACAGCCAGAGCTTCTTACATAGATCCTATTTTGAAAGAAAGAGGAAGATGCAGGGAGGAGCAGTAGCAGCAAGAGTAAGTCGGATAGAATGAACGGGAAGAGGAGGACCATGAACTCCTCTTTGAGGAGTTTAGTTGTGAGAGCAGAGGGAAGAAAAGTGTGTGGTTTGATAGGAAGCCAGAACCTAGGGTCAGGGATAGGGCAGGAGATACTCACTGCTGCAACATACAGAAGAGTTGGTGGCCCTGAGATCCAAGAGTAGCATCAGCTAAGAATGGACAAATTGTCCTGGCTTGGGAGTAGGTTGCCATGGGTAGCATAGGGGGTTCATTTTTTAATTTTGAAGATAATAACATGGGAGACTGAGGGAATTTATACTTGAAAGCCTTGTCTGGAATATTTCTAGATGAGTATCAGAAAGAGGGAGTAGACTGACTCTTCTGTTCTGCCATGAAAAGACATGGCAAGAAAGTCTTCCTCAGGTGCTGGCACCTTGATCTTGGACTTCCTGTCCTCTAGAACTGTGAGGAAATAACTTCTTGTTCTTTATAAATTAGCATGAACAGACTGAAATAGAGAACTTTTTGTTTCGGGTTTTTTTTTTTTTTTCGAGACAGGGTTTCTCTGTGTAACAGCTCTGGCTGTCCTGGACTCGCTTTGTAGACCAGGCTGGCCTCGAACTCACGGAGATCCGCCTGCCTCTGCCTCCCAAGTGCTGGGATTAAAGGTGTGCGCCACCACCGCCCGGCTTGTTTCGGGTTTTTTGATACAGGGTTTCTCTTTGTAGCCCTGGCTGTCCTGGAACTCGCTCTGTAGATGAAGCTGGTCTCGAACTCACAGATCCACCTTCCCAAGTGTTAGGATTAAAGACATGGACTACCATACCTCGTTAAGAATGTAGTTCTATTTTTAAATTTTTCTTTGTGTATGCCTGCGTGCCTGAGTGAGTATGTACCATGTGCCTGTACGGAGGAGGTCAGAGGAAAGCCTCTGGTCTTCCAGAACTGTATGCCAGTAGTTGTGAACCATCGTTTAGGTACTGGAAATCAAATCCATATTTCTGCAGGAGCAGTACATACTCTTAACTGCTGAGCCATTTCTCTAGAACCCTGTCATTAACACTCTTGGTAAACTTCTCACTTTCTGTTCATAGTCTGTGGACCTCACTGAAGTGAAAGGCATGGATAAGTTTGAAACTCAGTAAGGAGTCACAGGAAACTGCCTTACTGTATCTTATGTTATGCTCATGAAGACTTGGGCAGGTCCCATAGCCCAGAGGGACCCCAAACAGGAAGGAGAGCTGAGTTCAAAGCAGGATTCCCTAGCTCATAGCAACTGGTGATTAGGAATGTCTGCCTCCCTCTGGCTCAACCTATACATTTCTGCCCATAGAATTTCAACATAATTTGGTTCTCATCCATATATATATATATATATATATATACTACATACATGTACATATAAAAAAATACGCAGGGAGAGATGGCTCAGCTGGAGAGATGGCTCAGCGGTTAAGATCACTGATTGCTCTTCCAAAGGACCTGGGTTCAAATCACAGAACCCACTTGGGAGTTCACAGCTGTTTGTAATTGCCGGGCATAGTGGTGCATGCCTTTAATCTCAGCTCTCAGGGAAGCAGAGGTAGATGGATCTCTGTGAGTTCGAGGCCAGCCTAGTCTACAGGGCAAGTTCCAGGACAGTGAGGGCTACACAGAGAAATGCTGTCTCAAAAAATCAAACACCAAAACAAAAACAAAAAACATATATATAAAGAAAAACCATCATAGTTAGGCTTAGTGGTACTTAATTCCAGCATTAGGGAAGCAGAGGCCAGCCTGGTCTGCAGAGTGAGTTCCAGGCCAGCCTGCCAGGTCTACACAGAAAAACCCGCCTTGAAAAATAAAATATCGCCGGGCGGTGGTGGCGCACGCCTTTAATCCCAGCACTTGGGAGGCAGAGGCAGGCGGATCTTTGTGAGTTCAAGGCCAGCCTGGTCTACAAAGCGAGTCCAGGACAGCCAGAGATATTCAGAGAAACCCTGTCTCGAAAAACCAAAAAAAAAAAAAAAAAGAAAGAAACAGCTGTGCCTGGTGGCATATTTCTGTAATCCAGTGCTCAGGAGACAGAGGCAGGAGGATAAATTCAGGGTCATCCTCAACTATAATAGAAATTTGAGGCCAGCTTGGGGTTCATGAGATCCTGTCTCAAAAAACCAAGACATCATCAGCCTTGGTGGCCCACGCCTTTAATCCCAGCATTTAGGAGGCAGAGGCAGGCAGATCTCTGTGAGTTCAAGGCCAGCCTGTCCACAAAGTGGGTCCAGGACAGCCAGGGCTACACAGAGAAACTTTGTCTTCAAAAACTGAAATAAAACCAAGACAGCTCAGGGTGGTGCCTGTGTTATGTGACCTTTCCTGAGATGTAAACATCTATTGAGATATAGCCGGACAAACCAGAGAAACAGTTCCATCCAAGTGTAGCTTAGTGAGCCAGGAGAATAAGTGACTCAGGCAGCTGCGTCACTGAGAAACTGGCTCTAGGATGAGTAGCCCATGGAGCTACTTGTACAATTTAAAAGCTGGGCATGGTGGCACATATCTTTAATCCCACATTGGGGAGGCAGAGCCAGGCAGATCCCTATGAGTTCTGAGTTTGAGACCAGCCTAGTCTATGAAGAATATTCCAGAAAAGCCATGAGTACATAGTAAGATCTTGACTCAAAAAAAAAAAAACAACTGGGCATAATGAGGCAGACCTTTAATGCAGCACTTGGAGGGCGGAGGCGGGTGGATCTCTGAGTTTGAGGCCAGCCTAGTCTACAGAGTTCCAGGATGCCCAAGGCTACACAAAGAAATCCTGTCTCAAAAAATCAAGTGTGGCTGGGTTTGGTGGCACATACCTTTAGTCCCAGCACTCAGGAGGCAGAGGCAGATGGATCTCTGTGAGTTCGAGGCCAGCCTGGTCTACAGAGTGAGTACAGGACAGCTAGGGATACACAGAGAAACCCTGTCTCAAAAAAAAAAAAAAAAAGTCCATGTGTGGAAATTCAAGAACTTAAGGTTCTCTTGCTCCACTATGTGGCAATCTGTGGATGGAAGCGGGCTTGCATAGCTGAGCCATCTCTGGAAAGGTCTGGGGAACTGTAGTGCCTCAAAACCCCAGGGCTCTATCCAGACTGTCAGCACATGCACAGGACAGTGCCCCAGGCTTCAAATTGAGTTCTTTGGAGTAAAGTGCTCTGATTTGAAATCCTGGGTGTTTACCTTGTTAGACAGCCTCCAGTTAACTCCTGGAGAAAGGAACAGGGAGGTGAGCAGGACTGAATGAGCCCTTCAGGGTTTATTTACTTCTCTATTTGTTTACATTTCGGTGACTCCTCCCCCACCCCAGCTCCCAGTAGGCAGCCACCTGCTCCAAGACTCCCTCCCTCAGGTGAGATTTGGTTAGTCCTGTTGACTGGGGAACTGGGCCAGGCAGTCATACAGCTAAGCTGCTAGGCATTTGGTATTTGTTTTCTATTTGTTTCTAGGGTCCTTGTTTGTTTGTTTGTTTGTTTGTTTGTTTTTTGAGACAGAGTCTTTGTAGCCCCTGGCTGGCCTGGGCTACTGATTATGTAGACCAGGGTAGGTTCATAGAGATCAAGGCCTATCTCTGCCTCAGCAATTCAGGGAATTAAAGGCCTGTGCTACCAAACCCAGTTCCAAAAAGATTATTTTTTAAAAATCTAACCAAAGTAATGGGGAGAAATCTTTGTAGTAGTAGTCGGAGGAAATCCCTAGGGTTGGTTGGTACTCTAGCTCTTCCTTCTGCCCTGTTCTTGTTAATGTCTCTACCCTGGAGTGGTTGAGCTGCCACACCACAAGGAAGAGCTTCCACAAGAGGATCAAGTAGCTCAGGAGCTGAACGTTTGCCTCGAATGTTTGGAGACCTGGGTTTTATTTCTAGCACTGCAAAATAAATAAACAAACAAACAAACAAACAAATAAATAAATTTAGGATAGTTGTGTTTGTTGATTGTATATGGGCACACATTGGAGGAAGTATGGAGGGAGGTCAGAGGACAACTTGTGGGAATGGGTTATCACCTTCTACTATATGGGTCCTGGATCATTAGGCGTGGAGACCCATGTCTGCTGCTAGAATGCTAGGATTAAAGGCAAGTGCCACCACGTTGGCCTTATTTGTATTTTTGAGGCCTAGTCTATATAACCAGGGCTGCCCTTGAACTTGGCATCTCTAGCATCAGCCTCCTGGTATAAGCCACCACATTTGGTGGCTTATTTTTGAGCTTAATGTTTTCCTTTATCTCATCAGCCTATTTTGTTATCACACTTGTCTACATGGTCTTTTGGTTTCTTTTGTTTGTCACAGTTTCCCAGACTTGATGTTCATTTATTTATTGTGCTATTTTTCCACTTGTCAGTGGTGAGAAAGGTCTTTATGTAACCCCTGGTGACTTTGAACCCAGCACCTCCCGAGTACTAGGATTAAAAGCACACTCTGTGGGCTGGAGAAGATGGTTCAGCGGTTAAGAGCACTGGTTGTTCTTCCAGAGGACCAGGGTTCAAATCTCAGCACCCACATGGCAGTTCACAGCTATCTGTAATTGCTGGGTATGGTGGTGCAAACCCTTAAGCACTTGGTAGGTAGAGACAGGCAGATCTCTGTGAGTTCAAGGCCAGCCTGATGTACAAAGTGAGTCCAGGACAGCTAGGGATGATACACAAGAGAAACCCTGTCTCAAACAAAGAAACAAAAACAAAAACACTCTGTCACACCTGGCTGATTTAGTTTGGGTGACCTTGACATCTCTGAAGAGAGCTGAATTTGTTTGAAGTTCTTTTCATAACTGGGCCAGGCTCTTGGGGTTTGGGGAGGAAGGTTCTAACACAGATCAAGTGCTTTGATTAACTTTAAATGTCAACTTATTTACAAAGTTGTTCATTTTCCTCTCTCCTCCTCTTCCTCTTTGATAGGGTCCCACTATAACCCAGGCTGATCTGGAACTCTCTTTCCTTTTCCTACATGTTCCTGCTTAACGGATCACAAGCTCCACAGTCCCATCAGGCCATTGGGAACTCTGGGTCCTAGTCAGAGCTCTAAGCAGGCATGGTGGTACATAGATGTAACCCCAAATACCTGTTTACATATTAAAATTCCTGTCTAAAATAGGCTTCAAGGCTAGGTGGGCACACCTTTAATCTCAGCACTTGGGAGGCAGAGGCAGGCCTGGTCTGAGTTTGAGGCCAGCCTCGTCTACATCAGGACAGCCAGGGTTACACAGAGAAACCTCATCTTGAAAACCAAAAAACAAACGAAAAACCAAATAGGCTTCCAACATCATATGTGGCTAGTTTCAGCAGAAAAAAAAAATGAAACCTAACTGGTTGTAGTGGCACTAGCTGGTAATCCTGGCAAAGCAGCAGGATCGAGTTCAAAGTCATCCTCTGGCTACATTCAAAGTCAAACTGGGCCCCATGAAGTCCTCTTCAAAAGGTAAGGAATAAAGGGCCAAGCTGGCTGCCGAACTGTTGCTTCACCAGGATATTTTATCATGGTCTAGGATCGAAGAGGAGGGGCTCACAATGCTGTTACATGTAACTGGGAGCTGAGACCAGGGTATTAGGGGCTCTACTGTGGTCCTGCTAAAGCCTCTTGAGATTTGATAATGGGTTCAAACTCCTGGGCCACAGATGTGGGGATGTAGTTGAGAGGAATGTAAACTTTATAAGAGGTGGACCTAGGGGATGTGACAGTGACAACAGTACTCTTTTTTGTTTTACTTTTGTTTTTTGAGACATGGTTTCTCTGTGTAACCCTGTGTGTCCTGGAACTCACTCTGTAGACCAGGCTGGTCTCAAACACAGATTTCTATCTGCCTCTGCCTCTGCCTCCTGAGTGCTGGGATTAAAGGATTAAAAGTGAGTGCTTTGGTCCAGCTGACACTAATCCTTTTTTTTTTTTTTTTTTTTTTGGTTTTTCGAGACAGGGTTTCTCTGTGTATCCTTGGCTGTCCTGGACTCACTTGGTAGACCAGGCTGGCCTCGAACTCACAGTGATCCGCCTACCTCTGCCTCCCAAGTGCTGGGATTAAAGGCGTGCACCACCACCGCCCGGCTACTAATCCTTTTTTTAAATTTTATTTTTAAAAAATTTTTAATGTGCATTGGTGTGATGGAGTTAGACAGTTGTGAGCTGTCATGTAGGTGCTGAAAAGTGAACCCAGGTCCTTCAGAAGAGCAGGCGGTGCTCTTAACCACTGAGCCATTACTCCAGCCCCCGACACAAATAGTCTTTATTCAGCCATTCTTTTTTGACTCTAGCTGGAAGGATGTAGGATGGTTAATGAATAGTGTTGGCAAACTGGAGGCTTCTGAAGTAGCCAACTATAGTGGGGCCAGATGAGAGGTGTCACCTCCTGGCCTGTGTTCTTTGCCACTACTGGTGGGAGTACAGGAAGAAGAAAGTTCATGGCTCAGCCTAGGGAACTTTTCCCGACACCTCACTTAGGTTTATATGATGCTGGGAATTGAATCCAGGACTTTAGTGCATGGAAGGCAAGCATTTTACCAACTGAGCTACACCCCCTGCCCAGTACAAATATTTCAATCTTTTCCCAAAACTGTATCTCAAATGCTGGCATGGGCTGGGAGCTGGCAGACTAGTAGCCCTTGTCACTGCTTCTCTATTTTGCATTGACAAAATAAGACTGGTCTGGGTTACCTGTAGATTTAGGACAGCACAGTGTTAAAACTAGGCTCATTCTACACTGGCTAAATAGTCTAGTCAACTCACAGGACCTACTCTGGACCGTGGGTAATTTCCTTCAATAAAACTGGTTTAGGAAGCCTTACTTACCTTACCCCTCTGATGACAACCAGTGGGAATAGTGTGCTAGGAAATGCTTGGGCAAACCACACTTTACTCCTGTAACCAGGAAAGGCCACTCTTCCTGGGCCCTGCTGCCCTCTACTGGCTGAGGTGCAGTTACAATGATCCAGTGGAGCTAAGACTCCCTGGCCAGCTATTGCCTTTGATACTGTTCTTGGTTCCCCTGAACCTTAGTTTCCTCATCTGTAAAGTGAATTGTGGGTAACAATGGAGGCAGGAAGGCAAAATGTCACTGAGGTTGCCCAGGCAGATACAACTATAATTCCTTCCTTCCTTCTTTCTTTCTTTCTGTTTTTTGAGACAGGGTTTCTCTGTGTAACAGCCCAGGCTGGCCTTGAACTCATAGAAGATCCACCTGCCTCTGCCTCCCCAGTGCTGGGATTAAAGGTGTGTACCACCATGCCCAGCCTAAAACACTTTTCTTGAGACAAACAGGAACTGGAGTCCCAGTGCAATCCTGCTGTAGATGTATGGAGCTCTTTTATTCTGTGGGAAGTACTTCCAATCCACCCTGTTGATATCAGAGGCCAGCTGTGCTGTTGACTGCAAAGCAAATGCCATGTCACTTGCCAATACTCTTGCTGATTGTGATCTTGTCCACAAAGCTCTCATCCAAGGATTAAAGACAGGACTTGGAGGACAAAGGACACATGCCGCTCTCAGCAGCACTGCATCCCTACCACAGTGTTCAGTAGTCATCAGTGCCTACAGCAGAAAGGAGGTTCACATCCTCATGTCCTCTCCTCCCAGAGGCTCCTGGAGGGTCTGAGTGCCCTTTATCCTAGGTTGAATGAGGGGACCAGCCTTGAACATATTCATATGCTTGCTGTTTTCTGGCTTTCAGAGCCAGCAGCGACCTTGCACAATAAATACTTTTATATTTCATAGCTAGTTAGCAGTGTACAGTGTGTAAGTGAACAAACACAATTAGCGCTAATGTATATATTTTTAAATAAATATATGAGTGTTGTACCTGCATTCATGTATATTTACCACATGTATGTCTGGTGCCTACAGAGACCAGAAGAAAGCATTTGATATTCTGGAACTGGAGTTACAAGTGGTTGTGAGCTTCCTTATGGATAATGGGAATTGAACCTGGGTCCTCTGGAAGAGCAACCAGTGTTTTTTTTTTTTTTTTTGGTTTTTCGAGACAGGGTTTCTCTGAATATCTCTGGCTGTCCTGGACTCGCTTTGTAGACCAGGCTGGCCTCGAACTCACAAAGATCCGCCTGCCTCTGCCTCCCAAGTGCTGGGATTAAAGGCGTGCGCCACCACCGCCCGGCTTGCAACCAGTGTTCTTATCTGCGGAGCCATCTCTCCAGCCCATATTAACTTCTTTTTTTTTTTTTTTTGGTTTTTCGAGACAGGGTTTCTCTGTGTATCCTTGGCTGTCCTGGACTCACTTTGTAGACCAGGCTGGCCT
>CAJQZJ010000838.1:727379-775872 GCA_907164525.1 Lophiomys imhausi
GAACTCACAAAGATCCGCCTGCCTCTGCCTCCCAAGTGCTGGGATTAAAGGCGTGCGCCACCACCGCCCGGCCCTATTAACTTCTTTTGAGGCAGGGTGCCTCTGTAACCCAGGCTGATATTGAACTCCAGATTCTCCTGCCTCAGCCAACCAAATGCATAGCGTGTTAATTCTTAGTTTAGCCAGCCTTTAAAAAAAAAGTATTATTCTTACACTTAGGGGACTGACAACTAAGAGCTATTGATAAGGAAACTGAAGAGAGGCTTAATGACTGCAAGTCAAGTATGGCCACAAACATCCGAGATCCTAGAGCACAGGAGGCTAAAGCACGAGGATCTTTGCTGTCCAGGACCAGTCAGGGCTACAGAGTGAGCCGGTGCTCAAAAAGCCAAATAGAGGGGCTAGCGAGATGACCCAGGGGCTAAGAGCATTTGCTGTGCAGTCAGGGTTTGCATCTCAGAATCCACATAGCAAACCAAATGTCTCATGTGCACCCGTGACCCCCACTGCAAGAGGGGGCAAGAAGATACCTGGGGCTTGCTAGCTTCCTACTTGGCTGAAAGAATGTAAGCCCCAGGTTTAGGGAGAGATGTTTCCTGGATGGAAGAAATGGAGAGTCATAGAGACATACTTCTGATATCCTCCTCTGGCCTTAGGTATGTACATGGGACATATGAACACATACACAGGCACACATAAGTAAATAAATACATCCTTTTGTCTTGTTTTTTTGAGACAAGGATTTTCTGTATAGCCTCCCTGTCTCTCTGAAACTGTGTGTAGACCAGGAACTCCCTGTGTAGACCATGCTGGCCTGGAACTTACAGAGATCCACCTGCCTCTGCCTCCCCAGTGCTGGGATTAAAGGTGTGCAACACCATGCCCGGCCCCCTTTTCTGTGATTTTTTTTTGGTTTTTCGAGACAGGGTTTCTCTGTGTAACAGCCCTGACTGTCCTGGACTTGCTTTGTAGACCAGGCTGGCCTCGAACTCACAGAGATCCGCCTGCCTCTGCCTCCCAAGTGCTGGGATTAAAGGCGTGCGCCACCACGCCCGGCTCCCTTTTCTGTGTTTTTATTTGTGTGTGTGCCACAATGTTCATGTAGCAATCAGAAGACTGTAGGAGTTAGATAAATTAGATTTAGGAAATATATAGGAGTTTCTGATACTGTCTCTGTAGGAGTTAGATAAATTAGATTTAGGAAATATATAGGAGTTTCTGATACTGTCTCTTAATTCGGGGCCTGAAGAGCATTATCAGCATGAAGTCAGCAAAAACAGGAAAGACTCAATAGACTGAAAAACAAGTTTGAAGTCAGGAAAAACAGGAAAGACTCAAGACTTGAAGAAACAAAGTATCTGGCCTGACATTGTTTTCAGCTGCTAAGTGGGCGGAGCCCAAATTAAGCTGAAACAGAGTTCCTCCTATTTGAGGACAGTGCGTGGAGCCCTGAGGAGAAGAGGCCCCTGATGCTAGAGAGCTCCAAGAGTCCTGCTGAAAAAAGGGCTGGCCATTGATGGCCAGCTCTCTCCCTGAAGCAGAAAGAAGCCGGTGAGCAAAGAAAGCCTGAGCAAGACACCAAAAGGCCAAGGACTGGACCCTGTGGCTCAGCTTTTGCCTAGAGGGGTTTGATCTGTCCAAACAGTGGCCTAAAGGAAACGGTGCCTGGCTTTAAGGACTGAGGCAGAGCAGCTGAGTTCCTGATTCAAAAGAAGTAAGTTGGCCTGCAGATGGCTGGGGTCTCCCACAGAGAAGAAAGCATGAAGCCTTATTTAAGGTGAGACTGCAATAACCAACTTACCCTGACGAACCTGCATCTGAGAGATCCAGAAAAAGGACTGCTAAGTGTGTTAAAGAATCTACAACAAATACTGTGTTCCTGACGACAGAGGACCTGCCCCAGAGACTGTATCATTCTAAAAGGTTATGAAAGTAGTTGTTATGATTATCAATAGGTTTAGTGGATAGGTTAAAGGGGTTGTAGGAATTTATAGGATTAATAGTTAAGAAATTGTTGGTGTTTGTTATAAGTGAATTTAGTAATAAATAAATAAGTGTTAAATAATAATTTAAAAGTTCGGTTACAGAAGACAGCTTGAGTTCTGTTCTTCAATGTGGGTTCTGGAGATCTTGGATTCTGAGGTTGTTAGCCTTGGTGGCAAGTGTCTACAATTTTGTTGACCTCTCCTTTTCTTTTGAGACAGAGTCTCACTAGGTAGCCCCAGTTAGCCTCCAGTTTGCTACATAGATAAGTAGACTGGGCTGGCTTTGAATGTGCAGCAAGTCTTCCTGCGTCTGCCTCTCATATACTAGGATTACAGTTCTGTGTTACCATGCTTTCCTCCAGAGCCAGGATCTGAAGCTAGGAAAATCCTTTTCTTTCACCTATCTAACCTATTCCTCAGAGACGTTTAACGGGGGATCAACAGCCACACTGCTACCCTGCCAGTGTAGAGGTGTGTAGTAGGCTGCTCTGGCTTTTAGACCTCACTGTTCTCTGGGCTGCTCACACAGTGCTTTGGCTCCCTAACTTTCAGCTTCAGGATGCCCTCCTGGGGCTGAGTGTTCATCCTAGGATGTAAAAGGAGGCCAGAGAGCAAGGAGGACGGCCTTCAGTGGAATGATCTGCAGCTTTTACTTTCAGCCTGGGCAGACAGCTTTATTACTCAGTGTAGGCTCCACCCTCTACACCCTGTGCATACCAGGGAGTGGCTGGGGTGGATGACTTGAGGTCCCCACCCCTGCCCCCTGCCTTCCAGCAGACAACCCCAAGACTGAGCTGAGGAGCTGCAGTTTGTGGCACTTGGCAGCCAGGGCTGGCTTCTGGGCAGTGTCATCCCAGGTTGGGTCACACTGTCAGACCCCACCTACTCTGCCAGCTGGTTGTAAGGAACCAACTGAAGTGGGGGGATGGTTGGGGAGGGGGAGGCAGTGCTTTCCACACATCTGCACCACATTCTTCCTGAGCCTTGATTTCACACATGAGAGGCCCATGTGTGACTGGAGGCCTGAAATGTAGACCTGATGGGGAGATGTCCCCACATTGAGACACCAGACATGCTGGATTTTTTTTGGGGGGGGGGTGGGTATCTCTCACCTCAAGGAGAGGCCACATTCTTCCCTCACTCTCACTGTCTCCACCCTTCTCAACAGTCCGCCCTCATACATGGCTTCCCAGCCCAGAAGCCACCAAGCCTTGACTTGTGGTGACTTGTTCCTTGTGTCTGAATGTCTGCAGTTGCCCAACTGGTCTCCTGGCATCTGCCTCCACCCTCCCAGACACTCTTGCCTTGTCTTAATGCCAGAGCTGTCACCTTAAGGAATCCAGTATAGGAAGAAAGGCCAAGAACCCTTAGCAAAGGAGTTTGCAGAGACCAGAGCAAGTGTTGGGCCTGTGAGTGTGTGCTCACTGAGAAGGGCATAAGTGGCAGGGTACCACAATCTTGGAGAAGATACCTGAGTTTGGACCCTAAAGAATTTGGTGGCAGAGGGAACTTAGGACCTTGGTACTTCATGACTAGGAGGGTGTGGGGGCTGCCTGGTCAAAGGCTTAGAGGTCAGTGTCCTGTGGGTGTTGCCCAGGGTGTGCAACTGGAGTAGGCCTGGCAAGGTGTTCTGGGATAAAGCCAGGGGGAAGTGAGCTGGAGTCAGATCCAGGACAACTCAAGGTACAGCTGGGGACTCTGGGTCTTCTCTGGGTGGGGAAGCTGTGCAGGACTTGGTGGAGTGTGGATTCTTGTCTGAATTTTGTGCTTCAGAAGGTAGTAGCTTTGCCTTTTTGAGGGAAATGAGGTAGGTGAGCCTGGAGGTTAGGGACTTGGCATGCCCCAGGCCACAGGAGGCAAGGGCTGCTGGAACGGTGCTTCACAGCATTACCTCATTCTTACCATTCATCATACAGTAGGCATTAGTGATGGGCACAGCTGGGTATGCTGGCACAACTAAGGCCTGCCGAGATGGTTCAGCAGCAGTTAAGAACACTGACTAAGCTGGGCGTGGTGGCGCACGCCTTTAATTCCAGCACTCGGGAGGCAGAGACAGGTGGATCTCTGAGTTTGAGGCCAGCCTGGTCTACAAAGAGAGTCCAGGACAGCCAGGGATCTGTTACACAGAGAAACCCTGTCTAAAAAAACAAAGAACACTCTTCTTTCAAAAGACTCAGAGTTTGATTCCCAGAATCTACATGGCAACTCACAACCATTGGTAACTCCAGTTCCAGGGATCCGATGTCCTCTTTTTTTTTTTTTTTTTTAGTTTTTCGAGAGTTTTAGGTTTCAAGAGTTTTAGGTTTCTCTGTGTAACAGCTCTGGCTGTCCTGGACTCACTTTGTAGACCAGGCTGGCCTCAAACTCACAGAGATCCACCTTCCTCTGCCTCCCAAGTGCTGGGATTAAAGGCGTGTGCCACCACCACCTGGCCTCCGATGTCCTCTTATGGCCTCTGTGGGCATCAAGCATGCACGTATTACACAGTCATGCATGCAAAACACCCACACACATAAAAATAATACTTTTTAAATTAAAAAAATAAGCCAACCAGGACTGAAGAGATGGCTCAGCAGTTAAGACCCCTGGCTGCTCTTCCAGAGGACTCAGGTTCGGTTCCCAGCACCCACATGGCAGCTCACAGTTGTCTGTAACTCTAGTTCCAGAGGATCTGGCACCCTCACACAGACATACGTGCAGGCAAAACACCAATGCACAGAAAAGAAATAAACCTAAAAGAAGAAGAAGAACAACAACAACAAAAAACCCAACCACTACCACCACCATCAAGAAACTGGGTGAGTGGTGTATACTTGTTTTCCCTCATGTTCAAGGAGGATTAGGAGAGTCCAAAGGGTCAAGCTACATATGTGGTTTGAAGCCAGCCTGGAATATTTAAGACACTGTCTCAAAACAAAACAAAAAACCCCTCAAGATTTGGGAGTTGTAGCTGTTGGTGGAATGCTTGCCCTGTATAATAAAAGTCCTGGGTTTGATGTTTAGCAAAATATAATCCAGGTGTGATAGTGGACATTTCTAGTCCCAACACTCTGGATGTAGAGACAAAAGGGTCAGAAGTTCAAGAAGCTGGAGAGATGGCTCAGTGGTTGAGAGCCCTGGCTGTTCTTCCAGAGGACCCAGGTTTGGTTCTCAGCACCTCCATGGTAGTTCACAAACTAAACTCCAGTTCCAGAGGATCTGACTCCTTCTTCTGACCCCTTCAGGCACTTGCATACATGTGCTGTACAGACATGCAGGCAAAACACCCCCATACATAAAATACTAAAAATACATTTTCAAAAAGTAATATATCATGGGGGTACTTTGAGACCCAGGGACTCTGAATAAGCCAGTTTAATGTACTCTAGCTCCAAGACCCTGGAGAGCTCACTCTCCCTCTGGTTCATTTTCTTTTCTGGAGTAGATAGAATAAAGTGTCTCATCAGTCCAGAGTCTGGGGTTCAGTAGAAATCTGGTAAATTCCAGCCCTCTCACACCCCTTCTCCTGGGCTCCTTGGGGGTTGTTAGGACTGCTTCATGTTTTGGGTTCCTTTGTTGATTAGTGTTGGGTTTGTTTATTTGTTTCAGTTTTTTTTTTTTTTTTGGTTTTTCGAGACAGGGTTTCTCTGTATAACAGCTCTGGCTGTCCTAGACTCACTTTGTAGACCAGGCTGGCCTCGAACTCACAGAGATCCGCCTACCTCTGCCTCCCAAGTGCTGGGATTAAAGGCGTGCGCCACCAACGCCCGGCTCTTGTTTCAGTTTTTGAGACAGGGTTTTTCTGTAATCCTGGCTATCCTGGAACTTTCTCTGTAGACCAGGCTGACCTCAGACTCACAGAGATCCTCCTGCTTCTGTCTCCAGAGTGCTGGGATTAAACACTGAATGTTTAGTGTTTTTTAAATTACATTTATCTGTGTGTGTCTATGTACTTGTTGGAGGCAGGCACGAAGCATAGCATGTCGTGGTTAGAGGAATGGGTTCTCTCTTTCTACCATGTGGGTCCAGGGATAGAATTCAAGTAGTTAGGCTTGGTGGCAAAAGTCTCTATCCACTGAACCATCTTCTAGATGGTCCCTGGTTTTTTTTTGGTAGTCTTGTTTGGAAGAAAAGACCTTGTTCAGTAGCCCAGTTTGGTCTTAAACCTGAGGGTATCCTTCTTTCTCCCTGGTGTGTACCTGGACGATCTCTCTCTTTCTGGTGAGGAGGGGCATACTAAGAATTGAATTTAAATCTCATGGTATTCTCTAGGCCTCTGCTTCCTGTTCTGACCCTGCCTCTGACTTTCCAAACTGGCTAGATCTGGGCCCAGTCACCTGCCCCTTCCAAATGTCTCCAAGGCAGCTGTGATGACCATGGCGAGCTACAGGAGGGAGGAGGCAAGACTGGGCTCTTGAACCTGATGAAAGGCTGCCCACAGATTTCCCTCCCAAACTGTGAGCTCCTTGGGGTCAAGACACTGGTATAACAGAACCCAAGGTTAGGGTCCAGGGTAACCAGCTGAGGACCAGGGTCCAGGGTTGTGGTTGACAGGTCTGATGAAGGTATTGGATAGCCCTGAGCTTAATGCTGGCCCATCTCTGTCCCCTCATCTGTGAGGTGGGTGCAGTGTGAGCTCCATCTTATCTCCCTAAGAGCTTTACATGGGCTATAGTATAGAAAATGACTACACTTAGTGTCTGGTACATGCTAAGGGCTTAAGTAAATATGAATTCAATTATTATTATTATTTTTTTACAACTGATTCAAGGAAGTGCACTCCAAATAGCACCGAGATTCCTGTAAAGGCTGAGGGGACCTGAGGGCCCAGTTGGGATGAGGTCTGAACCCCTTACTGTCCATGTCTCTGGCCCATCTACATTTTTGGTGTGAATGAGTGATTATCGTGCTTGAAGTCTTCTGAACCAACCATGTAACAGTAGCCAGAGTGACACTGGTCTGTTTTCTGTCCAGGTGCTCTGGACTGAAATCTGAATTTCTTCTGTTGTAATTTGAATACAACCAGAGCTTTGGGTAAGCTCCACTGACTAAATCCAAGCATGAATTTCTTAATGTTGCCAAGCCCTGAGCTGGAACAGACCCGGAACATCACATTATGTCGTGAACCCGAACTGGCCCATTCCTTTTGGGTTGATACATATGATACTCAATGTGAACAAGCCACCATCATCCAGCCCAGCAGCTCCATGCCAAAGATCTCCAGGTGAGGGATCACAGCTCAGATAACAGGGCTGAGCCACAGCAGGTGAGTAGTATTAGACTCAAGTGGAAAAGTCCAGTGGGATGACAGGTACACTTTGGGTTTTTAGTCCAAGCTGCTCAACTTGCAGGGCTGAGAAAATTGCTCAGTGGTAGAGTAATGCCTTAAATGTGTGAAGTAGAAAGATTAGTTCTAAGTACCACACACATATAATCCCCAAATCCACTGTTAGGCTGTGGATACAGCTACTCTCTTCTTCTTGTTTCATCCTCCCAAGTCCTTGGGACCATGAGCATATGACATCATGTCTGAGAGAATTTGGTTCTAGGGCTGGAGAGGTGGCTCAGAGGTTAAAAGCACTGGCTGTTCTTCCAAAGGTCCTGAGTTCAATTCCCAGCAACCACGTGGTGGCTCACAGCCATCTACATTGAGATCTGCTGCCTGGGCATATATGTAGAGCAAATACTGTATACATAATAAATAAATAAAAGTTAAAAAAAAAGAATTTGGTTCTAATACAAAAATAACATACAAGCTGATGAGATGGCTCATCAGATAAAGGCACCCGCCTTACGTGAATGATGACCTCACTTCGATTTCCGGAACACACATAAAAGTAGGAGAGAACTGAATCCACAAATTGACCTCTGACCTCCACACCTTTGTCATGGCAATATGTGCCCACATACACATATATGTACACACAATGTTAACAACTTATTCGATAAAAAGGCATATACTAAATAAAAAATAAAAACAACAAAAAAGAGGTAGTGTTGGAAAGTTGGCTCAGTGGTTAAGAGCACTGGCCAGTCTTCCAGTGGACCTGGGTTTGTTTCCTGGCATCCACATGGCAGCTCTCAACCATCTGTAACTCCAGTCTCACAATATTCTGACTTCTATGGGCATCAAGCATGCAGATGGTACACAGACATAAATGCAAACAAAACTCATATACATAAAACTAATTAAAATGTAAAGCCAAGTGGACTACAGAGTGAGTTTCAGAACAGCCAGGACTGCACAGAGAAACCCTGTTTCAAACAAAACCAACAACGAAAACCTTTTTGATTAAAGAAATATAAAAACTCACTTTTTTTGTTTTTTTTTTTTTAAGACAGGGTTTCTCTGTGTAATAACCCTGACTGTTCTGGACTTGCTTTGTAGACCAGGCTGGCCTCGAAGTCACTGAGATCTGCCTGCTTCTGTCTTCCAGGTGCTGGGAGTAAAGGCGTGCGCCATCAAGCCCAGCCAAAACTCACTTCTACTAAAGAGAAAGAATAGATGTGATTATGTTTAAATTGGTAGACTTTGGAGGCCAGGTAGATGACCCAGCAGGTAAAGAAAGACACTTGCTACCAAGCCTGACAACCTGAGTTTGATCTCTGGGACCCACATAGTAAAAGAGAATTGACCCTTGAGGATTATCCTCTCACTTCCACATGTTTGTCATGGCATGTTCCTAAGCCCTCACAAATAAATACATGAGAAAATAATTTTAAATTAGTAATCTTTAAATAAAGTAGGTGGCAGTCAGTATGTGTGGGCCTCGTGGCTTCCTGAAGAATTCTGCCCCAAGTTAGCAATCCAGAAACTCTGCCTGAGTTTCCAGCCAACAGCCATGCAAATTCAAATGCTGGCTGTCAGTAACGACTCATTTGCCTTATGAGTATCAGCCTTGACAGACCACACAATCACACCAGCATAAGCAGGCAGGTTCCTTAAAGTAAACCGTGTGTGTGTGTGTGTGTGTGTGTGTGTGTAGAAGTTGGGACAACTTTCAGGAATCAGTTCTTTAAAGTAAACTGTGTGTGTGTGTGTCTGTGTGTGTGTGTGTAGAAGTTGGGACAACTTTCAGGAATCAGTTCTTCCACCTTGCTGAGGCAGTCTCTCTTGTTTTGGCAGCTTCCCTATACACATACCCAGGTTAGTGAGCCCTTGAGCTTCTAAGAGATTAGATTTTCTTCTGTCTCTGTCTCCCACCTTGACACGAGTGCTAGGATGTACACTCACATCCCTAGCGTATCTTTTACCGTTTGTTTGTTTATTGAGACAGGGTTTCCCTGTGTACCTGGCTGTCCTGCAACTAGGTCTGTAGACCAGGCTGGCCTTGAACTCACAGAGATCCACCTGCCTTGGCCTCCCAAGTGCTGGAATTAAAGGTGTGCACCACCATGCCCGGCTGAGAAGTCAGTACTCTTGACCACTGAGCCATCTCTAGCCTCTAAATTTTGGTTTTACTGTGCATCTGTTTGGGTGGGCTTATACCAAGACATGTACATGAAAGTCAGAGAACGACTTGCAGGAGCCCCTTCTTTCCTTCTACCATGTGGGTCCCAAGGAGATCAGGTCGGCAGTGTTGGTGGCAAGCACCTTTATCTGCTGAGCTACCTTACCAACCCCACATCTGGCTTTTTATGTGGATTCTGGGGATTGAATTTAGGTTGTGAGACCTTCCCGCTGTAATGAGCAAATTCTTTAAACAAAGTGTGCGTGCGTGTGCACATGTGTGCCTCACTGCTTCTATTTCTGGAGAAGCCGACTAATATACTAGGCAAACAAGAGTGTTTACTAGGCAGGCGCTGGTGGTGCACGCCTTTAATCCCAGCACTGTGGAGGCAGAGGCAGGCAGATCTGTGAGTTTGAGGCCAACCTGGTCTACAGAGTAAGTTCCCAGACATGCAGGGCTACACAGAGAAACCCTGTCTCAAAAAACCAAAAAATAGCCGGGCGGTGGTGGCGCACGCCTTTAATCCCAGCACTTGGGAGGCAGAGGCAGGCGGATCTTTGTGAGTTCGAGGCCAGCCTGGTCTACAAAGTGAGTCCAGGACAGCCAAGGATATACAGAGAAACCCTGTCTCGAAAAACCAAAAAATAAAAATAAAAAAATAAAAAATAAAAGAGTGGGTAACTTTCATCCAGGCACCTGTTAAGCTCTTTGCATGTGTTAGTCCCCATGACTTTTACTCATGCTGGATGTAATTTCTGACTGGCCATTTTACAGATGCGGAGGCTGAGGCCTAGAACTTTCCCAAGGTCTTAGAAGTGATAAAGTCAGGTTCGGATCCTACAAGTCCCACCCTAGGGTCTAGGTGGGTGGGCTCTTCCCTACCTAGTAGTACGTAAAGATGCTTTGAAGTAAGAGTCAGGACACAAATAACAAGTGATGTCATTTTAGTTGTCACACTTATTAACAGGATGAATAGGATGACCAGGGGCAGGGCAGGGTGGTGGCCCTGGCAGGATGGTCTCAAAAACCCTAGGTCCTGTAGGTATAGCTCAGAGAATAGCCACAAGGTGGGGACAAACCAGACCCCACTCAGGATGCAAGTCCAGGACTGGGCACAGGGAGTCTATTAATGGTTCCAGAGCTAAGGGTCTGGTAACCTTTTTCCTCAGTCCAGGATTCCTAGGACTAGGCCTCAGTGGAGCCCATCTGTGGAGGTGTGGTTCTACCAGCTCAGCCTGGGAAATGTGTCCGGCCCAGTCAACAGAATAGAAGGTCTGCTCCTGGGTCTTTTTCCAGCTGAGGAAAGTGGGAGGCAAGGTGAGTTCCAAACCAGTCAGGTGACCACGCAAAAATTCTGGGTAATCCGCCGCCAGAAGTTATGACTGCGACTGCTGAGAGCTACTTCAGCTGCTTCCTGGAAGACGGCTTCCACGTTGTCATGGAGTCGAGCCGAACACTCAAGGTAGGCTACTGCTCCCACAGACCTTGCCATGTCATGGCCCTGCCAGAGGAAACAATAGGAGCTACTATGAATTGGGGGTGCAGGGTGAAACTCACATTTAGCTTTCCTGAAGCCCTTTTGGCTATGCTGGGAATTTTGAGGACAATGGTGGGAAATGGGGCTTTTCTAGGGCACCCTCAGTGGGCAACAAGCCTGAGAAGGCAGGTTAGTTTCAAGACGCAGAGAAGGGCCTAAGACCAAGAACATGGGCCTCAAGGGCCCATTTGTGCTATCTGTCAAATACATTCCTTCCTATTTGTCCTCCTCCTGACAGAACCTCCTAGAATATTCTGTGTTCTGGTTCCAAGTGCTGGCTCTTCTTGACTGCTGACATCCTCCAAGATCCTGAGTGTGCTACACACCTAGCAAGGCAGCACCCTGAGGGTCCCTCCCCCAAGGCCTCTCCCCGAGGGCTAGCTTCCTACCCTGTGGTAGGTCACCGGCTCCAGCCCTTTCTTCCGAAGCTTGTTCACCAGCACCTTGTCCTTGCGCAGGTCTGTCTTACAGCCCACAACGATAATGGGTGCTCCCTTGCAGAAGTGTGTCACCTCTGGGTACCACTGCAGGAGGAATGGTGTGCGTGAGCCACTGGGAGTTCTGACCCTCGGTGGGAAACTCTTTGCTCTGTTAGTATAACTACAACAAGGACAATGAGCAGAACTAACATTCAGGGAGCAAGTACTCATGTAGGTTCTCATTGCATGCCCTGGCTTGGGATGCAGCTCAGTTGGTAGAGTGCTTGCTTAGCATGCACAAGGCCCTGGATTAGATCCATGGCACTGCATAAGCAAGACCTGTAATCCCAGCACTTGGGAAGTGGAGGCAGGAATATCAGAAGTTCAAGACCATTCTCAAATACAAAGCCTGTGTGACACTATCTCAAGGAAAAATAGGTGTGTGTAAATAATTTAATTTTCTTTCTCCTTTCCTTTTTATTCCCCCCAAGACAATATTTTTCTGTGTAGCCCTGGCTATCCTGGAACTCACTCTGTAGACCAGGCTGGCCTTGAATTCAGAGATTCGCCTGCCTCTGCTTCCTGAGTGCTGGGATTAATGGTGTGTACCATCACCCAGCATCTATCTCATCTAAATTTCTCTTTCTCTCTTTTTAAAATTTTTATTTATTGAGATAGGGTCTCTCTCCATATTCGTGGCTGTCCTGGAACTCACTGTGTAGACCTGGATGTCCTCAAACTGAGAGGTTTGTCTGCCTCTGCCTCCTAAGTGCTCAGATTAAAGGTGTGTGCCACCATCCCTGGCTATAATTTTCTTTCTTTTAAAAAAGATCTAAAAAAAAAAATTTAAAAAAAGAAAAAAAAAAAAAGATCTATGTGGCTAGGTGTGGAGATGCACGCCTCTAATCCCAGCATTTGGGAGGCAGAGGCAGACAGACTGCTGTGAGTTCGAGGCCAGCCTGGTCTACAAAGTGAGTCCAGGACAGCCAGGGCTACACAGAGAAACCCTGTCTTGAAAAACAAAAAGATCTATATGTATGGGCATTTTGTCAGAATGCCTATCTGTGCAACTTGTGGGCCTGGTTCCCTCTGATGCCTTGGAACTGGAGTTACAGGCAGTCTCAGGCTGCTATGTGGATGTTTGAATCAAAGAGCAACCAGTGCTCTTAACCACGAGCCATCTCTCCAGCCCCATGAGTATTTTCACACCCTACTGGCAGGTTCTGTAGTTGAGCTCACTGTAGATGCAGTCAATAAGACACAGAGGATTTTATAACATACCCTTGGTCACACAATTGGAAATGGAGGGATTTGAGCCCAGTAGGTGGGCCCAGAGTCCAGCTTCTCCCTCCATCCCTAGCAAGGTAAGGGATACTTTGGCTACCTTCCAAAATGAGCCAAATATGCAATTATTTAAAAGGAAGTAAGCCAGATATTATTTAAAAGGAAGTTAGCACAGGCCTTTAATACCGGGATTCAGGAGGCAAAAGTAAGAGGATCTCTGAGTTCAAGGCCAGCCTGGTTTACACAGAATTCCAGGATTGCCAGACTTAATATAGAAAATCATGTCTCAAAAAAAAAACCCCAAAACAAAACAAAAGCAGCTTGCTGGATATGGTGACATATGCCTTTAACCCCAGTAATCCCAGTACTCAGGAGTCAGAGATAGGCAGATCTCTGACTTCACCACCAGCCAGGGCTACATAGAAGACTTTGTGTTTGCCTCAACAGGAGGGGGGCCCCTAGAAGATCACTAGGGCTGAGTTACTTTAGCCTTGACCAGACACAGGGATACAGAGGAGGCTTTTCATCTTCAGGAGTACATGGATGTTTGGTAGGCTGATCAGGAAAAGCTGCTAAAATTCTCTGGCTCTTAGAACTAAATGGGGCTCAGGTAGAGTCTCTCCATACCTCACTATCCACCAAGTCTGCCCTAGGGAAGGGGCTGCTGTATGTCTCCACTGAACCCAACTGTGAGACAGCTGGGCTGAGCCTGTGGGAACCTAGACACCAGGATCACTTCCTCTCAAGCAGTTTGCACCCCAGATTCAGGACCTGCTCTTCTGGCTCTCCAGGTTCTCTCCATTCTGCCACTCCTCTCCCATCAGGTAAGCTCTCCTCTCTACTAGCTGGTCTGGCTCCCTGGGTGGCCTCCACAGGTCTCTTGGCTGTACCCTACACAACTGGTAGGGCTCCTCAATGGTTTCTCCAGGCCAACACCACATTCCCTCCCAGGGGACCTGCAGATTCCAGGTACCATGGGCCAGTGCCTCCACCCTATCCCAGGCTGCTCCTTATCCTGGGGAAGAAGTGACCCTGCCTTCTGCTCGCTCTAGTCCAACTTCTCTAACCCACCTGCAATCCATCAGCAAACCCTGGGGCTCTGCCTTACAGGAGGATTCAGAATCCAGCCCCTGTTGCCACTGCATCACAGGTACCAGTATCCCTCCCCATCCTTAGCCCATAACAGGGCCTGGCCCAGAGATGTGCTCAAGCAGTAGCTCTGAAGAATGCATGGAGCCAGCTGCCCGGGCTCCAACCCCAGAGCTGCCCCTTTAACAGAAAGTGATTCAATCCAAGAGTGACAGTATCTTGACTCTATATGGCTGTCAGGAAGATAAGTTCATGTAAATGCCAGAACAGTGCCTGCTATATGGCAAGTTCTTTTTACTTTTCGAGACAGGGTTTCACTGTGTATCCCTGGCTAGCTGGGGGAAATTACTATGTAGACCAGGGTGGCCTTGAACTCACAGAGATCCTCCTGCCTGTCCTTCCTGAGTGCTGGGATTGTTACTATGCCAGCATGGCCAATCTTTTTGTTTTGTTTTTTTGGGTTTTATTTATTTTTTGGTTACTGTTGTCTCCCCCCTGCCCCTTTTAATAGAAAGCATGGCAAGGTTTTTTGTTTTGTTTTGTTTGTTTTTTTTTTTTTTTCTCGAGACAGGGTTTCTCTGTGTAGCCCTGGCTGTCCTGGACTCACTTTGTAGACCAGGCTGGCCTCGAACTCGCAAAGATCCGCCTGCCTCTGCCTCCCAAGTGCTGGGATTAAAGGCGTGCGCCACCACTGCCCGGCTGTTTTGTTTGTTTTTTGAGAAAGGGTTTCTCTGTGTAGCCCTGGCTGTCCTGGAACTTACTCTGTAGACCAGGCTGGCTTTGAACTCTCAGAGATCTGCCTACCCACCTGCCTCTGCCTCCGGAGTGCTGGGATTAAAGACATATACCACCACACCTGGCGCATGGCAAGTTTTTTTTTTTTTTTTTTTTTTTTTTTTTGGTTTTTTGAGACAGGGTTTCTCTGTGTAGCCCTGGCTGTGCTGGACTCACTTTGTAGACCAGGCTGGCCTCGAACTCGCAAAGATCCACCTGCCTCTGCCTCCCAAGTGCTGGGATTAAAGGCGTGCGCCACCACCGCCCGGCCTGGCAAGTTCTTAATAAATGTTATTGTTGCCATATCCTTATTGTTGTCTTTTGTAATGCTGTTACTGCCCAAGGGAACGGGGCAATGCATTCCTTGAGTGGAGGCCTTGGCAAGTAGTGGGTGAGGGGCTGTGCCATGAGGGCAGAGAATCTCAAAGGACTGGCTCTTCGATCCTTGAGGGCAGCCTTGGGAAGCCCTCTTGATTCTAGGGCATCATGAGAAGCCACTGATTTCCAGCATCAGAAGACACAGAGTGTAATGCTGAGAGCTGCTAGAGTTGGACTTCATAGTTCACATGAGCTCCGGCAGGCCCAGGCTAGGGAGCCAGCCTGTGAGTCAGCCAGCGTTCTCTGTAGTCAGAAGAAACCAGTATTCTAGCCTGTAGTTGAGGATGGGCAAGGAGCCACTGGAGAGTAGAGGACAGACCCTGCTACCACATTTCTATGTGACCCCCAAAAAGTTGCTGCCTTGTTCTGGGTCTCACATTACCTATATGTCTATCAAATGCAGACTCATCTAGGGCATGCCATGCCAAGCTTGTTTTTTGTTTTTGTTTTTAGACAGGGTTTCACTATGAATCCCTGGCTAGCCAAGAACTCACTATGTAGACCAGGATGGCCCCAAACTCAGAAACCTGCCTGCCTCTGCCTCCTGGGTGTTGGGATTAAAGGTGTGTGCCACCATGCCTAGCATGTTTTAATTTTTTCTTCTTTTTTTATGTGTTGCATGTTTTGTCTGTGCACCACATGCATGCAGTTGCCTATGGAGGCCAGAAGAGGGCATCGGAACCCTGGAACTGGAGTTATAGGCAGTTGTGAGTTGTCATGTGGGTGCTGGGAACTAAGACTTGGTCCTCTGTAAGAGCAACAAGTGCTCTTAACTACTAAGCCATCTCCCCACCCCCTTTATTATATTTAAAAATAATGTATGTGTATACGTACGTGCCTGTGGAGTCCAAAAGATGGTGTCAAGAGTCTCTGAAGCTGGAGTTATAGGTGTGGGAGCTCTCTGACACAGGGGCTTGGAACTGGTTGTCTGCACAGTTCTCTCTCTCTCTCTCTCTGACAGGATCTCATTGTGTATCCCCAAGTGGCCTGGAACTCACTATGTAAATCAGGTTGGCCTCAGACTCACAGAAACACACATGTCTCTGCCTCGCCGGTGCTGAGGTCAAAGGTCCATGCTCAGCTCACTATGTCCTCCTAACCACTGAGCCCTCTGTCCATCCCCAGGCCTGCCAAGCTTTGACAGCTGACAGGGTAAAAAGTCTGAACAATGGCCTGGAGGTTGAAGGTATGCCTCCCTCGCCCCAGTACCTACCCGGTTGGAGATGTTGTCAAAGCTGTTTGGATTGGTCACATCAAAGCAGAGGAGCAAGACATTGGCATCAGGATAGAACAAGGGCCGGAGGCGGTCGTAGTCATCTTGCCCTAGGCAAAGGAGAGGAGTCACTGGTCCTCCTGCCTGCTCTTAGCATCTCTCCAACATCAGGGAGCTCACCTCAGCAGACCCGGGCTTTTAGAGAGTAGAGTCAAGTTTTGTGCCTCATGTGGCTGTCCCTTTGGGGTGGCTTTTACTTGGCTTGCCTGTGGGATGTAGCACCCTTGGCTTGGAGAAGCCATGGCTGCAAGACCCTATTCAAGGAGTGAGTGTGAGGCAGAGGCCAGGCTTAGGAACCCATTTTGCTCTTGCTTGTGCAGTGAGGGCAAGGGCAGATGTTACCCCAACAAAGAGGTCTTAGCAGGTTGAACATAAGGGGGCTGCTGGGTCTTAAGCTAACCTATGTATAGGCCGGGGCAGGAGACTGGAGGGTACAGGCCAAGGTCAGGAGGTCTCTGAGAAGCTAAATACAGGGTACAAAGCTTGGGAGGCCAGGACCAGCCTATCTCTTGAGGCTTGACCCTCTTGATCCTCAACCGCGGGTCAAAGAAGGGGGCACATACAGGTGAAGGATTGAGGTTCCTAGGGTCCTTCTTGCTGCAGTGTGTGTCTCCTGAAGACTAACTGGCCTCCTGGTTCAGAAGCCACCGGGGCTCCCTATATCTTTAAAGCCCCTCCCAAAGCCCCATACCTACCGGCTGTGTCCCAGATTTGGAGGCCCACAGGTTTACCCTTCATTTGCAAAGTGACATTGTAGCGCTCAAACACTGTGGGGCTGTAGCTCTGAAGAAGAAAGAGGGCAGAGGTAAGGAAGCTTTTGAGGAATCTGGGGCAAGGCAGACCCCTAGGAATGCCTACATACAACCCTTCACTGTAGCTGCTCTGAGAAGGTCCCCAGTGTCACAGTGACCTGTGGTATGAGTTTATTAAAATAACCAATTATGAGAATCTTTTTGTTTAATCCCAGGTGTGAGACTGCTTAAGACACAGGTGTAAAGTATTAACTGTCCTGTGAGCTAGCAGGGGTGTGGCTTAGCCAGCTGCAGCATGTAACTCTGAGGACTTGGGAGAGAGGAATAAAAATCCAGAGCCCGCTGGGCGTGGTGGTACATGCCTTTAATCCCAGCACTCGGGAGGCAGAGGCAGGCAGATCATTGTGAGTTTGAGGCCAGCCTGGTCTACAAAGCGAGTCCAGGACAGCCAGAGCTGTTACACAGAGAAACCCTGTCTCAAAAAAAACAAAAAACAAAACAAAAACCAAAAAACCCCAGAGCCCTAAGGAAAAGGGGGCTCTACAAAGAGACCTATGTCCCTTCTCCCTCTAACCTTCTTTCTCTCCTGCATAGTGTTGGGGGTTTGGGGGGAACAAGTGATGGAAGGGGAGGTATTAAATATAGTAACATAAATTAAGTATAGTAAAAATAATAATAAAAGCCATCTTGTTACAGTGACCAGCCTTGGAGAAAGGCTTAGAGCCTGGTGCCAGGAAGACCTTCGTTGTAAGAGAGAAGGCTGAGCCAGGCGTGGTGGCACATGCCTTTAATCCCAGCACTTGGGAGGCAGAGGCAGGCGGATCTCTGTGAGTTCAAGGCCAGCCTCGTCTACAAGGCGAGTCCAGGACAGCCAGGGCTACACAGAGAAACCCTGTCTCGAAACACCCCCCCCCCCAAAAAAAAAGAGGGAAGGCTGATGTCCCTACTGTATGGTAGGACATTACATTAAAGAGTCGCACCCACCCATGCCGGCTACTGGTGTTAACTTTGTCCAGTGTCCGCTTCGGAGCTTTCACCTGTGCTTCCTCTTCCTGGGAAGACACTAACCTGCTTCTTCTCTTGTCCATTCATATGTTCGTCCAGCAAACATTAGCACTTTCTTCAGGCCTAGCTGTGGGCACTGAGCCTGTACTAGAGAAGACTCAGTCTGTCTTGGGGAGCTCAGGCTCCCAGTTTTGGGGGTCTCTTCCTCCCTGTTTTAGATAGGCTCTCATAAAACTCAGGCTGGCTTTGAATTTCCTGATTCTTCTGTGTTAAGATTTAAAAGTATGCAACATCCTACCACTTCTGACTTTTTTTCCCTTGGAGTAGGTGTATTGGTAACCTGAATTCATGGCAATCCTCCTGCCTCAGCTCCTGAGTACTGGAATTACAAGCAAGTACCACCAGACCTGGTCTTTCTTCCTGCTGCCTGAAGGTCTGTATGTGGAACTCTCAGCTTTCTCCAGCAACCGTGTCTGCCTATGTGCAGCCATGCTCCCACCATTACTAACCCTCTGAAACTGGAAGCAAGACCCCAATTAAATGCTTTTGTAATTTTTAAAACTAATTCATTTATTTTTATTTATGTACATTGGTGTTTTGACTGCATGCATGTCTGTGTGAGGGTGTTGGATCCTCTGAAACAGGAATTATAGACAGTTATGAACTGCCATATGAGTGCCAGGAATTGAACCCAGGTCCTTTGGAAGAGCATCCAGTGCTCTTAACCACTGAGCCATCTCTCCAGCTCCCCCCCCCCCGTTTTAGTTTTTATTTGGGTTTTTCAAGACATGGTTTCTCGCACTTGGGAGGCAGAGGCAGGCGGATCTTTGCGAGTTCGAGGCCAGCCTGGTCTACAAAGTGAGTCCAGGACAGCCAGGGCTACACAGAGAAACCCTGTCTCGAAAAACCAAAAAAAAAAAAAAAAAAAAAAAGACATGGTTTCTCTGTGTTGCCCTGGCTGTCCTGGATTCGCCTATGTAGACCAGGCTGGCCTCAAACTCATAGAAATCCACCTGCCTCTGCCTCCTGAGTGTTGGGATTAAAGGCATGCGCCACCATGCCCAGCTAAATGCTTTCTTTTGAAAGAGTTGCCTTGGTCACCCAGTGGTGGAGGCACATGCCTTTCTCTGTGAATTTGAGGCCGGCATGGTCTGCAGAGCTTGTTCAGGATAGCCAGGGCTACACAAAGAAACCCTGTCCCAAAAAGCCAAAAACCAAAACCAAACAAAAAAATCCCAAAAGAGTTGCTATGGTCATAGTGTCTCTTCACAGCAATGGAACAGTGACTAAGGCAGATCCTTTCTAAAAATCATCTGCCTGCCTGCCTGCCTGCCTATCTATCTCTTTATTTATTTTTGGTTTTTCAAGACAAGGTTTCTCTGTGTAGCCCTGGCTATCCTGGAACTCACTCTGTAGACCAGGTTGGCCTAAGTGTTGGGATTAAAGGCATGTACCCCCACACCTGGCCATAACAGACAGTTTCAAACTGCCATGTGGATGCTGGGATTTGAACCTGGGTTCTTTGGTGGAACAGCCAGTGCTCTTAACCACTAACCCATCTCTCTAGCCCCTATCTATTTATTTTGAGACGGTCTCTCTACATAGTCCTGGCTGTCCTGGAACTCACTATGTAAATCCACCTGCCTCTGCCTCTCGAGTGCTGGGATTAACACACTCAGCTCCTGTTTTTATTTTTAAAAAGATTTTATCTTATGTGTTTTGCTTGCATGAATGTATGTGTATCACACGTGTGCCAAGTGCCCATGAGATCAGAAGAAAACAGAAGATTTCTCTGGAACTGGAGTTATTGGCAGTTGGATCAATTGTATAGATTTTGGATCTTCTGTAAGATCCAGGCACTGAGCCATTTCTCTAGACCTCTCTTTTGAGCTTTTGGGACATGGTCTCACTGTGTGACCTTGACTGGCTCTGTTTCCTGAGTGCTGGGATTAAAGGCCTGCGCCTCCATACCTGGCCTTTTTTTTTTTTTTTTTTTTTTGGTAGAGGGGGTTCTTTTTGAGATGAGGTTTTGCTCTATAGCCCAGTTTCAACTAGAACTTACAACCCTGTGATTTTCACCTCCTGAATACTAGAATTAGAGAAATATATCACCATGTGCAGCTCCTCTCAAATCTCTTAAATCTGAACAGATTCCCTCCCACACAGGCTCCTGTTGTGTCCTCTCCAGAGTGGGTTGCCCAGGGCACAGTCTCTGTGCTGGCTAGTCTTCTGTCAACCTGACCATAAATTAGAGTTATCTGGAAGGAGGGAACCTCAATTGAGGAAATGCCTCCATAAGATCCAGCTGCAGGGTAGTTCCTTAATTAGTGATTGACAGGGGAGGGCCCAGTCCATTATGGGTGATGCCATTCCTGGATTGGTGGTCCTGGGCTGAGCAAGCCAGGGGAACCAAGCCAGTAAACTGCACCCCTCCACCGTCTCTGCATTGGCTCCTGCCTCCAGGATCCTGCCCTGACCTCCTTTGATATGGAAGCATAAGCTGAATAAACCCTTTTCTCCCCAACTTGCTTTTTGGTCATGGTGTTTCGTCACAGCAATAGAAACCTTAAGACAGTCCCCTATCCCACCCCAGGCTTGTCCACCAGAGACTGGCTGGCCTCCCTGGCTTAGAAGGAGTTGGGGCTCCCCTTCTCTTTCCTGCCCTCTCAAAGCCCCCACACCCACCCGCTTGTGTCCCAGATTTGGAGGTGCACCCCCTCTTCAATGGTTGAAGAGAGGACCTGACAGGTTTGATAGATGAAAAGCTAGGAACCTTTGCAGAATAGGACCTGAGCCACAGGGAATAAAATGCCAAACTCTTACATCTGCAGCCTTTTGCTATGAGCAGCGGTGGACCCCCTGGTCTTGTTAATGGTTTATTATTTGAACCAGGGTCTCATATAGCAAGGAATATCTTGAACTCACAATCCTCCAGCTTCTACCTCCTGAATCCTGCAAACAGACAGGGGACCAACACGTGGTCTATGTGAAGGCATTGGATTGAACCCAGGATTTTATGCATGCCAGATGAGCACTCTATCAACTGAGCTCTATCCCTAGCCTGTTTGTTTTTTTTTTTTTGGTCTTTCGAGACAGGGTTTCTCTGGGTAGCCCTGGCTGTCCTGGACTCACTTTGTAGACCAGGCTGGCCTCGAACTTGCAAAGATCTGCCTGCCTCTGCCTCCCAAGTGCTGGGATTAAAGGCGTGCGCCACCACTGCCTGGCTGTTTTTTTTTTTTTTTTATTACATTTATTTATTGGGGAAGGGGCACACATGCCAGAGTATCCATGCAGAGGTCAGATGACAACCCTCAGGAGTCCATGATCTCCTACTGTGTGGGTCCTGGGGGTGGAACTCAGGTTGTCAGGGTAGCTGGCAAGTGCCTTTACCTGCTGAGCCATCTCCCCCTCACTCTTTCCCCTCTTTCTTTGTTAGACAGGTTCTCACTGTGTAGCTCAGGATGGCCTGGAACTTACTGCAATTTTCCTGCCTCAGCTGCTTGAGTGCTAGAATGACAGGCAGGAACTGTCATTTCAGGCTCAGCCTTCTATATTTTGGATCCCTTAGGCTTCCATCACTTGGCCAGGGCTGGCTTGCAGAGTCATAGTGTGGGACCTGGGGACCCATAGGTCCTTTCCCATGTCAGGCAGGGCTCCTACCTGCCTATGACTCAGGAGGACTTCACACCTGCCCTTCTGATGGCCAAACTGCCTGCCGGTCCTCTGAGTCAAGCCCTGGCCAGCTGGGAGGGGCAGTCATAGAGATGGGTCAGTATGTCCTCTAGGGCACCTGGGAGGCCATGTAGTGGAGGACGGAGTAGGCAGCTGGAAAAAGATGGAGAAGTTGGCATGGATATTCTGTCCCCTATCTCCCATACAGACAGGAACAGACAAGGACCCAGGCTGCCTTCCTCCTCCTCTGTACATGCTTAGGTCCCTCTTCCGTTGGGCATTTTCCTACTGGAGGGGAGGATAGTTCCAGGATGGCACCAACTTTGAGATCAAATGAGTTTAGCTTAGGACCTAGCTCTGACAACCACCAGCTATGTGCGACCTTGGGCCTGTACCATCACTGGTTAAGAGAAAGAGTGTCGAGCTGGAGAGATGGCTCAGCAACTGAGAGCACTGGTTGCTCTTCCAGAGGACCTGGGTTTAATTCCCAGCACCCACATGGCAGATCACAATTGTCTGTAACTCCTGTTCCGGGGTGTCTAACACCCTCACACAGACATATGTCCAGGCAAAGCACCACAGCACAGGAAATAAAAGTTTTAAAAATACTATAAAAAGAAAGACAGTGTGTGTCATCTCAGGATGCAAAGGGAAGTCCTGGTTCAGTATCTATGGTCACTACTCACCTGATTGGCAGTGTCTACACAAGTCCTGTCCATCCCTCTGGGTATTCCCTTTCCCATCCCCAACTGTGGTGGTTTGAATAGGTATGGCGCCATAGACTCATGTGTTTGAATGCGTGGCCCACAGGGAGTGGCAATATTAGGAGGTGTGGCCTTGTGTGGAGGAAGTGTGTCACTTTGGGGGCGGGATTTGAGGTCTCTTATGCTCAAGCTATGCCCATTGTGGCACACGGTCTCTTTCTGCTGCCTTTGGGTCAAGATGTAGAACTCTGAGCTCCTTCCACATGCCCGCCATGACGATAATGGACCAAACCTCTGAAACTGTAAGTGGGCCCCAATAAATATTTTCCTTTATAAGAGTTGTTGTGGTCATGGTGTCTTTTCACAGCAATGAAACACTAACCATGACACCAACTGTAGCCTCTGTCCTCTGTCCTAGAGCAAGGACCTGTCACTGTATAGATACTGACCTCTGTACCAGAGACCCCAGTGTGGTCACCCACATACCAGTTGAGGGGCTCTTCTGATATGAGATTCAGGATGGTCCGTGACAAAGTTCTTGGGAGACACAGGCCAGTGCCTCACAAATGCATGTGAAGATGGCCCCAGCCTGCTGCTGCCTAAACTCTTCTCCTGACCCCTACAACCACAGTAACTTCACGAGGCTCTGAGGGAAGTGACCTGCTGGGCTAGGCAGAAACAGAGCTGGCACTGTGTGTCTTCAGGGACCACACAGCCACCTGCCTCTTCTGAGGTCATCTATTTCTGCTCCTGACATCAGACAGACCTGACGTGAACCGGAACGGGCTGTGTTGCCTGCCTCACAGAAGTGCTACCGCCTCACTCCTTACTTTGAAATGTGACTTTATCTAAACCTTTTGTGGTGTTCTTTGACCCCTCCCTGCCAAGGCAGAAATGCCTAATCTTATCTGTTAAGTTTTGCTCAGCAAGAGACACAAGGCCTGGCTTGGGCTGACCCAGGACAGGGATGACTCAGCCCCAGCCCTGCCCTCGTGGGGTTCACAGATACGGGACCATTACAGAGAGAGGACAGGATTCCCCAAGTAGAGCACCTGTGGAAACGGGAACAGTTTGAGAAGGACTTCAGATCTGGCTAGTTCTCCCACCTCCTGGCCCAGTCTTGTAAGCCACCAAAAATGGTTGTATTGTCAGTGCCAGGGTAGACTTCTAGGGGACTGAGGTCCCTTCCTGCCCCATAAGCTCTATTTTGCTCCTTCTGCCTTGACCTTGATGTTTTGGGCTACAGCCAATGAGGATCACAGAGGCTTCTCCAGCCACCCTCTCGCCTCCAGTCATTCTTCTCTGCCCTTTGCTGCAGGTGGGAAGGGGACTTAAGCCTCCAGGCTGCTGGCTCCCTGGGCTTTTACAGCCACCTGAGGCAGAGGAGGCTGAGGCTGGGTCAACAGACGGCTGTGGTGGCTTCAGAGGTCATAGAGTGCCCTGGGGAGGGCAAGGAGACTTGAGCTCCCTCCTGATCAGCTACCACATGTTCTCCTCAAAAGGCCCTGCCTGTAATCACAGCACTTTGGAGGACAAACAAGAAGATTAGAAGGCATCCTTGGCCACATATGAATTTGAGGTCAGCTTGGACTACTTGAGACCTTGTCTCAACAAACCAGCTGGGAAATGGCAGCACACACCTTTAATCACAGGCAGAGGCAGGCATATCTCTGAGTTTGAAGCCAGTCTGGTCTACAGAGCAAGTTTCAGGACAGCTATGGCTACACAGAGAAACCCTGTCTCTAATAGTGATGTTACATACCTGTAATCCCAGCACTATGATAGCAGGGGCAGGAGGATCATTGATTTGAGATGAACCTATACTACATAAAGAGACTTTGTCTCAAAAAGAAAATTAACTTGTGAACTAACTAAAAAGAGCCCTCTCTCATGGCAGGGACCTCCCAGACAAAGGAAGACCAAGGACAAGATTGGTCCACTCCTTGGTGACAATGCTGCTTTTCTGTCACTTCAATGTGTCCAGCAAAATATACATAGTTCATGGACTTAAAGGTGTTTCCGTATGAAACTGATATGGCTCCTGCTGTCAGTCTCACCATCTAGAATGTCCGAGTCAGCACCATGATGCTGAGCCCACCCCTCTGGTCCCCTGGCAGTACCTAAAGACTGGAAGATATCTCCTCAACTTAAAAAAAAAATATGTAACTGGTCAAAGGAGGTGACGTCAGCTTTACAAACCACAAAACCAAAGGCTCTGAGCTGGATATGGTGGCACATACATGTGATCCCAGCAACCCTCAGGCCAGGACACGGGAGGGCTGAGCATTCGAGGCCTCTACAATGATACGCTATTTCAAACACAAAACAGAGACCACTGAAGTCCAAAAACCATACAAACCAGTAACTCACTGGTATAAAGTGGCAAGCAAGACTGAGCCCTGTTTAACAGACAAGCTTCTCCCACCTCTTCCGTAAGACTGCCCTTTCCCTCTGCACAATCCGAGGCTGTAAGGATGCAGGGACAGGAAAGGGAGAAGACAGGCTGCGGAAGGCAAACCCACAGGTGCCCAGGACTCCCAGTCCTCATGGAGGCACAGAAAGAGGCCTTAGCCACTGTCCTGATCGTGGGGTCTGTGGAGCTGCCTGGACAACCAACCATTAGCTAGCTTGTCCTGGAGGACTCATAGTGACAAGCCCAGAGAGTCAGGCTACACCAGGTACTGCACTGAACTGTTCCATCAGCCTTCCACCTCACTGTCCCAACTCCCTTCCCATGAGAAACTGAGGCTTAGAGTCAAAGCAAGTCATAAGCTAATGGGGATCTTCAGGGAAGGGTCTATGTTTCACAATCTTCCTCTCCAAGGTGAAGAACGGGATTTGAACCATAGTGGACAGGGTTGGAGACGAGCTGGTGTATCCAAACAGACATCATTTATCAACTTTTGAGTCCTCCTTGCATTCAGGCTTGGAGCTGAGCTCTTGATCTCTGTCCACTCAGGCAGGGACTGGTGTGTCTGTCAGTCCTATCATGCAGTTAAGGAATCCCGCACAGAGAGGGTAAGAGTCTTGCCCAAAGGGACACAGATGTAAGAGGCAAAGACTTGATTTTACTGCTGCCAGTTTAGCTCCAAAGTCCTCATTCTCTCTTAGCCAGGTTGTGACAACTGCTCTCTTAGGATTTGCTACTTCCCCAGGAGGCCTAATTCAGTCCCTGAGACACCCCTCCCCCTATGTGCCATTAGTCCTACTTCGATCCAACTGGCTAAATATGAAAAACTGCCTTGGCCCCCAGGCCGTGCTGGGATCCCCCTAGGAGGCTGGAGCTGGGGACTTTCGAGGCAGCTCTTGGCAGATCCGCACACAGGGGTGTCCCAGAGCAGGGACGTTGCATAGCTAAGGGTGAAGGCACTCACCTCTGGGAAGGCCCCGTCGGCGAAGACCATCATCAGCGACGTCTTCCCGCAGCCCCCGTCGCCCACCAGGACCACCTTGACCGAGCGCCCGCTGTGCGGCGCCTCCTCTCCGGCAGCCTGGGGCGAGTTCATCCCGGGCTGGTGGACGGCTGTGCGCGGAGCAGCGGGCAGCGCGCGGCGGGCTGGCTGCGGCGGGCGCGGGGCTGGCCCGGCGGGACAGGAATGTGGAAGGGGCGGGGCGGCGAGAGGAAGTGGGAGCGGGGCGGCCCGGGCAGGAGGCGGCCCGGGGGGCGGAGGACACCCACCCAGCTCAGGTGAGAGGGCCACGGCCAGGATCGGGGTGCGACGGCCTGCTAGGTGTGGATGCTCCTGGGGACCGGTCTCCTGTCGTTCTGTCTGGCCTCTTAAGAAACACTGTCGCAGCAGTCACAGGGGCCTCAGGGGTGGGCGGAGATCTAAGCCTCCAGAGGGCACCCAGGACTCGTGGGAGAAAAGTTAAGTAGACAAGTTGTTGGAGAGAGGCTGGGGACAGGGAATGAGAAAGCATCTGGCCTATCTGCCATGGATGGGAGGTGATTTTTTGAATGAATGAATGAATGAATGGGTGGTTGGGTGGATGGATGGATGGATAAATGTGAGTTTCTGCGGGTGGGGGACCTAAGCACCCAGACTTCCTCCAGATTGTAGGCCAGATGAGGAGTGAATGGCCCGGGCATGCCCTTGTGGGTCACTTTTGAACCTCTTCAGCCAGCACTAGGATGCTTCAATGAAGGTGAATTACTTCGTGTCTCACCCAGGCAGGCAGTGATCTAGGGAAAACTATGGAACCTTCCATCTATAGACCCCAGGGCAGGCTCTGGCACATGGCTGATGTGATAAATGGTTCTTAGTATAATATTTTTATTTTTAAATTTTATTTTTTTGCGTGTATGGGTGTTTTATCTGCATGTATGTCGGTGCACCACATATGTGTCTGGTGCCCTCTGCACTGGGAAGTCCTGGAACTGGAGTTACAGACTTATGAACCACCATGTGGATGAACCCGGGTCCTTGGAAGATCAGTCAGTGCTCTTAATCTCTGAGCCATCTCTCCAGCTCCTTGGTATAATGTTTAATCAATGCAGATGGTCTTTTGTTTCCGAGAGTCTGGGGACCCTGCACTGTTCAAGTCAAAACCTCTACAGTGAAGAGGCTAGAATGGGAGGTTGGTAGGTCCTCAGTCTGAGAACTACAGGAGAAAGGAAAAGAGGTCCTCACCTGGGGTAAATAAGGAGGACCTTCTGACGGGAGAGGCAAAGTCTTGAGGAAAAAGTGACAGAGGTGTTTCAAGAAGAACATCAAAGAGGCTGGCGTGAGGTAGCCCCGCCCCCTCCATCCTATCAACGGGATAGAGGGCGGGGTTTGGCTGAGTATCTGGCTGGTTTCTGGGTGGTGGAGCACTTTGGATTTCAGGAATAAATCTTACTGTCCTCTAAGTCTCGGCATCCTTCTTTGTTATCAGATTGCTTAACTAGCGGGCCAGAAAGCCTGGATTCCATTCCCAGGACCACATAAACTGGGCTTGGAGGTACATGCTTATAATTCCAATACTGGTGAGGTGAAAGCAGGGTAATCAGAAGTTCAATGTCAGCTCGGCTACAATGCAAGTGTAAGGCCAGCCTAGGCTAAATATCCTGTCTAAAAAAGGGGGGAGAGGGGTCTCCCTGCCTCCCCAGATCTTGGGCTAAGTAGAACATGGTCAGAAGTCAAGTCTTTCCTTGGGTTTCACCTCCCACCTCCACACTGGTCATGACATCATCCCCATTGTATTCAAAGTCAGGCAGGTGAAAAGGACCTTTAGCCCTGTTTGATCCTCATTGTGTCCCAAGGAGGCAGTTTCCAGTTTCCCTCAGGGTGATGGCCAGAGGTCAGTTGCATGGAGGGAGCCTCCCCAGCTCCACCTTTTGGATACCCCTTTCCCGAAACTGCCACAGGGCTGGGCAGGACTTGGCATGAAGTTGGGTGTGTAGCTGAGTAGGATGCCCAATCCAAGGAGTGGTGAGGAGGGGCCCAGTTCCCCCACTCTAGTCAGCTGTCAGCCTAGTCAAACTTGCTGCTGTCTTCAGGCCAGCTTAGAAGGCAGGTGGAGCCAGACCAAGGGTGGAGGAAGCTGACAGTCAAGCTGAGGTGGTTGGCCTTGGTTGCTATAGGGATAATCATTCTAATGACACACTTGACAACTGTCACACTTTACAGTTTCTCTGTATATCCCCTACTAATAGCAGCACCCACTGATCAGTGGAACTGTCCACTAGGAGGCAGAAATTGCTAGCTCCATTTTACAGAGAAGGGAATTGAGGCCTAGAGAAGGTAACTTCTTGTTTAAGCTCCAATGGTAGCTAAGAGACCAATGGTACACGGACCCAGCAAGACCGTCCCTAAATCTCACTTCTTATTCATTATTATTATTTTATTTTGTCTTTCGAGACAGAGTTTCTCTGTGTGGCCCTGGTTGTCCTGGACTCCCTTTGTAGACAAGGTTTGCCTTGAACTCACAGAGATCTACCTGCCTCTGCCTCTGCCTCACAGGATCCTGCCTCTGCCTCTGTGCTGGGATTAAAGGTATGCACCACCAATAAGACCCAGATCCAGGATTTGGTCTTCCCATGCCCAGTCCAGCCTCATCAACCCTCCTCACTCAGGCTCTTGTGAGACACGTCACTCACAGTCAGTCACTGACCCATGGCCATCTGCCCTGGTGGCCAGGAATTTCCCCAAATCTGACATTATTGGACTCTGGACTGCACTGTTTTCCTAAAGTTTATTTTTGTAGTGGGGAGGTAGCCTAGGCCACACAGCCAGCCTCACTGGGGTGCTCTTTGCTGTTTTTCTGTTTACTGTGCCTGCTGCTGACTTCCGGCCTGGCCCGGCCTGTGGGTGACTCAGCCCCCTCCAGGCCCCATCAATTCCAAGCTGAGAATCCTTTATGAACCCTGTGTAGCATGTGACTGCCCTGCAGGCCTCAGAATGGCAGCAGGGGAGGTGGGGCCAGCATCGCTCTGGAATGTTGTTCTTGGTGATGCAGGTCTCCAGCAGGGCCATGACCACCACAGGAGCAGGGACCACAGCTGACCCATTTCTGTACCCCAGACTATCTCAGACTGGCGCCAGCTGTGGTTCCGGATATTATGTCTAATTGACAGCCTGGCTGGACAAACACAGGAAGAGGAAGAAAAGGCAGAATGAAGAAAAGAGGGAGGAAAGGACAGAAGGAGGGGGCAGGAAGGAAGAAGGGAAGGAAAGAAAGAGGGGCTTGAAAGAAGCAAACTGGACAAATGGCTGAGTGTTGTGGTACATACCTGTAACCCAACACTCAGGAGGCAGGCGGTTCTCTGTGAGTTCAAGGCCAGCCTGGTCTGCATAGCAAGTTCCAGGTCAGTCAGGGCTACATAAGTGAGACCCTGCCTCAAAATAAAATAAATAAATAAAAAGTAAGAAAGTACAAAAATAAGCAAACAGATGAGACGAAGGATAAGTAAATACACTTTGTGACCAGAGGAGGGGCGTGTTCTGCTTGCTCCAAGGGCAGATCTTCTAACTTTCTGCCTCCTTTTCTGGCCCACCTCTACACTCCACAGCAGCTAGGCGTCTCAGGCTGTTTTGACTCTATGCTGCCACTGTGTGGCCACTCTGCTCTCTGCGGGTCGTTACCTGGGCTTTTCCCTGGAGTTTCTGGCTTGGGATACTCGGTGTTGGTGTGGGTATGGTCTTAATTTTGGGGAGCCTTGGCAGAGTGCACGTGACCTGGGGAGTGTATGTGTACTTCACAACCTCCCTCTTTAGTCCTAACCATCAGATTCCAAAAGCCTTTGGCTCAGCCTGGGCTGTGCCACTCAAAGCTTTGCCCTCACACAAACTGAGCACCTGCTGTGTGCCAGACACTTGGCACATGACATTTCATTCTGTCCTTGAAGTACATATTTCTATTCACCTTTGGAAAGTGAAGAAACAGCAGGCTTGAAGAGGAGAGATAGATTGGCCAAGGTCCAATTGGCAGTTGGAGGAGCTAAGCCTCAAATCCAGGTATTGGGTTCCAGAGTTTGTTCAAATAGAATCCTCAAAAATTAGCCGGGCCTAGTGGCCCACGCCTTTAATTCCAGCACTGGGGAGGCAGAGGCAGGCGGATCTCTGTGAGTTCAAGGCCAGCCTGGTTTACAAAGTAAGTCCAGGACAGTCAGGGCTACACAGAGAAACCCTGTCTCAAAAAACCTTAAAAAAAAAAAACCCTCAAAAATTAAGAAATAGGAGTTTGCTGGGTGTAGTGGCACATGCCTTTAATCCCAGCACTCAGAAGGTAGAAGCAGGTGGATCTCTAAGAGTTCAGGGCTAGCCTAGTCTACAAGGTGAGTTCAGGACAGCCAAAGCTACATAGAGAAACCCTGTCTTGAAAAACCAAAAGAAAGAAAGAAATAGGGCAGGGCTGGAGAGATGGCTCAGCGGTTAAGAGCACTGGCTGCTCTTCCAGAGGTCATGAGTTCAATTCCCAGCAACCACATGGTGGCTCACAACCATCCATAATGAAATCTGGTGCCCTCTTCTGGCCTGCAGATATACCTGCAGACAGAACACTGTATACATAATAAATAAATCTTTAAAAAAAAAAAGAAATAGGGGTTCAGTGTTATCCTTATCTACATAATGATTTTCGTTTTGTTTGTTTTTCCAAGACAAGGTTTCTCTATGTAGCTTTGGCTGTCCTGGAACTCGCTTTGTAGACCAGTCTGGCCTTGAACTCACAAAGCTCCACCTGTCTCTGCCTCCCAAGTGCTGGGATTAAAGGTGTGTGTCACCACTGCCCAGCAAGCACTTCTCATTTTGAGTACCATTTAATGAGCCCCAAAACTAGAGAGAGTGTCATGGCCTGCCCTGCTTGCCTGTCTCTGCCTACAGCTATGCCTGTCTACTTCCCCTCACTCCCCACTGGAGGCCTGCTGTTGCTCTTGGCTGGCTCCTTCCTGCCAGAAGAACAATGGATGCTGGAGCCCCCATAGCCCATATTCCCCAGCCTCTCCAGTCTCTGCCTGATTATAGTTCTCCAGACATGGGACACCTGTGTAGCCTGGGCTGTCCTAGAACTCCCTCTGTAGATCAGGCTGGCCTCAAACTCTGCCTGCCTTTACCCTGAGTGCTGGGATTAAAGGCGTGCACCACCACATCCAGCAATTTACAGACAGCTGTGAACTGCCATGTGGCTACTGGGATTTGAACCCAGGTCCTTTGGAAGAGCAGCCAGTGCTCTTAACCACTGAGCCACCTCTTCAGGACCCAATTTCTTTATTTTTATAATGAGCAGTGGTGGCACAGGCCCTTTAATCCCAGCACTTTTTAATTTTAATTTTAATTGTTTTTTAGGTGTTTTGAGACAGGGTTTCTCTGTGTAGCCCTGTTTATCCTGGAATTCACTGTGTAGACCAGGCTGGCCTTGAACTCAAAGAGATCCACCTGCCTCTGCCTCCCGAGTGCTGGGATTAAAGGCATGTGCCACTATACCCGACCATTACAACCAGTTTCAAACTGCTAGTTCAGTGCTGGGATTTGAAGCCGGGTCCTTTGGAAGAACAGCCAGTGCTCTTAACTGCTGAACCATCTCTCCAGCCCCTAATCTCAGCACTTTAATCCCAGAGACAGAGGCAAGCACAGCTAGGGCTACACAGCCTTTCTCAGGGGGAAAAAACAAACCAAAACTTTATTCTTGAGAATTCCATACAAGCATACAATGAATATGATCAGATTCACCCCATTTGTCCCTCACTGAGACAATAGGAATTCTTATCTAGCTTGTGAAGTCTTGGGGTAAAGAAAGAAGAGGGAGAAGTATGTTGGGATCTGGAAGGTTCTCAGCTGCCCTTCAGTGATTTTTAAGGAATTGGAAAAAGGGCATTGTGTCCTAGGAGTCAAGACCACGGGCCCTCCAACCACATAGCTTAAATTGTAACTGTGATTTTCTGGATATGTGGTCTTAGGGCTGTTACTTAACTTTTCCGAGCTCTGGTTTCTGCGTTTCTACAAAGGGAATGATAGCCTTTAAATGCTGCTGGGCTGCAGGCTGAGGAGCAGTTCTTAATGACCTTGTAAATTCCTTCTCCCCTCTCTGGCCTATGCTCTTCCTCCCTGATCTCTGTCCCCTCCCTCTGGGTTAGCAAGGCAGAGAACTCTGCCCAGTGTTTCTCCTTTCGTGTCCTCTTCTGATGAACAGTCTACTAGGAATGCTTTTCTTGCCTTACATATTGAATACTGTCACCACCAGGAAGCCTTTCTTGGTTTCCCCATCTCCACCTTCCCCTACCAGGGCTGGTACTGTGGTCCCTCTTCAGAGCTTCCCAAGGAGATCCAAGATAGCCCCCCCTTGCCAGCAGTGGGGGAAGGGGAGCACACAGTTAGGTTCCCAGTGAAGAGAAAAATGACTTGTGGCTGAGCAGGGCCCCCTTCCTGTCCCAGCTTTATTTTGGTTCAAGAATCATTCCAGTCAGCATTCTTGGTCACCACCACAGCCATCAGGCACACTGTCAAATATGTTTCATGCAGTACAGGAGGAAGGAACAAGGGGGTGGGGTTAGGGTATATGGTCTGCCCTGCAAAGCCATTGGATTAGAAAGAGTCTGGGGCTTCCAGATGACAAAGTCTGGCCCAGCCACCAGTATCCCTGGCCCGGTTTTCACCTCTTCATACTGGCAACAGTGTGAGAAGCCTGGCTTCAGTGGGGTCCGGCTGCGGCAGGTGTCTGCCTACAATCCTGCTGACCTGTGTCCCTTCCCCTCACCATTGATGGTAACTGATTAGATCTGCCTGGATCTGGGTCTCCATGATTCACTAAGGCCAAGGACTAGAGGGCTCAGGTGGCTTCTTACAACTCCCAGGCCCACTATTCCTTTAAATCCGCAGGTGCCAGAGAAAAGGAGCCAAAAGCCACCATTTATTTCTCTGTGACTGCCTTTATCAAATGACAGCCACTGCCTCCAATGTGACACCTGGAGGGATGTGATCCCCTCACTAACTTTGACCAGGTCGGAGCCAAAGAACAATTCTGGTTCAAGCCTTGCTTCTCAACACCATTTCCCCTAGAGTTCCCTCTGGCTCCAGGCTAAGGCTGGATATCCTTGCAGTCTCAGTCTTAGGGAACTTGACCTAAGATGCCAAGTATTCCTAGGGTTGGATTTAGACCTGCCTGACTGCTTCCTTTCAAGAGAGAATGGCCTGGAAGGACACCATCCAACACTAGTGGATCTGGACTGGTTTGCGTTGGTTCAGCAGAAGGGCCTGGATTTGGGCCCCTGGGGACTTCTTGCAGGGGTGGACAGTCAGAGCCTTCATGTGGCCTATGGGCTTCTGCTAGACCTGGTCTCCTGGCCTCTTCTTATCCCCACTGCAGTAGGCAGAGTCTGTGTTTGGGATGGGCTAGTTTGTGCCCCTTCTATTGTCTGACTGTTTACAACAACCCCCACTACCCCCATGGTAAATCTGGGAGGATGCTATTTTCTCCCCAACCCTCAAAGTGCAGCTCTTTTTTTTTTTGTCTGAGAGATCCTCTCTGTTCCCTCACACTGCAGGGCTCCTTCCCAAGTTCATCTGCCTGAGTTGTTACTTGGCACTGAGTTGATCAACCAGGATGGGAGAGGGGCATCTTGAACTTCCTGGCATCCTGAGTACTACACCTTCTTAATGTTAGCCCTGTTGGTACAGGGACTAGCCCCTCATGACTTATTAACAGCTGGCCTCTAGAAGAATGGCAGAGGGGAGTTGGCCAACTCTGATGCCCATGTTTCTTTGCAGGCCAAGGGACATACTTCCTAAGGCTCCTTAGTACACAGTCAGTTGGTCAGTCTGCTAGGCCCTCAGCATCTACATGTCGTCCTCAATGGGGAAATCACCCTGGGTCCTCAGATGAAGAGCCACACCCATTCTTCCATGACAGTCTGGAGAGAGGATCCAAAATGGCTGACAAGGACCCCCAGGAGATAGGGCAGCCCTGGTGTTCACAGCTCCAGCTGACTATGGAGAGGGCATCGCTGGATAGAACTGAGATGGTGTCAGGCTCTGGTGGCTCTGCTGGCTACCTAGCTTGCACTGGCTGTTAGTTTCGGCGGACTGGATGCCACATGGACACAGGCCTGCGCAGCGTGGCCAGCATCTGGTTCCAGTGAGTGGTACCCATGCCGCTGGCTGCTGGCCCAATGATGACATGGCCTACGTTGTCTCCGCGGCCATCACTGCTGCTCTCAGCCACTGTCACTCGGAGAGACAGGTCCTGGGGAGAAGGTGACATGAATGATTGGGAGCAGGAGTAACTGAAGGGTTTTCCCTTGCTCCAAGGTTCCAATTTGAGAATATCAGGCCCTGTGAGGTGTGTACAGCTCTTTGAATCTTCCCGTCTGACTTGGGAGAAGAGACTTGTCCTAGTTTCTTACAGATGGAGAGCCAGCTGTGATGTGACCCCACTAAGTGCAGTTCCTGCAGGAATCAAAATCTATCTCTCACTTCTTTGTCCCTCAACATTTTTAAGATTTATTTTATTTTTGAGTTTGAAAAGATGGGTCAGCAGTTAAATACACTTGCTGTTCTTGCAGAGGACCCTGGTTTGGTTCCCAGCTCCCACATGGTGGCTCAGTAACTCCAGCATATCTGAACCCTTTTCTAGCCTTTATGGGCACCTGGCATACATGCAGGCAAAATACTCATACACATAAAATTATATAAACCTTAAAACCATTTTATTTTAAATTATATATATCTGTATTGGGGATGTGAATACAGGTACCTAGAGAGGCCAGAAGAGGGCATTGGATCCTCTGGAGTTGGAATTATAAGCAGGTGTGTAGTGAGAATTCTTGAATTTTGGTTTCTTAAAAAAACCCAGAAATAGCTGGGCGGTGGTGGCGCACGCCTTTAATCCCAGCACTTGGGAGGCAGAGGCAGGCGGATCTCTGTGAGTTCGAGGCCAGCCTGTCTACAAAGTGAGTCTAGGACAGCCAGGGCTGTTATACAGAGAAACCCTGTCTCGAAAAACCAAAAAAAAAAAAACCCAAAAAACCCCAGAAATATTATAAGAATATGTTTTCATTTTGATCCCAGGTATGGGGGATATGAGGCTACTTTGTAGCAGCTGACTATGATTTGCCTGTGCTCTAGCAGAGGTGTGGTTTTGCTAGCTGCAGACAGTTTCTGTGATTGGAGTTCTGGGAATTTTTCACAGGGTATATAAATGCTAGAGCTGTGCTAGGTGGGGTTGGTGGTTGTTAATGGTTCATGGTGGTTGGTTGAGATTTTGTTAGTAGTTGTGCTAAAAGAAGAAACAAAGAAATTAGCTTCAGAGATCTCTCTCTCTCTCCCTCCCCTCTATCCTTCTTTCTTTCCTATCTAATGATAGGGGGTAAAACTGGGGAATAAAGAGTGGGAAAAAGAAGAACCCACAAAGTAGCAAAGGCCAGCTTCAAATAAAGAAGAAACAAGAAGAAAGAAATTAGCTTCAGAGAACTCTATCTCTCTCTTTCCCTTCTATCCTTCTTCCTCTCCTATCTAGTTTTAAGGGGTGATAAAGGGTGGGAAAAAGAAGAACCCACAAAGTCTCTAAATCCAGCTACACAGTTGTGAGGCATCTGATATGGTGCTGGGAACTGAATTTGGGTCTTCACCACTGAGCCACATCTCTAGGCCCGCTTGTTCTTGAGATAGGGCCTCATGTAGCCCAGCCTGGCTTTGAACTCTCTCTCTCTCTCTCTCTCTCTCTCTCTCTCTCTCTTTCTTTCTTTTTGGTTTTTCCAAGACAGGGTTTCTCTGTGTAGCCCTGGCTGTCCTGGACTCACTTTGTAGACCAGGCTGGCCCCGAACTCCTAGAGATCCACCTGCCTCTGCCTCCCAAGTGCTGGGATTAAAGAAATGCACCACCATGCCAGCTTTGAACTTTCTATGTAGCTGAGGCTGTACTTGAACTCCTGATCTTTTTGCCTTGGCCTCTGAAGTACTAGGAGCATGTGCTGCCATATCTGGTTTAGAACTTAGGCTGTTTATTTATTTGTTTGTTTGTCTTATTTTTTTTTAGTTTTGCTTTAAAAAATCGTTTTATGTGTATGAGTGTTTGCTTGCATGTATGCATGTGCATCACATGTGTACAATGCCCAGAGACGCCAGAGGAAGGCTCTGGATACCCTGGAACTGGAATCACAGGTGATTGTTAGCCACCATTGGGTGTTGGGAACCAAATCTAGCTCCTCTGGAAGAGCAGCAAGTGCTGTTAACTACTAAGCCACCTCTCTAGGCCCTTGCTTTGTTCGTTTGTGAGACAGAGTCTCAGTATATGGTCCTTGTTAGTCTGCAGGTCACTCTGTAGACCAAGCTGGCCTCAAACACATGGAGATTAGCCTGCCTCTGTCTCCTGAGTGCTGGAACTAAAGGCATGTGCTACCACTGCCGTGTTGGTACTAGTTCACACTGACCACAAAATCCCTACAGAGTGGAGAATGGCCTTGAACTTCTGATCCCCTTGCTTTCACCTCCTGAGTTCCCATCATGCCTGGTTTATGAGGTCTGGATTGTGTGTGTGTGTGTGTGTGTGTGTGTGTGTGTGTGTGTGTGTGTTGGAAACCCAGGATCTTGTGTATGCTAAGCAAGATCTAGCATCTGGGCTCCACCCAAGCCAGGTTGGGCCTTTGTTACTTGTTTCTCTGTGAAATGTGACAGCACTTCTTACCTCATAGGGCTGTTCTAGGAAGAAAATTAATTAAACATGTGGCAGAGAAAGACCCTAAAAACAGAAAAGAAAATGTGTGGCCTGGTACTTACCCATCATTAGAGCACTTACAGAGGTCTCTCACTGTTACTGGCATAGTAATGTGAGGGCTAGGGTTAAGTAAGAATATATTTGAGACTTTAGCTCAACTGTTCCTACCTACTCCCCAGCAGCTTAATTTTTGAAGGCTGGAGGGAAGTGGCATTGTAACAAACAGGGCAAAAGCAGGGGTCAAGTAGGTAGACTGTACAATAAGGGACAAGGTTATGATCCCAGGACTGGTCAGACCTGATGGGATGTTGCCTGGATTCCTAGGTTTGGGACACCCAAAGTGAGGCTGACATCTAACTTCCAAACTTTAGGGGCTGGCAGAGTAGCTCAATGGTAAAGTGGTCGCCTAGGATACACAAAGCCTTGGGTTCATCATTGGCATCAAAAAACAAAAGACATCCCCAAGAGCATCCCCTTTGAGACAAGGTTTCTCCGTGTAGTCCTGGCTGTCCTGGAACTTGCTCTGCAGACCAGGCTGAACTCACAGAGATCTGTCTGCCTCTGCCTCCTCAGTGCTTGGTTTAAAGGTGTAAAGGCATGCACCACCACTGCCTGCTCTGAAGGACTTTCTTATTGTTAAGGTATGCCTGAGGATAGAAGGGGGTAGTGAGAGGAGGGAGTGAGATCCCCACCCTCTGACTGGTAAGGCTGAAGCTATGTTCTCTACAGTACACCTCCCTCCAGTATTCTGTGGCGTCCCTGTTTTCAGAGGGTTCTCCCAGAGGCACATGGTCCTCTGGAAGTCCTGGGATGAGAAGATCCCAGCAGTAACCTTGCTGTAAGAACGCTAAAGGTTTAGGCTTACACCCCTGGGCCCCGGGGTTACTTGTAGCTCATCTTCAGGGAGTGCAGGTCCTCCACTGGGGGCCCTCTTCCTCCAGCTCAGCTGAGCTATACCTTCCTGAGGAAAGCTCCCTTGACGATAATTCTGGGGAAGCCCCAAAGTTCCCAAATGGGGTTAAAAAAGTGGGGACTCCTTGCCTGGACTTCATAGGTATCAGGAAAGCAGTGCCTGGGTCCTCCAACCCTTGACTGGTTGGTACTTAGTCTCAGGCTCAATCAATGACAGGGTTGACTTGAGGTCCCAAGAGGCAACTCCGGAGGGGTGTAGTGGCCCAGATTCCTATGAGTATCCCAGCCCAACTTACCTGTAGCACAATGGCTGGTACTGAGAAGATCATGGCTTCATTGAACACTGGGTTGGGGTCATCTCTCTTCACAGCCGTCTTCTTCTTGCTCATCTTCCTCCCATCCTGCAGCAGGTACACTTTGACGAAGGGGTCTGCAGGCAGGTGGGTGGGGTGAGCATCAATGACACTCTTGTTTGGCATGGCCCTGTCTACTCTGTCTCCATCCACTGCCTCCAATTCCCTGACCCTTGGCTAATGCCATTATCTCTAAAGCGCACTGTTTGGTATCTATTTACATTAAGAAATGAGATTTCACTGTGTTCCCGGCTAGTTCTAAACTCCCAAACTTTTGTTTGTTTGTTTGTTTTGGTTTCTTGAGACAGGGTTTCTCTGTGTAATAGTCCTGGCTGTCCTGGACTCACTTTGTAGACTAGGTTGGCTAAACTCCCAAACTTAAGGGATCCTCCTGCCTCAGACTCCTGAGTAGCTGAGATGAAAGTTGCAAGCTACAACGCAAGCTTGATATATCACATTTTTATCTGTTTGTAAGATTCACTTTTTTTTTGTTTCTTTGTTTTTTCAAGACAGGGTTTCTCTGTGTAACAGCCCTGGCTGTCCTAGACTCGCTTTTTAGATCAGGCCTGCTTCAAATTCACAGAGATCCACCTGCCTCTGCCTCCCGAGTGCTGAGATTAAAGACATGCACCGCACCACCACGCCTGGCAAGATTCACTTATTAATTTATGTACTTAAATTACATATATAATAAGTGTATGGGTGTGTATATGTGAGTGCAATGCCTCCAGAGTCTAGAAGAGGATGCTAGAGAGCTGGAGTTACAGGCAGTTGAAAGCTGATAAGGGTGCTGGGAACCAAACTCCAGTCCTCTGCAAGAGCAGCAAGTGCTCCTCAGTTGGAACCATCTCTTGGCTCTGTGTGTTTATTTTTGAGACAGTGTCTTGCTATGTAATACAGGTTAGCCCTGAATTTGTAATCTTAGTACTTCACTCCCAATAAATGCTAAGAGCCACCATATTTAGAATTGATACTGGGCATTGATCGATATTGAGAGACAAGGTCTCTGGTTCTGAACACCTGGGCTTAAAGGATTCCTGCTCAGCCTCCTGAGGACCTGGACCTATAAGTGCATAGCTTAATGTTGTCTTATGGATGACCTTGAACTTCTGGTTCTCCTGTCTGTACCTCCTGAGTGTCAAGATTATAGGCACATGTTAGTGTGTTGTGTTTTGTGAAGAGCTATTACTGAACCCAAGGATTCATGCACGCTGGATAAACATTCTACCAACTGAGCTGCATTCCCAGGGCATCGATATTATTTAAAATCAATTTCACAATTGAGAAACCCAAGGCTCTCGTGGCCAGTCATGAGATGGCAGCTCTTGACTGAGGCAGCCCACTGCATGCCTCCTTCACACATGCTCCATGAAAGGTGGCAGACCAGAGGTTTCTCATTCTATTAGTAGCCTGAGTGCAGAGAGCAGACCTGAGTTGCCGAGTGCCGACACAGCAGAGCCTAACAGTGTACAGACTTGAGATGCCAAGTCTCCCTACTGCTTTCGGCCCTAGGCTGTCAAATCCAATAGGTCCCTGCATACCTAGGGTGTCAGATCCCACATGACACCCACCCCAAGAGGTGGAGCTGTGCTCCCCATTTAAAATCTCCCGGTTGCCTCCCAGTCTCTGAGCTCAAGTTCTCACTGATGGATATGGACCCTCTATTTCTTGTCCAGTGCCACAGCGCCAAGTGTTGCCTCTTGGCCTCAGGTTCTATCACTTCTCCCCCTTGCTCCATGCTCCACACCCTGGGCTGCTTGTCACCTTCCAGGGTTCTCCTGTGTCTGTAGCTGAATTAACCTTTCCACTGTGCCTGGCTCCTGAGCTTAGCTGAAGCCACGGGGGCTCTGGCCCTGTGCCCCATACTTGCTCATAACATGAGAGCTCCCCCTGAGCCTTGTGGAGGAGCTGAGTACACAGGCCCTCACCTGCTGTGGTCTTGTCATTGGTCCAGATGAGATTCTTGGCTTTCACCACAACCACAGTCAGACGCTCAGCTGTGGGCAGGTAACTGAGAGACAGCAGGATCTCTCCCACGGCATCAGCGGCCTGTGAAGACAGGGCTTGCTCAGGGGGCTTCAGGAGGTCCAGGGGAAGGTGGCACTTCCTTCTCCATCTGAAAGCTGCTGTTTTGGGGACAACTCTTAAACCTAGACACAGGCTGGCAGGATTGAGAAAAGGACAACTCACCTACCCCTTGCTACACAAGGGAGCTTGCACAGAACCTCCTTCCATGCCCTGGAAGGAGGCCTAGAGTTTGCTTGTCAAGTGCATCAGTCAGATGCAGGTTTGTTCCCTCATTCTGGACCAAGGAAAACGTCCTATGACTAGTGCACAGAGATCCAAGCTGACAGCATTTGCTTAAGCAATGATGTTCCCTGGCATTGTTACAGTGACAAAAGTTAGCTTTGGTTTGACTTCTGTCTGAAATAACCCACTTATGGGCCAGAACTGTGCATCCCTAACTGTAGCTTATAGGAGCCTCTGATGGTTTGATAGTAAGCACTGAGATGAGGGGAGGAGAGATGGCTCAGCAGAAGAGTACTGGGTGTTTTTTCCAGAGGGCTTGGGTTCAGTTCCCAGCATCCACATGGAGGTTCACAAACATCTGTAGCTCCAATTCCAAGGAATTGGACATCCTCTTCTGACTCTCATAGGCATGAGATGTGCACATGGTACACATATGTACATTCAGGCAAAACACTCATAAAATAAAATAAATAAATAAAATATGGAATAGAAATAAATAGCTGGAATTCCAGTACTTGGGAGGTAAAGGCAGGTGGATCTCTGTGAGTTCGAGGTCAGCCTGGTCTACAAAGTGAGTCCAGGACAGCCAGGGTCACACAGAGAAACCCTGTCTTGAAAAACCAAAATAAATAAATAAATAAATAGCCGGGAGGTGGTGGCACACACCTTTAATCCTAGCACTCAGGAGACAGAGGCAGGAGGATCTCTATACGTTCAAGGCCAGCCTAGTCTGGTCTACAAAGTGAGTCCAGGACAGCCAGGGCTTGTTACACAGAAAAACCTTGTCTCAAAAAACCAAAACAACAACAACAAAAGACAAATGGCCTTTTGACTTTCACATGCTTTCTTTGTGTGTCTATGCATGCCTGTACACACATGCACAGAGCAAACACAGTAAATAAATGAATACAATGTAAATAAATACAATGTAAAATAAAAATCAAAGAAGAGCTGTAAACAGTGGGGCCTATAGGGTGTTTTTCTCACCACATGCAGTGTGTCCTTTCCCTAGAGTGGGTTGGAACCCGTTCTCTGTCCTCATAATGCTGTCAGGGTCCAGGTTGAGGGACAGGAAGTAGGTGTGGGTATTTTCTCCTGGGGTGAACCGGTAGGCCAAAGCAGTTACCTTATTCTGGTCCTGCAAGTACAGCCAACCACCGAACTGCTGCAGTGGGAGGTCCAGAACAGACAGTTTCAGATCCACCACCCCAGTGCTCACATTCCGCTCATCCTCATCAATGCCGAACACAGAAAATCTCAGGCTCTTCTCCTCTAGGGCTGTGGGGTCCAGGGGGACAGAGAACTTCTCATCGAAGAAGATGGAATAGGCATTCCTCTGGATCTATAGAGAGAAGGGGCCGTGTAGGGCTTTCTGGTACCCACAGTCTCAATTCTGGTCCTCTTTTTGTGGCTCGGCCTTGAAGTTTTGTTTGTTTAATTTTGTTTTGTTTTGAGACTGGATCTCACGTAGTTCAGGATGAACTCCTGATCTTCCTGCCTTTAACTCCAAAATGCTAGGAGTATGAGCATTCCTCCATACTGCACCTCTTCCTCTTTTCCTTTTCCAAGAGGAAAGAGGGCTCACTATGTAGCTCTGCCTGTCCTGGAGCTTACTATGTATACCAGGCTGGCCTCAAACTCACAGAGATCTCCTCCCTTTTCAGCCAAGGTCTTGCTATGTACTCTGGCTGATTTGAAACTCACTATTTTGCCTAGACTAGCTGTGAATTTGTTTTAAATTTGTCTTTATGTACATTGGTGCTTTGACTGCATCTACATCTGTGTGAGGGTATCGGATCCCCTGGAACTGGAGTTACAGACTGTTGTAAGCTGCCATGTGGATGCTGGGAATTGAACCCAGGTCCTCTGGAAGAACAGTGCTCTTAACCACTGAGCCATCTCTCCAGACCACTCACTAGCTATGAATTTATAGCCATCTGAGGTTACAGATGAGTCTACCAAGTGTGGTAATTGTGAAAGTTTTTGGTTGTTGGTGTGTTTGATTGGTTTTTGGTTGTTTTGAGATAGGATCTCATGTAGCCCAAGATGGCCTCAAATTCATTATGTAGCCAAGGACAACTTTGAGTTCTTGATGTTGCTGCCTCCATCTCCTAAAGGTTGAAGTTATTGTGAAGGTTTAAAAGTCCCAATGTCCCCTCCTTGGTTATGGTCAACCCACTGAGCTGGCATTAGGAGCTTCCACAAAGGGATCCTAGTAATCCTTATCCTAAGATGCTGTGGTAGAGCTGCTCTCTCACTCACTCTCTCCTGTTTGCCCTGCTCAGCACATCCCTGGACAGGCATGCAATGGGAGCCAGACAATTGTCTGCAAATAGCCATTAATACCACAGTACCCCACAGAGTCTGGCAAAGGCTTTCTAATTGTCACAGGATGGATGGATGAGTGGACAGATAGACAGATGGATGGAGTGACGAGGCAGGGCTGAGCATGCTTCATTCCCCAGCTCACTCCTGCTTTTTGGATGCTATTGGTTCCTCCCAGGAAGCTGTGGGCAGTCCTGAGGGAGGTGTACATGAGGCCTTGCTTGCCCTTTGGTGGGGGACCATCTGAGTCACTGCTCGGTGGTATTTAGAGAGCAGTTCTCATCCCTGGCACCTTCTCTGTAGCTGAGGGGGTTGCTTGGCTTGAAGGCAACACCCCATCCCCACAGTTAGACTAGTTAGGCTGGGATGTCACGAAGCCTGTCTTCCTTAGGAACAAACCCTACTAGCCTCCAGCTACTTTGATCTCGCTTTTCTGTCTCTGCCAGGCTCTGGGAAGGTTCTTCCTGCAGCCACTGCACCCCAACATACAAACCTGGAGCCATGTTGCTCACACAGTGCTCTGCCTCAGACCAAGCTTCTGTCTACCATCGTCCCTCCTCAAGGGACATGTCCTGAGACATCCAAAATCTTTCACATGGCTCAGGCTAAGAGCAACATAACGTACATCAGGCTTGACAGCAGTTCTTCATGGTCCTGGGAACCGCTCCTGATCACCTACCAAGGACTTTGGATGTATACATACACCCAGCCCTTCTTCATAACTTCGATGCTTATTTGACAGATGGGGAAACCGAAGGCAGCTGCTTAAGTGACTTGTTCAAGGTCACACTGTCAGGCAAAGGTGGAACCCGGATTTTAACCTGACTCCTGACCACCCACTACTACTGTACTGCCAGTAGGAAACTGGACCACCCCCTTGATGCCCCATGTCCAGAGAGCTGATGGTTAGTTCTAGGGTCTTCTAGAGTTATAGGGGTACTATGGGGTGTGTGTGTGTGTGGTGTGTGTGTGTAGAATATCCACCATTGAGAGCCAGTCATCTAATGTTCAATGTTGTAAAAGTAACTGGGCACAATGACTGGCAGAGTCTCCAAGAACACAGAAGACACTTGGTCCTGCAGCGCACACATCACTAAGGGTTGAACTGGCCCATCTTAGAGGGCTCAGGATCTGGACTCCTACCAGCCTGCTGCTGGGCAGTGGGGAATGGCTGTCAAAGTGAGGCATCTTTGAGGTATCCTTCACCTCCTTGTTGAATCCAACCTCTTCTTTCTTCTTCCTTGATTGTTGACCATCAATGAAGGGACTCTGGCCAGCTTGAATATAGTGAGCATGGCTCTGGCAGGCCCTTCTCCCCACTTTCCTCTACCTTGCTTAAAACCAATAGATGACATTCCTAAAACTGGTCACCAAGGTATTTTCCTTTATTTGGCCATTTCCTCTTCCTGAGGCTGACTACCAAGCTCCAGCTATCAAAGTATTGAAGTCCAGCAATCAAAAGCCCCCTTTGCCTCATCTAATTAACATGCCCAATTAAAATTGAACACCTCACCCTAACATGGGCTTTCCCCTTGTACCTTTATAAGTCACCATTTTCCTATGTCTGTCTCCTCTCTACCCAGAGGCAGTCCTTTATTTATCTCCAGGATGAACACCCATTCCCCCTTTCCTTTGTTCCCTTCTCCCTCTTCCTCTGTCTCCTGTCTGTGTCTTACTCCCTGCCCTCTGTCCCTCTGAAGCAAGTAAATCTCCTTTGTGCTGAGAACTTGGTCTTGCAGACCCTGAGCCTAACAGTCAAGGGCTGTATCAGCATGCTCCCTTGGCCTCTGGCTTCTAGCAAGGTGAGCCACTGGGGTCATCAGAAGAAAACAAAGATCAGAGGGAGCTTCAGGGGCTTGTCTTCCAAAGTGTATCTTCAGTTTCCCTGGGAGCCAACCACACCCTCTCATAAAAGAACACAGCTCTGATGAAGGTGGCCCTTTCATTTGGGGTCAGAAACTCACTTTCTTCTCATGCTTTTTTCAGTCCCTGAGGTGGACCTCCTTTCTTGTGTACAAACTCATGGAATCATACCACCACTGAGGCCACCCCTTCCCCATCCACTCCAAAGCAATCAAGTCTGTCAAGCTCTCTCCCACATCAGCCAAATGAGCAGGCCATCTTTCTTCTCGCCAAGACTCCATGTTGTCAGATGTGGAGGTGGACAGTTGTCCACTGTACTTAAGTGATAGGAAGATTGAAATGCATACACAGCAGGATATGCCTGGCCATTCTATTCTGGATCCACATTCTGATCTGTTCTCCAGCGCCCCCTGTCATCCTGTCTGATACTGCAGATCTACCCACTCTCCCAGATGTCAGCTTCCCAGGAGGGCTTTGTGGAGCCCAGTTTATCTTCCTGTCCTGGCCCCACTTACCCGGGAGATACCCACGATCTGCTCATCTGGCAGCAGACTGACACACATGAAGCAGGACTCAAAGGTGGCCTCCTCACGCTCCAGGAGGTCCTTGCCTTGCAGCACTGCCACGTGGAGGGTGTGGGAGGCTGCATCGTAGTCCATGCCCACTTCCACCTGGCCCAGGGTGAAATCCTGCCCAAAGGTGTTGCTCACAGAGGAGATGGAGTTCAGAGAGTCAGCGGACTGTGACTTGCGGAGAGTACCACCATAGGGGGTCAGGTCCAGTTCCCGGCCCATCAGCTCCAGGGGTCCCAGCTCACTGATGCTCTCAAAGGTATCCTCTATACTGAAGCTGCCTTTGCGGCTGGGCAGTCCCCGAGGGGTAGTCCGCTGGGCATTCCACGGAGGGACTCTCTGAGAGGAACAAAAGGGACAGGGAAGCATCACATGCCTAGTTTAGTCCTGCCCCCCCATAACCAGAACAGAAGAAAGTTTTTCTCAAACTACTTATCTATTTGTGACAGAATTCCATACATAAAAATGTCAACTGCAATGATATTTGTGAAAAGGAAAAGCTGCAGGGTGTGGAGGAGCACATATATAATCCCCAAAATTGGGAGGTGGAAAAAGAAGGATCAGGAGTTCAAAGTCATTCTCAGGTATCTGAGAGCTTGTCTCAAAACAATCTAACAATAAAAGGAATCTAAGTGTCCAAAAGAAGAAGGTACCCTCTCTCCAAAAACCAAAAAAAAAAAGAAGGCTAGGTAAGGATCCTGGGATATAATCACCAACTAGTGTCTGAGTAGCCTCAAAAGAAGATCACAGAACACAAGGCAAGGGCTTTAGAGAGGACTCAGCAAGTGTGCATGCCTGCCACCAAGCCTGATGACCTGAGTTGGATTCCTAGGGACCACATGGTGGAAGGAAAGAACTGTCTCTTACAAATTGTCCTGTGACCTCCACACATGTACCATCACACATATGCCCCACACATACACCATCACATATGTGCCTACCCCCATAAATAAATGTAAGAAAAAAAATTCCCTCTTTAAAAAAATGCAACACAAGAATACTTTCATGTTGAGTGGCACTTCTCTGAGTATGTAAGACTGTCTTTTCTCTAAATTAACCCTGGGCTTTGAGAAAGCTGGAGCTTTCCCATCCTAAGTCTCTCCAATGCCTGTTACTGAACTGTTCAGTGATTCCCCTGTTCACCATGATTTATATGACCATTCTCCTATTGGGAAGTGATGTTGTTTGTTTGTTTGTTTGTTTGTTTTTCTTTTAAGACAGATTTTATTTGTAGCCTTGGCTGTCCTGGAATTCTCTCTGTAGATCAGGCTGGCCTCAGAGATCCACCTGCTACTGCCCAGTGCTGGAATTAAAGGCATGTGCCACTACAATTCTGGCTGTTTCTATTTTTTCACAAATATAAATAATTCAACATCAAATATCATGTTTCTGTAGAAGAGAGAGTATCTCACTAAGTACCTCTGGCTGGCCTAGAACTCATAAAGTTCTGCCTGCCTCTGCCTCTGAGTGCTGGGTTTAAAGGTGTGTGCTACCATATAGACCAGGCTGGCCTCAAACTCACAGAGATCCACCTGCCTCTGCTTCCCAAGGGCTGGAATTAAAAGCATGCATCACCACCACCTGGCTAGGACTTTTTTTTTTTTTTAAGGACACTGTCTTGCTATGTCTTCCTGTCTGGCCTGGAAGTGTGAGACAAGATCTTGCTGCCAGCCCTCAAGTAGCTTTTTTTTAAAATTCCGACTCAGAGGACAGTCCTTTTGACAGTATTGAACATTTATTGCCAAATGTTTCTTGGAAAAGTTGTCCCAATTTACGCTTCCCACCACAGAGCAGTAGGGGCCCACCAAATGGATGAGCACAGGAGACTCTGACCTGGTGATTCAGTCATGCTGTCCTCTCAGGAATCGTTTGTGTGAGATGCCTGAGAAGTCCTCTGCCAAGTGCTGAATGATTTCAGGTTCAGCAGTATGTATGAGAATCTTTTTTTTTTTTTTTTTTTTTTGGTTTTTCGAGACAGGGTTTCTCTGAATATCTCTGGCTGTCCTGGACTCGCTTTGTAGACCAGGCTGGCCTCAAACTCACAAAGATCTGCCTGCCTCTGCCTCCCAAGTGCTGGGATTAAAGGCGTGCGCCACCACCGCCCGGCTTGTATGAGAATCTTAAACGTAAGTCTTAGGGCTGCTGGGACAGCTCAGTGGCCAAGAGCACATCCACTCTCCCAGGGATCCCAAGGTTCAGCCCCAGCACTCCCAAGGTAGCTCATGACCACTTGAAACTCCAGGTCTAGGGGACTTAATGCCCTCTACTGGTCTCCTCAGGGACCAAGCACGGACAAGGTGCACAGACAGGCATGCACACAGGCAAAACCCTCATCTCAAGAAAAAAAAAAAATTTTTTTTTTTTTTTGGTTTTTTGAGACAGGGTTTCTCCATATAACAGCTCTGGCTGTCCTGGACTTGCTTTGTAGACCAGGCTGGCCTCGAACTCAGAGATCTGCCTGCCTCTGCCTCCCAAGTGCTGGGATTAAAGGCATGCGCCACCACTGCCTGGCTAAGAAAAAAATTTTTACATCTTAGAAAAACAAAACAAAATAAAAACCCAATCAACCAACCAAACAACAAAACCCCAAAGTAACAAAAAAAAAGAAAGAAAAGTACAACATCCCAAATGATGACAAAGTTTTACACATAACGTAATCACTGCATTCTTTATAATGGCATTTAGTCAACTCTAGTGCACATAAACTCTAGGCCAGTGAGGACTACATAATGAGATCCTGTGTCAAAAATACAAATATGCTGGGCATGGCAACGGACCCACAACTGTAACCCCAGTACTGGAAAGATGGAGGCAAGAAGATCACTCAAATTCAAGGTCATCCTGGTCTACATAATGAGTTCCAGGCCAGACAGGAAGACATAGCAAGACAGGGTCCTTAAAATAAAAAAAAAAATCCTAGCCAGGCGGTGGTGATGCATGCTTTTAATCCCAGCACTTGGGAAGCAGAGGCAGGCCGATCTCTGTGAGTTTGAGGCCAGCTTGGTCTACAAATCAAGTTCCAAGACAGCCAGGGCTACACAGAGAAACCTGTAGGGAGTTAGAATAACTAAATTAGATTTAGAAAATAATGCCGGGAGGTGGTGGCGCACGCCTTTAATCCCAGCACTTGGGAGGCAGAGGCAGGCGGATCTTTGTGAGTTCGAGGCCAGCCTGGTCTACAAAGTGAGTCCAGGACAGCCAGAGATATTCAGAGAAACCCTGTCTCGAAAAACCAAAAAAAAAAAAAAAAAAAGAAAATATATAGGGGTATCTGATACAGTCTCTTAATTCCGGGCATGAAGATCAACTTGGCTGTGAGCTTATCAACTTGTGGAAAAACAAGGTTGAAGTCAGGTGAAAACAGGAAACAAACAGGAGACTTAATAGGCTGAAAAAACAAGGTTGAAGTCAGGAAAAACAGGGAAGACTTAATGGACTGAAAAACAAGGTTGAAGAGTCAGAAAACCAGGAAAGACTTAATGGACTTAAAGAAACAAAGTATCTGGCCTAACATTGTTTTCAGCTGCTAAGTGAGTGGAGCCCAAATTAAGCTGAAACAAAGTTCCTCCTATTTAAGGACAGTGCATGAAGCCCCATAAAGAAGAGGCCCTGATGCTAGAGAGCTTCGAGAGCCCTGCTGAAAAAAGTGCTGGCTATCATTTGATGGCCAGATCTCCCTGAGGCAGAAAGAAGCTGGTGAGCAAAGAAAGCCTGAGCAAGACACCAAAAGGCCAAGGACTAAACCCTGTGGCTCAGCTTTTGCCTAGAGGGGTTTGATCTGTCCAAACA
>CAJQZJ010000838.1:776272-799607 GCA_907164525.1 Lophiomys imhausi
TGACGACTGAGGACCTGCCCCAGAGACTGTATCATTCTAAAAGGTTAGAAAAATAATTATCAATAGGATTAGTGGTTAGGTTAAAGGGATTGTAGGAATTTATAGGATAAATAGTTAAGAAATTGTTGGTATTTGTTATAGGTGAATATTGTTAGTAAATAAACAATAATAATTAAAAAGTTCGGTTACAGAAACCCTGTCTCAAAAAACAAACAACCATCTTATATAAATAAATAAGTAGTTAATAGTTGGATGGTAGCATTTATGAAAATGTTTTTCTCTTAGTTGAATTTTTCTGTTTTTTTAACAGTCTTAGAATTTTTGTTATATTTATTTATCTCTGTGTGTGTGTGCAAGTGTGTGTCTGTGTGGTGTGTGTGTGTGTGTGTGTGTGTGTGTGTGTGTGTGTGTGTGTACTACAGCTTGTGGGAGGAGTAGTTCTCTCCTTTTACCATATGCCCAAGTGATTGAACTCAGGTGCCATCTCCCTGGTCCACATGATAGTCTTTTAAGACAAGGTCTTGTTGCCTAGCCTAGAACTCACAGCTCCCTAGGACTCCTGCTTTAGCCACCAACGGTATCATTGTCACATTCAGTGTGGATTGGCTTTTTTTTTTTTTTTTTTTTTTTTGGTTTTTCAAGACAAACTTTCTTTGTTTAACAGCCCTGGCTGTTTTGGACTCCCTTAATCCTGAGATTAAGGGCAGGAGAGTTTTGTTTTGTTTTGTTTTTAGGTTTTTCTGTGTACCCTTAACTGTCCTTTGTAGATTCATTTTGTAGAGCAGGCTGGCCTTGAACTCACAGAGATCCGCCTGCTTTTGCCAAGTGCTGGGATTAAAGGTGTGCGCCACCACCACTTGGCCTTTTTTTTTTTTAATCACATGATAGCTTTTTAAAAAAAAATTATATCTATTTATTTAGTGGGAATATGTGCAGGCACTCACATAATAGTCTGTGCATGTGGAAGTCACAGGAAAACTTTCAGAAGCCAGTTTTCTTCTTCCACCACATAGGCCTCCAGGCTCCAACTGAGGTCCTCAGACTTGGTGGCTCCGCCTTTACTCACTGAGCCATCTCACCAGTCCAAGTCTATGATCAATCAATCACTCACTATCACACACAGGGCTAGAAGGTGACTATCTGCAGGGTGTAAGAGAGGTCTGATTCCCATTCATAGGGGGATATTAGTTAAGAGGGGCAAGGCTAAGAGGCCAGTCCCTAGAATGGATGCGCGGACACGCAGGAGTGGAAGCCTCACCTTCAGCTCAGCCTCCATGTAGGCCTCTCCATACTTTTGCTGCAGGTACCTGTAGTCATAATTAGGGAATGGGGAGGGGCTGGGGAAGCTCCCCGATGTCCAGAGCTTCCACAGACTCACAGCTGCAATTCCGAGCAGTGCCAGGGCCCCTGCAGCATAGACACCCACCTCCCAGCCAGGCGGGCTCTTGATGACTGCAAGGCAAGGACAGCCTGTTATTAGTGCGGTACAGTGATCACATTCCTTCTACCCAGGGAAAAAGCTGATTACCATTGGTACTTATATGTTTACATGTTTTGTGTGCTTGCCTCTTTTTTATTATGTGAGTATGCACCAATGTATGTGTATAAATTTGTGTGCATGCATGTGGAGGCCAAAGGCCAACCTTAGGTGGCACTCTTCAGAAGCCATCCCACCTTGTTTTTGAGACAGGTTCTCTCATTGGGACCTCCCAGCACTAGCTGGCCAGCAAGCTCCAGGGAGCCTCATGTCTCTGCCTTCCCAGTGCTGGGATCACAGACACGTGCCATCCTGACTTTCAGGTGGATGTTGGGGATCAAACTCCAGTCCTTACACTTACATGGCAACCACTTTCTGGACTGAGACACCTCCTCCTCAGCCCTGTTTTTTTTTTTATTTTTTGAGATAAAGTTTCATGTAACCCAGGCTGGTCTCAAACTTGCTATGTAGCTGAGATGACTTCAGCTCCTTCCTAATTCTCCTTCTCCTACTTTCTAAGTCACCAACCAACCTAGTAATACTTATGTACATAACATAACATAACATAAACATCTTTTTATTGGAAAAAAGGGGGGGAGTTCAGCAAGATGGTTCATCGAGTGGAAGTGGTTGCCACCAAGCCTGATGACCTGAGTTTGATCCCTGAGACACCATATGGTGGAAGAAAATACCCAACTCCCACAATTGTCCTCTGCCCTCCATACGATACCATGGCTTGCATGCACACATGTATGCAGCCATAGCTGAATGAATAAATAAATATGTAGTAAATAAAATTTTAAAAAAGAAAATAAAAATTTTAGTTAAACAATTTTATTTTTATGTTATGTTTTTTTTTTTGGTTTTTTTCAAGACAGAGTTTCTCTGTGTATCCTTGACTGTCCTGGACTCACTTTGTAGACCAGGCTGGCCTTGAACTCACAAAGATCCGCCTGCCTCTGCCTCCCAAGTGCTGGGATTAAAGGCGTGCACCACCACCGCCCGGCTATTTTTATGTTATGTTACCACAAGACTTGGTATGAGGTTCTCCAGATCCAAGAGCTAAACAAGACACACGTTTCTTCTCTCTCTCTCTTTTTTCTTTCCTGAAACAGAGTCTTGCTATTGTAGCCCAGGCTGACCTGAAATTCTAGGTAATTCTCCTATCTCAGCCTTCCAAGTGCTGGGATTATACTGCACCCAGTTTAAACATACACACTGTTGAGATCTCTGTTTCTGCCTCCTCTTCCACAAAACCATGCATTTCTACTGGGAGACACATGGCTAGAGCAGATGGAAAGCCTCACATGATGGTTAGATATCCCTCAAGTTTCAGATAAACAGAATTATTCTTGAGTCTGTGGGTTCCCTGACCTCACAGTCCTCAGATGACCTCTTGCTTCAGAGAATCAAAATGTCCTTTCAGTCTTGGGGAAGAGGAAAGAGGAGAAAAAGAAGTGACTATTTGTGCTTTAAGCCTCACCTAGAACAACCCAATTTCCATCAGCTGGTAAATGGTTAAGCCAAAAAGCAACACATTCACCCATGGAGCGTGGGACATTCACTCATGGAATGTACCTTGGCAATGACAAGGCCAATACCCAAAACAACAGAAAGTAGATGAACCTTGAGAACGTCATGGTGGGTGCAAGACCCTGGTCAGAGTGACCACACGTCACGTAACTCTGTTTACAATCAGCCTCTGCTCCCTGTGGATTGGGTGCCATACAGTCAGGCTGTGCCTGTCCTCACTTCAAACAAACCTGTTTTTCCTTGGTCTTTATTCCCTTAATAGAACAGGGTGACAAATATTTACAAAGGATTGACATTACATTAAGTGTTAGGAGTCACCTAGAGATGGCTTAAAGAACACCAGAGAGTGTGTAGGCACTGTGCCAACACTACATCATTAACTTGATCATCTGTGGATTTTGGTACTTAGTTGGGGATCAGGAATGAAGACCTTGAAGATACCAAGGTACAACTGTAAGATCTGTTTAAGAGCTGGAGAGATGGTACAAACAGTAATGTGCCTGTTGTACAAACATGAGTTCAGATCCCCAACACCCACATAAAAACTAGGTGTGGTGGCTCATATATATAAAACCCTAGGATTGTAGGGATATAGACAGGTGAGTCTTTGAAGCTTGCTGGTCAGACAGTCCAGCCAATTGGTAAGGCTAAAGAGAGACTGTCTCAAAAAATAAGGTAGACAGCAAGTGACGGAGGAAGAACAGCCAACATCAAATGCTGGTACACCCACACACTTCACATATATACACAAAAATAATAAAAAACCTTCAATTTGGTAAATGGGGGCAATTGAGTTTCTTTTAGGGATGATGAAAATCTAAAAATTCATTGGCTGCTCATTATACTAAAAGCCACTACAATGTACATTTTAAAGAGGAGGATTTCATACTGGGCACTTTTGTTTTCTGAGGCAAGGACTCATGCATCTCACCCAGCTCAGCCTGGAGTTTGTTACATAGTTGAGGTTGAATTTCTGATCATTCTGTCTCTACCTATCAAATGCTAGGATTATAGGCCTTTTCCGCCAGGCTCAGTAGATTGTATAGGAGCTGACTTTATTTTGTTTTGAGCTAGGGTCTCACTATGTAGCCCAGGCTGAACTCAGGCTTGGGATCCTCCTGCCTCAGCCTCCCGAGTGTTATTACAGATGAGCCACAATCCCCAGCTTATGTAAGTGGATTTTATCTCTCAGTAAATCTCTAACCTCAAACCAACACACAAGCTCCATTTAAGCACGAGGTGGCCATAGGCTGTGTTTGGCTGGAGAGAATGCAGAGGCTCATTTCCTGCACTGCCCAGGGCATAGCTGTCCTTGCTGGGGTCTCTCTGTTCCCACCTGTAGCAATTTGCTCCCTTAACCGTTTCTCATGAATCCTCCCCTTGTACAGCATGTAGCCCATGGCAGGACCATATGTGCTAAAAGATCTGGTCTCGCTCTGCTCAGGAACCTGGCTCTTATGTCCTAAGAAAGCTTCTGAGATGTGGGGGTTCATGTGGCAGGTGACATTGGCAGATAGGACTCTAAACCAGGACTACTGCTGTACTCAACACAAATGGGGAAACTGAGGCATGGGAAAGCTAAACAACTTGTCCAAGGCCACAAAGCTGGAAATGAGTAGTGCTGGCGTTGCTCTTCTGGCAGCCAGACTCCAGATAGAAAACCAGGGTACTAACCAGTGCCACACCTGGTCTTGACCTGGCTTAGTTCCCTCCCAGCAGCAAAGTGGAGATTGGCAGGAGGAAGGGAGGGTCTCTCTCCGAATGGAAACAGATCTAATGAATACATTAAAATAAACAAGAAATAGCAACAGCAGGGTGGAGACATGCCAGCACCCTGTGGGCAGGGGGAGCCAGCACTGAGTGTGTCCCAGGTCCAGTTCCTGACCTTAGGTAGCAGAGATCAGAGTGGGGCCAGGCAGGCAAACAGATACATCAGACAGGATGCTAGAAATTGTGTGGGAGTAGAGGAAGGCTGACATGAGAGGCGAAGGAAGATGGCAGGCGGCTGGAGAGGTGGCTCAGCAGTCAAAAGCACTGGCTGTTCTAAGACCCTGGTTTGAGTCTCAGCACCCACATGGTGGCTCACAACCACCTGTAACTCTAGTTCCAGGGGATCTGACAGCCTCTTCTGGCCTGTGCATGCACCATGTACACAGAAGTAGCACAAACGTACATGCAGGCAAAATGTCCAAACACAAAAGATAAACTAAATGAAAAAGAAGTATGGCAGGCTGTACTACAGGGGCTAGGAGTTGTGGGCCAGCAGGTGGTGACAAAGGACCTAGGTCTAGTGAGAGGGAGGGAACAGGCACTATGGGACAGAGGGTCTCCTTGCTCCTGCTCCTCAAAGTCCAACAGTCTAAGGGACCTACAGCCAGATGTTCCTCCAGCAATGAGCACTCTGTTGTCACAAGAGGAAAATCAAGGCTGACAAAGCCACATAGCTGAGACATGGCAGCATCTGAATTCAGGTACCTCAGCTACAAGGTATAACAGCATACCACCAGCCTCTTGGACTTCGTTGTCCTCACTAGGAAAGTGGAGATGACAAACATCCCCTACTCAGTGGTCCCACCCCAGAGGATGTATTATTTGAAGGGGAAAAATCCCAACACATCTTATGTCTAGCGTGAGTCACCCAGGCTTATTTATAACAGAGGAAAGGGGTTCTGTGGCTCAGCTGGTAAGGTATTAGGCTTTGAGTCCAGGGGCCTCAGGCTCAAATCCCGAGTGCTTTGTACTTTAGGGCTGGAGAGATGGCTCAGCCGTTAAAGGCTAGGCTCACAACCAAAAATATAACAGAGGAGATCTGAGAACATCCTGAAGGTCCTACCAAGGGAGCTGGTGGGGGATGGCTATTCTGATATAGGCAGAAATATCATTGGCCTTTGAGTTAAGGTGACTGTAAGGATGTGCCCCCTACTTATTACAGACTTTTCCTGTGACAGAATGAAATTTGGGAGCCAACTGAAACCACAACCAAGACATCTACAGAGGAGCCCCTAGGCCCAGGCATGCCAAGATTCTGGAATGTCCTTGGAGTCTACAAACTGGGAATAAAATGGCTAAGTACTTGGCCAGCTAGGTCACAGCAGGTCAGGCAGGAGCCAGGGACTGTCTAGAGTTCCAGAGGAGAGGCCCACAGTCCCAAGCAGACTATGGGCATATCCAAGGGCACAGGGGTACAGGAGAGCCAGGCACCCCTGCATGTGAGGGTGTAGGTGCTGAGGACTAAATCTCCAGTGCTGGTCATCAGAACTGGGGAGCAGAGCTAGGGAGAGGGAAAGAAAACCCCAGGCAGGTGACATGGAATGGTAATGAGTGCACAGTGACTGGTTGGTTTTATGGAATGCCAGGTGGGACAACAGGCATCTTGGTGGAAGTGAGGTCTAAACGAAGACTGAAAATGAGATAAGGGAAGAGCTCTTCTTTATTTTTTTTGAGCCAAATAAAGATTTGGCTGTCCTGGAACTCACTCTGTAGACCAGGCTGGCCTCAAACCCACAGAGATCCACCTGCCTCTGCCTCTGAAGTACGAGGGTTAGATCACATCACACACAGCCTAAGAATACTAATCACTACTTGCTAGGCTTTGCTTAAGTCCTTTCCACATACTGGCCCCTGAGTCCTGAGAACCACAACGTCCTCATTGTCAGATGAGGAAGCTGAGGGGCAGAGAAGAATCTACTACCTGATTGTCTGGCTGGATCTGCTCTCTGTAGATTTCTACTTGAGACACAAGGGCTTAGGCAGCCAGAAGACTGTCAGGTCCAAGGAATGGCGCGTACAAAGGCCAGGAGCTGGGAGGGCTGTGTGACATTGTGTGAAGACCAATGGGGCTGCAGATGAAAAGTGAGGCTCTCTGGTTGGGCACTGAAAAAGGTGGTCCCTGGCCCGTCCTGAGGTTCAGCCCTGGACCAGTGGGACCTGCACTAGAGTAAGAGCTGTTGTGATAGGGAGCACTAGACTAGGGGATTAGGAAATCTGCGATCATATCCGGACCTGTTACGGTCACTTTCCTAACTAAGGCTTGATTCTCTTACGGTGAATAGGGAGGGGGACATCTGAGAGAAAGATGGCTGCTATGTTTCAGTCACGACACCATCCACCACATGGTAGCGGGGACTGTTGGGTATGCTGGAGTACCCAGCCCATTTCCCAGCTTAGGGCTGCAGAGAAGCATTGGAGAAGACCAAGGGTGAGTGTTGGAGGAATGTCTTATGCCTGGTTTTCAAAAGCTGATTTCAATGCGCTGAGATCTGGTTAACACCCTATCTGAGGGGTTCTCTGATTGGATAATAAAAGTTGCCGATGGTCAATTAGCTGGGCAGAAAGAGTATAGGAAGGTGGAACTTCCTGGGAGAAAGAACAGAACACTGGGAAGAGACAAAAGAAACTCTCTTTCCTCCAGGAAACACAGACACGGACACAGACAAATGTATGTGTCTGAGAGCTCTTAAGGTACAGCAAGCCACGTGGCTGGTTGGCATTAGGTGGTCTAGTTAACTTAGATGAGCTAGTTGAGAGTCTGCCCAGCTAAGGCCTAAGCATTGAAATATTAAAAGGTCATGGTGTATTTAATTATTGGAGAAAAGGGCCGCTCCTGGTCTCAGGCCTTATCACCAGGATATCTAAGTCCTGTCAGGCCTCCAGCTAAGGCCAGCCAGGCCCCACTGACCTAATACGACAGTTTATAGTTATATTAGGGTTAGTTGTTAGGTAGTAGGTGTTCATAGTTATTAATAAATATATTTGTTAACAAAGTTTTGGTTTCAGGTGAGTACCAGATACCATCCCTGAGCTGGACGAGTCTAACATTGTCTAACATTGACAGACTCCAGGAGGGGCCCCAGGTGAGGGCATTCCATGCCACAGGCTTATCCTCAGGGAATAGTCTGGGTCAAGAGTCTCCCAAGAAACCCCTCAAACAGGGAATTTTTTTCTTTTTATTTTTTTAAAAGAACAAGTGTAATTTTTAAATATTTATTTTTATGTACATTTGGTGTTTGACATTCATGTATGTCTGTGGGAGGGTGTCAGATCCTCTGGAACAAGAGTTACAGACAGTTGTGAGCTGCCATATGGGTGCTGGGAATTGAACCTGGGTCCTCTGGAAGAGCAGCCAGTGCTCTTAAGCACTGAGCCATCTCTCCATCTGGGAGGGAATTTCTTTAACAGAAATCTTGCTCGGTGTGGTGGCACATGTCTGCAATCTCAGCACTTAGAAAGTGGAAGCAGGTGAACAATGAGTTCAAGTTCATCCTTGCCTACATAGAGAGTTCAAGGCTAAGAGGCTGGAGAGATGGCTCAGCAGTCAAAACACTTGGTGTGCAAGTGTGAGGATGAGAATTTGAATCCTCAGAACCCACACAAATGCTGGTGTGGTGGGCATGCCAAATGCTTGTGATCCCATCCTTGGAAAGCAGAGGCAGATATTTCCCAGAGCAAGCTGGCTATTGAGATTGGCCAAATCAGTAAGTTCCGGGTTTCACCGAAAGACCCTGCCTGCCTCAACAAATAAAGTGGAAGAGCAGTGAAGGGTGACTCTTGACATCAACCTTGGCCACCACATGCATAATCACCCATGTACCCCTATGATAGGTACACCCCAATGTATGCCTACATACAGACACACGCACACGCACGCACATGCACACATGCATAGGCATACCTCCTATGTATATCCACACATGCATACATGTACACACACACACACACACACACACACACACACACACACACACACATACACACGCACTGCAGAAAAATATTTTTTGAAGCCAGGTTGGGCTACATGGGGCCACGTCTAAGAAACAAACAAAAACACACAAACTAAGTCCAAGAAACAGAAAGAGCCCATTGTAGTAAAAAGATGAGGAGACCCCAAATGGGTCCCAGGTTGATGTCCCCTTGGCTGTGTGACCTAAGGAAGAAGGTTGTTATTCATGTCCCACTGACACCTCCTATCCCAGGCTTGATGTAATTGCCTACAGCTGTGGTCCTTGGAGGTCTTGTCTGGGAGACTCACCGCTCAGATGATATTCTGTCACGTCCACAGCCATGATGTCCCCTGCAGTGACAAGGACTGGAAGGGAAAGTAGAATCAGCAGTGATCAGGGTTCAAAGGGTCACATTCCTAACTCAGTGGCATAGGCATGCGTGTTACCAGAGTTCAGGGGGACTTGGCCAAAATGGTTGCTACTCTAGTGTATCCCTCTTTCCCTACCCTGTCCCTTGTCTTCTTAAGATTTATTTATTACTGAGCCGAATGTGGTGGCAATACACCTTTAGTTCCAGCACTCTGGAGGAGGAGACAGGAGGATCTCTGTTTATTCAAGGTCAACTTGGTCTACAAAGAAAGTTCCAGACCAGTTAGGTATACGCAGTGAGACTCTTTCTCTCTCTCTCTGAAAAAAAATGTTTTAAAATTTATGTCCCTGGTTGTATGTCTGCCTGTGTGTATGTCTGTCATATGTCCATGTAGTACCCAATGAGGTCAGAAGATAACCTCCGTTATCCTAGAGGAGGACCTGGGAGCCATTATGCAGACTCAGGTGACTGCTTGCTGTTTTGTTATTGTTGTTGCTAAGAAGTTAATCTGGCTGGGGATGTGTTCTGAGTGGGTGGGGAGAGGAGGTTCTGGATTAGGAAGCCAGAATGAGCTGTACTCATTTCACCAAAGGGCAAAGAAGGCTAAATTACCTTGCCTACTGCTGGGTTCCCTTGCAGTAAGTGCTGACTCCTCTCAAAGCCTCCAAGCCACAGGCAAGGGAAGAGAGGGTGAGGTCAGAACTGTAGAAGAGTTTGCTTGGTTCTGGGTACCTGTCTTTCCTTTCCAGCAGAAATTCTAATTAGGCGTGGCTGGGATCTTCCATTTTGTGCTGCCTAGTTTTATTGACACAAGCTATAGTCATCTGAGAAAAGGAAACCTTATTGAGAAAAGCCCTCTATAAAATCCATCTGTAAACCAGGCGTGGTGGTGCACACCTTTAATCCCAGCACTTGGGAGGCAGAAGCTGTGGATCTCTCAGTTTGAGGTCAGCCTGGTCTACAGAGTTCCAGAACAGCCAGGGCCACACAGAGAAACCCTGTCTCAAAACAAAAACCAACAACAAGCACAAAAACAAAGAAGACGTTTGTAGAGCCTTTTCTTAATCAGTATCAATGGGGAAGGGCCCAGCCCAGTGTGGGTGGGGCCATGCCTGGGCTGGTGGTGGTCCTGGGTTCTTTGAGCACACCAGTAAGCAGCACCCTCCATGGCCTCTGCATCAGCTCCTGCCTCCAGGTTCCTCCCTTGTTTGAGTTCCTGCCTTGGCTTCCCTCAGGGGTTATGATTCAGGATATGTAAACCAAATAAACCTTTTTTTCCTCAACTTGCTTGGGGGATGGTGGTTCACCACAGCAATAGAAATACTAACTAGGGCACATCTCTTCAAAGACAAGCTGGATGGGGCTGGAGAGATGCTCAACGGCTAAGAGCACTGACTGCTCTACCAGAGGGCCTGGGTTTTAGTCTCAACACCTATTTGGGGCTTACAACTGTCTACAACTCCAGTTCCAGGGAGTCCAATGCTATCTCTGACCTCTAAGGGCACCACACATGCATGTGGTACACACACACATGCAGGCAAAGCACTCATACACATAAAAGAATAAAATAAATCTTAAAACTTTTTTTTTTTTTTAAAGAGAAGTCAGGGCTGGAGAGATGGCTCAGCAGTTAAGATCACTGACTGCTCTTCCAGAGGACTAGGGTTCAATTCCCAGCACCCAAATGTCAGCTCACAACTGTCTGAAACTCCAAGATCTGACACCCTCACACAGACATACATGCACGCAAACACCAATGCAATTAAATAAATAAATAATATTTTAAAAAGAAAGGTTAGGCCAGGTGTGGTGGCACACTCCTTTAATACCAGCATTTGAGAGGCAGAGGCAGGTGGATCTCTGTGAGTTTGAGGACAGCCTGGTCTACAGAGTGAGTTCCAGGACAGCCAGAGCTGTTACACAGAGAAACTCTTGAAAAACCTAAAAAAAAAGAAAGGCCAAATAATTGGGAAAATTAATTTTTACCACATTTGATTAATTAATTTGTATGTGTGAAGGTCAGAGAACAACTTCCTGGGGTTAGTTTTCTCTTTCCACCAATGTAGGTTCTAGGGACTGAATTTAGGTCCTCAGGCTTGGCAACAAGCGCCTTCCATGGGCATCCATGGGCCATCTCACCAGCTCTCAGTTTTGTTTGTTTGGTTTGTTTTTTTTTTTTTTTTTGGTTTTTCGAGACAGGGTTTCTCTGTATAACAGCTCTGGCTGTCCTAGACTCATTTTTGTAGACCAGGCTGGCCTCGAACTCACAGAGATCCGCCTACCTCTGCCTCCCAAGTGCTGGGATTAGAGGCGTGCGCCACCAACGCCCGGCTGGTTTGGTTTTGAGACAGAATCTCACTCTATAGTCTAGGGTGGCTTCCAACTCACTATGTAGCCAAGGATTACCTGGAACTTCTGAGCCTACTGCCTCCACCTCACAACTGCTAGGATCACACCCACTAAAAATTTAAAATGTATTAATGAACTTTTTGTTGAGACAGTCTCATGTGCCAGGCTGGCCTTAAACTCCATATGTAGTTGTTAATGACCTTGGATCGAAGTTCCAATCCTTCTGCCTTCACCTCCTGAGTTCGGCGGTCACAGATATGTGATACTACACTCAGTTTTATTTGATGTTAGGGACTGAACCCAGGACTTCAAGCATAAAGGCAAGCACTCTATCAGTGAGCTATATGCCCAGCACTCATTAATTTTGAGATCCCAACTATGTTACCCTGGCTGGCTTTGAACTGCTAGGCTGAAGAAATCCCATTTAACCTCTGGAATAGCTGGGACTTCAAGCATGAGCCCATATGTCCGGCTTGTTGACTTTTAAATGTAATCAATTCATGCACACAAAAATGCCCGCATGATTGAGGCACATTGGGCTTTGGCTCACCAACCCTTCCCAGCATTCTGCAGACTTTCTCTTTAGGCAGTTTAGGGGAGGTACTCTCCAGCACATGGCTTTGGAGTCAGGAAGCTAGTCCTTCACACATAGATCCTAGGGTACATGGACTTGTGATGCAGGGCAGATGAGGGTATGTAGCCAGCTCCTGGTTCCTGGTTCTCCTGATGTTGCTCCCATGTTGATGAGATAAGAGTTGTCATGATGATGGGAGGCAGTGCTAAGACAAAAAGGCATCACCCACCTTGACTTGAGTGAGCCGTAGGCTTGAGATAATGGTAGCAGTCAGCCTCGCTGGGTACCCCTAAGCACCAAGCCCAGTTCTAAGCATCTATATGTATGCACATTCGACCTCTTTCAGCCCTCAGTAAGGCATGAGAGTCATGCCTGCTCTGAGTTAATGTGCCTCATGGCTAAGAGGTGTTCAGTCCAGGCTGTCTGGCTCTGAGCTCCTAACTACTGTGTCTTGTTGAGGATAGCCATAGGGTTTCCAAAAAGTTGCCTAAGAACTGTAGGTTTCAAATGGCTTGCTGTCCAAGCCTGGGACTGGCCTAGCCCACAGCAGAAGTGGTTTTGGACACACTTAACACAGTATGAGAACACACACATTCCAGTCTGCCTCACCTTTACTGCAGTTCTCCTAATGCCTGCAGGGTTCTTAGCTGCACATGTGGCACAGGCTGGCAACAGAAAGGAAAGACCAATCAAGGCATGCTACAGCATGTGTGGTACCAGCAGAACCTCAGAGGGTATCGAGCCTCTGGCTTTTGGTATATGTGTGTATGTGGGGGTTGGGGGGTCAGTCAAGGCCGGTCCAGCTCAGATTTCACGATCCTAAACATCCACTTCCCTTATTTTGCCATGGGAACTGTGATATCTGGGAAGGTATGAATGACTGCTCAGTATACCCCCAGACAGAGCTTCCAGCCCTGCTACAAAGAGCATGAAGTCAAGACACATCTGCCTATGTAGAGGGAGGAGGAAATAAAAAGATGTTCGAGATCCTGCAGGGGATCAGCCCAAACCCCAGGTTTGTAGTTAGCTCTGAATTTCAGATTAGCTGATAAATAAAATAAAATTCTATTTTACATGAGTGTGTACATGTTTGTGTGTGGATGGATATGTGTGTGTAGGTGTGAAAGTCAGAGGTCAACATGAAGGTTCCTTCCTTGGGGGCTATCTACCTTGTTTTTTGAGACAGGGTCTCTCAATGACTCATGGCCTTAGACAATGTTCTTAGCCTCTCTCTCAGTAGTACCATCTATAACAAGCCCATCTCTATGGACTGGGGATGTACATCTGTCAGTAGAGCTTGCTTAGCATGCAAGAAGACCTTGGTTTGACTCTCCAGCACAGAATAACACTGGGTGTGGTAGTACACACCTGTAGTCCTAGCAATCAAGAGGTGGAGGCAGGAGCTGGAGAGATGGCTCAGCGGTTAAGAGCACTGGCTGCTCTAACAGAGGTCATGAGTTCAATTACCAGCAACCACATGGTGGCTCACAACCATCCATAATGAAATCTGGTGCCCTCTTCTGGCCTGCAGATATACCTGCAGACAGAACACTGTATACATAATAAATCTTAAAAAAAAAAAGAGGTGGAGGCAGGAAGATCAGAAGTTCAAGGTCATGTGTACCTTGCGAGGGTGCTAGGACGGTGGAATGAGAGGCTAAGAATGAGAGGACTTGGCAATACTAGCTACTGTGATTATGGCCTGGCCGAAGTATACAAAGAGCCTTGTGTGTGTGTGTGTGTGTGTGTGTGTGTGTGTACACCTGATACCCGCAGTGGCCAAAAGAGGGCCTCAGATCCTCTGGAAATGCAACCAGTACTCTTCTGAGCCATTTCTCTAGTCCCTGAATTCTATTTTATATGAGTGTGTGTGGATGGATATATGTGTGTTTGTGTAGATGTGGAAGTCAGAAGTCAACATGAGGGTTCCTTCCTTGGGAGCTATCTACCTTGTTTTTTGAGACAGGGATTCACACTGGCCTGAGGCTTGAGGATTAGGCTAGGCTGGCTAGCTATTCAGCCCCAGGAATTGCCTGTCTCTGCCTCCAGTGCTGTGCTGACTTTTATGTGGTTGCTGGAGATTGAACTCAAGTCTTGATTTGTACTTGTCAAACATTTAGCCAGCTGAGCTATCCCCCAACCCCCAAATATGGTGGGTTTTGCTTTGTGTTGTTTTTTAAGACAGGGTCTCACTTACATAGCTCTAGCTGGAACTTGTTCTATAGACCAGGCTGGCCTTGAACTCAGAATCCACCTACCTCTGCCTCTCCAGCGCTAGGATTAAAGGTGTGCACCACCACTGTCCCGCTTCAAACTATATATATTTTTTAAACTGAGAAATTTTCACTTAAAATTCAGAAAGGGGGGGGGTACTAGGTGTTTAGGTCAGTGGTAAAGTGCTTGTCAGGTATGTGTGAAGTCCCCGGTTCTATCCTCAGTCCTGAAAGAGAGGAAAGGAGGGGAAAGGCTTCCTGCTTCTCTTGAAGTACAGTGGGTCTGCATGGTACTCCCCTGCCCTTAGTGATGGCAGCTGTTCTCACAATGACAATGCATATAGTCTCACGCTCCTGGGTTCAGACCTGGTTCCTCCCATCCCACCATTCACTTTTAGAATCTGCTAGAAATATCCCTGTTCATGAGCTATATTTGGGATGAGCTCAGACAGCTTAAATGACTTGCCCAAAGCCAGCACTGGTGGCTCCTGTCTTCTGGTTCCTGCTTTACCAGGCACAACCTGCTACCCATACCCCCAAAGATGATACTCTGGGGCAAATCTTGTTATAATCCCCATTTGGTGGAGGATAGAGAGGCTCAGAGAGGGCAAATGGGCCCAGTGTTACCCAGTCACTCACTGCACAGGGAACTGACCACATCCCAGGTCTGCCTCTGCAGCAAATGCCCTTCTTTTTTTGTTTTTGTTTTTCGAGATAGGGTTTCTCTGTGTAGCCTTGGCTGTCCTGGACTCACTTTGTAGACCAGGCTGGCCTTGAACTCACAGAGATCCGCCTGCCTCTACCTCCCGAGTGCTGGGATTAATGGCGTGTGCCACCACACCCGGCAATTACAGACAGCTGTGAACTGCCATGTGGGTGCTGGGATTTGAACCCGGGTCCTTTGGAAGAGCAGGCAGTGCTCTTAACCGCTGAGCCATCTCTCCAGCCCCAGCAAATGCCCTTCTTAATGGCATTAATCAGGACCCTAGAGACCCTTGGCACTATCTCATCCCAGGCAACACCAGTGGGTTCCTATTGGCAGCCCAGAGGTTGTGGCTTTGGCTAGGGTTAGGATGCTGACATGACAAGGCATTTGAAGGCCAGGGCAGCCAGTGGCCAGAGCTGGCACTTCTGATATACAGCAGGGGCCAGCTGGGGTTGCTCCAAGGCCTTCATCTGAGCTAAGACTGTGCATCTTCCCCCTTGAGGACCTCTCCCTACCCCAACCTACAGTCAACCCCACAATCTACACTGCATGGACCAGTGTTCATTGAGAACAGCCCTTGGTTCACAGCTCTGCTCCTTAATACCCTCCTAGCTCCCTCCCCAGCACTGCCTCCACAATGCTGTGTGCTGAGCGCTTCACTCCAAGCCTACTGCACATAATTGGTGCGAATGACATCTAGTGACTGAATAAATTACTGGATCCCCATTTCATAGATGGGGAGGATGGGGGCCACACACACCCCAACATAGCAACTCTGGGCTTCATTTCAGTGAAGGATGGCTCTGGGCCTATACTCTGGGCCACCTTGCTGACTGCTGATCAGGCCTTGCAGGTCACTGGATGGGCAGAAAGCACCAAGGTCCTACTGTGCTAGAATCTGACCATTGGGCAGAAGCTCCCTCCTGAGCTCATCACAGAAATGACTTTTCCAGGAATTCTGTATGTAGAACCAGGGACCCTGAGCTGAGTCCCTTCTCTCCACAGCACCCCCTTCTCCTTGCTCAGTGTCCTCACAACATGCACAGCAAGGTGGTGGCTCCCTTTATCTCTGGATGGGGAGGACGTGGATCCCCAGTCTTCTAGGCTGTGAGTTTCTTCTGGGGCCTTTAGGTTTGAAAACCTTTGCAAGTGCATCCCTCCCCCACAACACTTTCTGAGATAACCACATCCTGGTGCCATCCCCCAGACACCCGCAGAAACCACAGGTGCAGACTGGCTGGGGGTGGGTGGCAGCTGACACTGGGCACCTACTGTGTGCCAGCATCGTGCCAGAAATTTGTCTTGTGTTAGCTCAGGAAATTCCCCGCAGCCCTGGAAATGGGGGGAGGGGTGGCCCACAGCTGAGGCTCCAGGCTCAGCTAAGGGTGAAAAGTGACTTGCCCAGGGTCACCAGCTAGTACTTAGTAGGTTTGGACCCCAGGCTGGGAGCCCCCAGTCTTCTGGGCTGCTTGAGAAAGATTTCAGATTTCACGGGGAGGATGGGGGTTGGGGAAGAGGGGTAGAGGAAGAGGGGATGGGGGTGTAACTGTTATTGTCCTGCCCTTACTGGGCGGGCTGTGTTAGCACCCGGTGGGTCTCTGTCCCTTGCAGATCTTCAGATGTCCTTTCTCCGATTCTAGAAAGTGGGGCTACTGCTGCAGCTCTTCAAACTCAGGCACCCTGGCTCGGCAGTTCAGGTGCAAGTTTCCCAGGTTCTTCTCTACGGACGTGGCCCCACCAACTGTGGACCCAGTCCCTTAGCAGCATCATGCCCACCAAAGAGAGGCTCAGGGCCCCTTCACCCACACTGTCGTTTGCTGCTCCCATGTTCAACCCCAGTCTACACACACCTCAAGGAAGCTGAAGGTCCCTTAGGCTATTCCCGCAGCCCCAGGCCTCCTGCAGATGAGATGCGACGCCCCTCTACGATTCTGACAGTTTCTGCAGATCCTCACATCACTCAGCGTATCTGGGGACTAGAAATCGGGGCGGGGGGTTGACTGACCAGGGATCCCCAACGAGATGTAAGGCCAGGTCAGGGGCAGTTAGGACAACTAAGGTGCTGAATGCGAAGGTGAGGGGTGTGTGCGGTGTGCGGGTTCAGGGGAGGCGCGTAAACAGCGGGGTGAACCGCGTGTGTGCACTTGGGGGCCGAGCGAGCGGGTGCCAGGCGATGCGCAGTGAGTGGAGTGGCTGGGCCCGGGAAGGGCTCCGGGCGTGCGGCGCGGGGGTGCAGACGCACAGAGTGCGAGGGGCCCCGGGTTTCGGGCGCAAGGAGAGGGACTACGTGCGTTCGTCCGTGCCCAGGACGCTTGTGCCTGCCGCGCTCTGGGGGTGAGCCGGGGTGCCTACTCACTCCTGGTTCCGCCGTGGGGCCGCGGGTCGGACTCCTGGTTCTATTTCTGCTCCGCTGCTTCCGCGCCGGCCTCCGGCAGTTGGCTCGCTCAGGCGCCCGGCTGCCCGCCGATACGCCACCCCTGCAGTGTCGCGGGGTGCTCGTCTCGCGCAGGAACCGCGCCTCACGGATCGGGGGCTCCACGGGGCCCGGCGGCCGAATGGAGCAGCGCCGCAGTCCGGGCACGCTCCCAGGAGCCCGCCGCGCGCTCCCTCGCGCTCGTCCGCCCGCCGGCCTGCTCCTTCTTGAATTTAAAGTGACAACCCCGAGCGCTCCCACTACTCCAGGGAGCGGAGCTGCGCAGCGAGGATCTGAGTCAGAGATCCCCAAGCGCGGGAGGGTCCTGGGGGTCGTCCAAGCCCAACCTCATGATCTCAGGCTAGCGGTCTTTTAGGGTAGGGAGCCATGTGGCGACCAGGGGGTGCATCCCGCCCATTTTATGTTGTTCTTCTAGGCCTCAGTTTCTTTATCTGTAAAACGGACTCAAGAGAGCCACAAAAAAGCAGACTAGAGGACAGCCAGCAGTCCACGTCGCTTACTGCCATCATCTCATGTAAACTCTGCAATGCAAACTCTACACCCGGGGCCATTCCATTTTTTTTTTTTTTTTTTTTTTTTTTACTTTTTAACGATAAGGCCCAGGGTGTATACCAAGGTCACAATGCCAAATGTCAGAGCTAGAGTTGGGCTTTCGTGATTTCAAAGTCACTTCTCTCTCTCTTTCTCTCTCTCTCTCTCTCTCTGGGACAGGAACTCACTATAAAGCTTTGACTGTCCTGGAACTCACTATGCAGATCAGGCTGGTCTCGAACTCATAGAAATCCACCTGCCGGGCTGGAGAGGTGGCTCAGAGGTTAAGAGCACTGGCTGTTCTTCCAGAGGTCCTGGGTTCAATTCCCAGCAACCACATGGTGGCTCACAGCCATCTACATTGAGATCTGCTGCCCAGGCATATATGTAGAGCAAATACTGTATACATAATAAATAAATAAATGTTAGCTGGGCGGTGGTGGCACACGCCTTTAATCCCAGCACTTGGGAGGCAGAGGCAGGCGGATCTTTGTGAGTTCGAGGCCAGCCTGGTCTACAAAATGAGTCCAGGACAGCCAAGGATACACAGAGAAACCCTGTCTCGAAAAACCAAAAAAAAAAAAAAAAAAGAAATCCACCTGCCTCTGCCTCCCAATTGCTGGGATTAAAGGCGTGTGCCATCACATGTAACTCAAAGCCTTTCTTTTTTAACCTCTTAAGTGTTGTACTTTCTCTTCCAGAGGAATGAATGAATCATTCAGGAGATATTTATGACGCCCTCACCCAGGCTCTCAGCACACTGCCAGGCGTGGGCGATCTTCCGGGAACAAGGGACAGGTCCACTCCCTGCCCGCGCAGTCTGGCAGGGAGACAGGTGGGGTATTAGGAGGGGCTGGGTGTTTTGCCCAGCGGGGTGGGGACGAGGACACGTGTTCTGGACACGGAAAACCGGGCTGGGAAGTCACCTGATAGGTCTTAGAGAGGATAGGGGGTCTGGAAGAGAAGCTGAGAATCTCACTGAAGATCCAATATGGAAAGGCTGGGCTGTCTGGGAGCAGTATGGAGAGCAGACAAACAGCTTGGTCCAGAAGACCAAAAGGAGGCTGCAACGCTGCCCACCTATAGAGGGCGCCATCATTCTCATTGCATTTTTAGAACGGAAAGAGAAAAGAAAGGAAAAAGAAAGTTATGAATTGGAACTGGGGATTGGGCCATGGACATCTGGTGCCATTTCCTATTTAATTAACTTTCATGGATGCTTGCAGCTTTAGTATGGTTAAACTCACTTTCTTTTTAAGTTTTAAAATTGTTTTATGTGTGTACATGTATGTCTGGCATGTGTATGTGTGTGTGTGTGTGTATGCAAGCAGGTGCTCAAGGAGGCCAGAAGAGGGTAACAGATTTCTTGGAAGTGGGGTTGCAGATGGTTATGAGCTACCCCATGTGGATGCTGGGAACTGAACCCTCGTCCTCTCCAAGAGCCATTGCTCCAGCTCCTGAGTCCATTTTCTATGAAAACACAGAGGCCTAGAGACTTAGGTAGACTTGAAAGAGCTTCTGTCATAGGAGCCGAAGATGAAGTGTCTGCTGGTTCACTTTGGGGTAACTCCAGGGGGATGCTGCATAAGCTGAAACAACCTTGAAATGAAATCTACTTTAAAACCCTTCAGTAACCACAAGCAAGTCCACACGTGCACCAAGACATAAGAATACTGCTGGACAGTGGTGGCACACCCTTTAATCCCAGCACTTGGGAGGCAGAGGCATTGGATCTCTGTGAGTCCCAGGCCAGCCTTGTCTACAAAGCAAGTTCCAGAAGAGCCAGGGCTTTTACACAGAGAAACCCTGTCTTGAAAAACCGAGAGAGAGGGCTGGAGAGATGGCTCAGCGGTTAAGAGCACTGGCTGCTCTTCCAGAGGTCATGAGTTCAATTCCCAGCAACCACATGGTGGCTCACAACCATCCATAATGAAATCTGGTCCCCTCTTCTGGCCTGCAGATATATACCTGCAGACAGGACACTGTATACATAATAAATAAATCTTTAAAAAAAAAAAAAGAAAAGAAAAACCGAGAGAGAGAGGAATGCTGACAGCAATTCCAAACTGGAGACCACAAAATCCCATAACAGCAGCATGTGCAGGCACAGTGCCACACCACCCAGCGCTGTGGAGCAATGAGAAGAAACAAACAAAACTCTCCACCAATGAGAGGCCAGTGACTGTACAAACATAAAGCTTTGAAAAAGAGCAGGGTGTGTTAGCGCACGCCTTTAACCCCAGCACTCCGCACACCTTTAACCCCAGCACTCGGGAGGCAGAGGCAGGTGGATCTCTGTGAGTTCGAGGCCAGCCTGGTCTACAGAGTGAGTCCAGGACAGCCAGGGCTGTTACACAGAGAAACCCTGTCTCGAAAAACAAAAACAAAACAAAAAGTTTTGAAAAAGAGGCCAGATGCCAAAGAACACATGGCTGTTAGATTCCATTTATAGGATGTTCACAATCAGGCAAGACTGTTCTCTGCTGTGAGAGGCCAGGATGAAAGTTCCCATGGGGTTAATGATGCAAAGAAACTTGAGGAGGCTGCTGGAGTTTGCATATGCTTTGAGTATTTCCCCCAAAGGTTCATCTGATGGAGCTTGACTTCCCATGTGTTAATATTAAAAGGTGGTGGGACATTTAAGAGCTGTGACCTAGTGGGGGCTATCAGATAACTGGGGGGCTGCCCTTAGAAGGGATTGAGGTGTCCACCCCCTCCTGGTCTCCTGGGTTTTCTGTCTTGCCATGTAATCTCTCTATCCCACACTATGACCTTATTTGCCAGGATGTGACTTAGACTAGGAGGCCCTCGCTAGAGACTAAGTCAATGGTGCCACTCAATTTTGATCTTTGCATCTTTACAACTATGAACAACCACCCCCACCCACAAAACCGCTTTTCCTCTTTCTATTCATTTTATTTTTCAGATTTATTTATGCATTCATTTATTTAGAGAAAAGATCTTACTATGTAGCCCTGCCTGACCCAGAACTCACTATGTAGACCAGGCTGTCTTCGAACTCACACAGATTCTTGTGTTTCTGTCTCCCAAGTGCCGGGGCTAAAGGCAGGTGCCACCACATGTGACATACATATAACTTAAAAATAAATATTTAAAAATAAGAAATAGAGGCTGGAGAGATGGCTCAGAGGTTAAGAGCACTAGCTGTTCTTCTAGAGGTCCTGAGTTCAACTCCCAGCAAACTGTGGCTCACAACCATCTATAATGAGATCTGGTGCCCTCTTCTGGCCTGCATGTGTGCAGGCCAAATACTGTATACATAATAAATAAATAAATCTTAAAAACAAAACAAACAAACAAAAAAAGAGAAAGAAATAGAAATTAAATTTTTATTTACTGTGTTTGTGTGTCTGTGTGTGTGGGTGCCACAGCATGCATGTGGAGGTCAGAGAGCAACTTGTGGGAGTCAACTCCCTCTTTCTACTGTAAGTTCTAAGGTTCAAACTCCGGTTGTCCAGCTTGGCAGCAAGCGCCTTTACCTACCTAACCATCTCACTGGCCCTCACTTTCCTTTTGTTAATTCAGGGTCCCAGGTCCTCCTACTTCAGCCTCCTGGGATTACAGGCGTGTGTTACTGCTTCTCAGCACTAATTTACTGACTTACATCTCTCTTACGAGTTGATGGACTAAGACAGGGGATTCTGGGGTGCTGTTCCTAACTTGGGTCTCAGTGCTAGTGTCCCACGTATGCTGCCCAGGTGAAACCCCATGGCACCATACACTTTTCTGTGTGTGTGATATGCTCCGATACAAAAGACAACTTAACGTGGCCTCAGGGCTGTCCTTGAAATAGAAGTCAGACTCTTCTTGTGGTCCATAAACCTGGTGAGCAGATCCTGTTGGCCTCTCTCACCTACCCTGTTCCCACTTCCCATGCCTTCTGGTGTTCTTGACCTGCCAACTCATTTTCTGCCTCAAGGCTCTCACATTTAGTCCCTCTCTCTGCAAAATGTTTCCCCTGCTCTCACTGAGTCCTCTGTCCTGTTTTGTTTTTCTGTCCTGTTTTGTTTTTTTTTTTTTTTTTTTGGTTTTTCGAGACAGGGTTTCTCTGTGTAACAGCTCTGGCTGTCCTGGTCTCACTTTTGTAGACCAGGCTGGCCTTGAACTCACAGAGATCTGCCTGCCTCTGCCTCCTGAGTGTAGGATTAAAGGGGTGTGCTGCCACACTTGGCTTTTTTTTTTTTTTAAAGACCAGGTCTCCAGAAGCTGGGACTGTCCTTGAACCCCTGATTCTCTTGCCTGACGTTCAGTACTGGTATTACAGATGTGCCCTCCACTCCTGGCTAGAGCCCCTGTGCTTAGCTCTATGTTTGGCCTGACTTTGATGGCCTTCGCCTTGGTAGTGCATGGGGCAGATCCTGCTACCTGAGATAGTGCTGAGCATGGAATAGGATTACAGTGAATGTTAAGTGAACAACGTGCTAGAGTACTTGGGCTTGGGCCCGAGAGTGAACAGTCAGGAGGAGGGATATACAGTAGTACGCAGAAGGTTTCTGTAATGAAGGCACTGAGGACCTGAGACACTGGGAATTACACACAAGATACTCAGGACCAAGTTCTCATCTGGGCCCTAGGAACACCTCTCCCATTGCTAGCTTGGAGGCTGCTCCCAAGGGGCACCCTGCCTTGAGGGTCCACACTCTGCTGGGGTCCCTAGCTGTGTGTGAGCCCCCTGCAAGCTCCCTAAGAGAAGTGAATCCCCTTTGAGCAGAAACTCTCTGGACTTTTAGAACTTCCTCAGCAAGAGAAGATCCCAAGGTACTTAAGAGTCCAGGTTGTGCATTGGGACAATAAAATTTTATCACTTGTGTTTCATCCCAAGGCCCACGTTGTGGAAGAATAGAACAAACTCCTGGAACTTGTCTTCTGGCCTCCACACACTTGGCATACACACAGCCACACACATACACAAACACACAAACTAGCTAAATAAAATGTGATAATAACAAAAATAGAGTCCAGGTTTGTAGGAGTTAGATAAATTAGATTTAGAAAATATATAGGAGTTTCTGATACTGTCTCTTAATTTGGGGCCTGAAGAGCATTATCAGCATGAAGTCAGCAAAAACAGGAAAGACTCAATAGACTGAAAAACAAGGTTGAAGTCAGGAAAAACAGGAAAGACTCAATAGACTGAAAAACAAGGTTGAAGTCAGGAAAAACAGGAAAGACTCAATAGACTGAAAAACAAGTTTGAAGTCAGGAAAACAGGAAAGACTCAATAGACTTGAAGAAACAAAGTATCTGGCCTGACATTGTTTTCAGCTGCTAAGTGGGCGGAGCCCAAATTAAGCTGAAACAGAGTTCCTCCTATTTGAGGACAGTGCGCGTGGAGCCCAGAAGAGAAGAGGCCCCGGATCCTAGAGAGCTCCAAGAGTCCTGCTGAAAAAAGGGCTGGCCATTGATG
>CAJQZJ010000838.1:819607-924475 GCA_907164525.1 Lophiomys imhausi
CCATTGGTCTACCAGCACTTTCTCCAGCAGGACTCTTGGAGCTCTCTATCATGCGGCTCTCTAGCATGGAGCCCCTAGCACACCCTCTCCCTGGCTCATCCACTTGTCCTTAAATAGGATCGCTCCTTGTTCCACCTGCTTCAGCTTAATTTGGGCTCTGCCCACTTAGCAGCTGAAAACAATGCCAGGTCATAAAGTCTTTCTTTGTTTCACCTGGCTTCAACCTTGTTTTTCAGTCCAAAGAGACTCCCTCTTTCACCTGACTTCATCCATAAGCTGATAAGCTAATTGCTCACAGCGAAGTTGATCTTCATGCCCTAGATTGAGACTGTATCAGAAACCTAGATATTCACTAAATCTAATTTATGTTAATCTATCAACCCCTACAGCCAAGGGTGTAGGCAGTTGGTGGTGCAGGAAGCATAGCTGACAGTCTTGAGTGAGCTGTCATTCTGTTTGTGGTTCTCACCCATCACAAACATGGGGCATCAGCAAATGGGGCAGAGATGATGGCCCCACTCTTCAAGTGAGCCCCTGGCCTTCTCGATGGTGGTGAAAACACCAGGAGACCCCACTGTAACAGTAAATTTTTATTTATACTTATGTTTATTAATACTTAACAAATCTCTATAAAGTCCTAAATCCTAAAACCCAAACCCTAATTCTTTTTTTTTTTTTTTTTTTTTTTGGTTTTTCGAGACAGGGTTTCTCTGTGTATCCTTGGCTGTCCTGGACTCACTTTGTAGACCAGGCTGGCCTCGAACTCACAAAGATCCGCCTGCCTCTGCCTCCCAAGTGCTGGGATTAAAGGCGTGCGCCACCACCGCCCGGCCCAAACCCTAATTCTAAAACCTATAATCTAACTAAGAATATCTTAATACCTAAAATACTCTAATATCTATAAAAAAACAAACACCTAACACTAATTTAAGTTTCTTTTTTTTATATAAAGATTTATTTATTATGTATACAGTGTTCTGTCTGCAGGTATATCTGCAGGCCAGAAGAGGGCACCAGATTTCATTATGGATGGTTGTGAGCCACCATGTGGTTGCTGGGAATTGAACTCATGACCTCTGGATATGCAGCCAGTGCTCTTAACCACTGAGCCATCTCTCCAGCCCTAATTTAAGTTTCTTAAAAGGATATTAATTCTCTCTGGTTAATTTTGGCATGGATCCATACAAGTGGCTGAGTTCTTCCAAGTCTTTCAGTCTTAAAGTCTGTGAGTCTTATTTGTCAGATCTTAAACCCAGTTTATAAATTTCATCTGTTTTGATCATTGAAGTGGGGTGGCCTTTTAATCAGCCAAGAATTGCCACTACGGTCCTTGGGCCCAGTTGTTTGCAAGATGAAAAGTTTCTTGGGCTCACCTTTCGGTGCTCTGGGCTTCCAAGGGCTCTGCTCTGGTGTTTTGGCCATCCAATACTCTGAGGCCAGTGTCTGGAGCACCAGGGAGGGTTTGGCTTTACTTTGTCCATGAGCAAAGATTCCTGGCAGGTTGGTGCAAAACAGAGATGAGCAGCTGAGTGTGGTGAAGTGTCTCAGCATGTGTTGGCAGAGGAAAGGAGGAGGAATATGGGGCTGAGGCTGGGTGGGCTTCCGATTTTAAATCCCTTGTGTCGTAATGATCTCAGCATGAAGTTTGTTGCCATAGTTCCTGGCAGGCTTTCAAAGGCATGCCCCTACACAACAGTGCATGATCAATGATGTCACCTACTCTTGGCGGGCTAAGGTATGCCCTTCAATGATAATGACGTCTGGACGTAAATCTTTTACCTGAGAGGCCAGGCTTCTGCTATTCCAAGCTTCCTATGCTGCTAAATGCTATTACTAACCCCACCATACCCCACAACATACTTAGCACCAGCATCGCTCCCATTTGATGTTGGCTGGATCCCAGTCCTGGAAGGTGGAGATGGCCTTCCTGTTGATGACAAGCTTCCCATTCTCAGCCCTGACTGTGCCATTGAACTTGCCATGGATACAGTCATACTGGAACATGTAGACCACGTAGTTGAGGTCAGTGAAGGGACCATTGAGGCAACAATATCCACTTTGCTAGAGTTGAAGGAAGCTCTGGTAACTAGGTGCCCAATACAGACAAATCCCTTCACTCCAGCCTTCACCTTCGTGTCTCAGGGATGAGACCGGCACGGTATGAGAAGATGCGGCTCTCTCTGGAACAGGGAGGAGCAAGAGAACCTAGTACACCATTTTAGGAGTGGGACTTGAGCAACTGCAGTTTGTTTATTTTGTTTTAGTGTTTGTTTTTTTAGTTATTTGAGACAGGGTTTCTCTGTGTAGCCCTGGCTGGCTTTGAACTCAGAGGTCTGCCTGCCTCTGCCTCCTGAATGCTGGGATTAAAGGTGTGTGCCACCATGCCCAGTTTTATTTGTATTTTATGTATATGAATATTTTTCTTGAATGGACGTATGTGTACCATGTGCAAGTCTGGTACCAGTGGAGTCCAGAAAAAGAGCATCAGATCCCCTGGAACTGGAGTTACAGATGGTTGTGAGCTGCCATGTGGGTGCCGGGTCCTCTGCAAGAGCAGTCAGTGTTCTTAATCGCTGAGCCAACTGTCTAGCTCCTTGTTTCTTTTTTGAGACAGTTTAGATGTCAGAGGACAACTGGGGGAAATTGGTTCTCTCTTTTTACTGCCTGGGTCCTGGGCATTGAACTCAGGTCTTCAGGCTTGACAGCAAAGGCTGAGCCATCTCACTGGTTCCTGATTCCCTTCTTTTTTAATTTTATCTTTTTTTTTTTTTTTGTCACGGACTTTCATCTAGCTCACAGATTTGCCTGACATATTTCTTGCACTACACCAGGGCTAAAGATTTGGGGGTGAGGACCACAGGCAAAACACTGTTTTTATCATTGACCTTGGCCACCTGGCTGGGAGAGCACGGGTCAGGCTTTGCCACCTAAACCTGCCCCTTTGTTCCTGTTCCTTTCTCATAGAAGTCTGGTGGGTTCCTTCCCTTCAAAGCTGCACCTTTGTCATCTAGGAGAAAGTAAGTTACAGCTGTGGCAGATCCTAAGTAGCCAGCTTATACTAAGATCTTCCTTATGACTCCTTGAAATAACTCATTAGCTCGTCTCTATTTCAAAGGTAAGAGCAGAATCTTCTGTCATTAACCACACTAGAGCAGTAAGATCAAGTAAGGAGAGATCACACCAAGATCGCACCAGGCCTGTCTGACCCTGGCCTAACCACACAGACACAGAACACTTGTTCTAGTCGGTCGAGCGGCCCCCTCTCCGGCAAGCCACTTTTTTTTTTTTTTTTTTTTGGTTTTTCGAGACAGGGTTTCTCTGAATATCTCTGGCTGTCCTGGACTCGCTTTGTAGACCAGGCTGGCCTCGAACTTACAAAGATCCGCCTGCCTCTGCCTCCCAAGTGCTGGGATTAAAGGCGTGCGCCACCACCGCCCAGCTTGGCAAGCCACTTTTAACACCAGTTCTGCAGTGGTTTTCCTCCCTGGCTTCAGTCTCCATCAAAAGCAGCCCACTCCTGACCCTCTGGGGCGTCTAGTGCCCACAGGGGAAGTGACCCAGACTTCCCAGCAAATAAACCTGCCCACGGATTTCCATATAGAGAGAGGCAACTGTTTCCTCTCCCCACAGCTGGGAAGGGCTGGGCTCTAAGCATCCCAGCCTGCTTCGATTTCTCCTGTGGTGGATCTAGGTGGAGAGTCCTTGTGGAAGGGACACTTGGGCTGTGGTGGGACAGAACAGAGGTAGCAACAAAGCTGTCTGTCAAATCCTACAGCCACACCTGCAGGCCTGGTCTGGATACATGTGATTTAACTTTTGCAGTGCTGGGGATGGAACTGGGGCTTCACACATGCAAGGCTAGTTGCTCAACCGCTGAGTCACACCTGAGACCCTGATACATTTGTTTGTTTGATTTAGGAGATCTCATAACCAGGGTTAGCCTCCAACTGACTTTGTAGCTTAAAACACCTGACTTCCCTGCCCTCACTTCCCAAGTGCTGAGATTACAGACCTTGGCTTTCAGGACCACAAGATACATTTACTAGAATTTACTTTATTTAGGCCAACCACGGTGGCCCGCACCATTAATCTCAGCACTTAGAAGGACAGGCATCTCTGGGAGTTCCAGGCCAGCCAGTGCAATACAGTGAGACCTTGCTCAGAAAAACAAACAAAAAACAGTATACATACTTGTGAAAATGAAGTAATCTAAGGTTTATGAGAGAACCCTTTGCCTATCTCACCCTTTCCCAGGCAGGTGCTCTGACAAATGCCTCCTCTGGGGTTCTTTTTCTAGATGACAAGGTGGCATTGCAGTTTCCTGGCTTTTCAAACATGGCCATCATGTCACCTATTGACTTCACACTGTGGAAGGCAAATACTTAGTCCCCCCCCAATGTTCCTCCTCAACACACACTAGAGTGTTCTTTCCCAGCCCTCTTGACAGTTACACAATGATTTGGTGTAATAAATATTCATGGATAACATTATTATTATTTCAGATTTATTGTGTTTGCATGTGAGTGTGTGCGTGTGCGTGTGTGTATGTGTAGGCCAGAAGTGGGCACTAGATTCTCTTGTACTAGAGATACAGGCAATTGTGAGCTGCTGTGTGGGAACCAAATTCTAGTCCTCTGCAAGATCATCAAGTGCTCATAATTGCTAAGCCACCTCTCCAGCTATTGTTTTTTCTTTTAAGTTTTAATTATTTAGTACTGGTGAAAACCGGCTTCTAAGCTACATCCTTAGCTCCTAGAGACCCTAGTCTGGAAAACAGAACTACAGGCTGTTCTCATTTCTCCCAGGGGATTTTCGGTCCATCATCCTCAATGCTGGGCAGCCCCAGGGAATCTTTTCCAAGCTGCCACTGCGGAACAGTCTGCTGTAGCTCCCCTGCACCCCTCGGGGGAGACCACTCTGGCTTCCCTTCTCTGGGTACCCCTGCACCCTCAGCTGGCCAGTGGTACCTGCTTGTTTTTCCCTCAGGGAGCTGACCTCGGTGGGCGTTGAGGGGAGGACTGCCTCTCACCCTGAGATCCTCACTGGCTGGATGAGTCTTGTCAGTCAGTGTAGGGGTGGACTGACTGCTTGGCCTGGAGCTGTGGTGGGGCAGGGATGGCCAGTGGCAAGCACAGTGGGGAGGGTGCGGAGAGGAGCCAGTGTCTACCTTCCTGTCATACCCATTCCCGCACAGGGACTGAGAGCAGACTCCTCCTGGGAGGTCCAGTGCTGCCATCTGGTCTGTGACCTGCTGGGCCCACTCTCCTGGATCCTGAAAGCTTCTCCCTGGCACCAGTAGCACTGCCGAGGCCAGGCACAGACAAGGTGAACTGAGGACACGCCACGGTTTGAGTGCCAGACTTCCTCAAGGCTTGCCTAGAACAGGCACTTCCAAGGGCTGGGCCTATGGGACACAGCATGTGCACTGGCCCATTGCATGCCTAGGTGCCTCCAGCCAGGGACTGTTATAACACTCACTTCCTAGGGCTGAGTGTTGAGGTTCAGGAAGTGTTCTTGCCATTCGTTGCATGTGGAGACCTCTCTGAGATTGGTTACTGAGAACCCTGGGCTCAGTAACTGCTCTGATGTTTTACATCCATTAACTCCAGGAATCCGACAGCCCCATGAGAACAGGTAGCTCTTGTTTTTATTGAACAAATAAGGAAATCAAGGACAGGGAAGTTGAATGACTGGCTTTATATTACTCAGCTAGTAAAGAGTGAAAACAGAATTCACATTCCGTCTGACCTGGTATGTGTATATGTATTCATCTGTCAGGGGTCAACCTCAAGCACTGCCCGTTTCCCTTGGGTGCCGTCCACCTTGTTCCAACCTCAAGCACTGTCCGATTCCCTTGGGTGCTGTCCACCTTGTTTTTTTGACACAGGCTTTTTTTTCTTTCTTTTTTTTTTTTTTTTTTTTTTGAGACAGGGTCTCACTATGTAGTCCTGGCTGTCCTGGAACTCATTCTGTAGACCAGGCTGGCCTCAAACTCATAGAAATCCACCTGCCTCTGCCTCCCAAGTGCTGGGATTAAAGGTGTACACCACCATACACAGAGTTTTTTAACTGGACCCATGGTTCATGCATTAGCTAGGCTGATTGGCCAATGAGCTCCTGGGACCCCTCTGTCTTTGCCTCCCCAGTGCTGGGATCACAAACATGTGCAACTGCACCTGGATTTTTATGTGAGTGCTGGGATTTAACTCAGGTCCTCACACTTGAATAGCAAGCCATTTACTGACTGTCTCCCCAGCCCAACCTTGGACATTTTACACACTTTGTTCTCCAGTTTGATGATAAGGGCAAATTGAGTATGTATGAAGGTTCTCTTGGAATAAAGCACCCCAAAGTATCAGCATGCCCATGTTACAGAAGAGACAGTTAAGACCAGAGGAGAGGGGCAGTGAGAGTGTTCAGTGTCCAGGTTTGGTGTTCTGAGTTTGATCCCTGGAAACCTAAGTAAAGAGGAAGGAGAAAACCTGCTCCACAAAGCTGTTCACATCTACATGTATGTGCGCTATGCCATGTGTTCAACGAGAAGAGAGAGAGAGAGAAAAAGCACGCTGTACAGGAGCATGTAGGAGCAGGAGTAGGGAGTGAGCTCAGAGGCAGAAGAGTGAGTCTCCCTAAAGTCTTTACTTGCAGGGAGGAGGCTCAGTAGCTTTGACACCAAGCCCTGACCTCCTCAGCTGTGGCTGTGCACACTGCTCCACTGTCTCCCTCAGAGTGGGGTTTTGGACATCCAGCATAAGCCCTGACCTGGGGGGTGGCAGCACTGGCTGTCAGTCCCAGCTTGTCTATGGCCTGCTGTGGCCTCTCTCTCCTCATCTGTAAGATAAATGGCCTCTTCCAGATCCACAGCCCCATCCCGGGAGATGCTAGGGACACAGTGTTTCCTGAGCCTCACTGCCTCCTCTAGTGCAGTCACGAGGCCCCATTTCCCCAGCAGGATTTCTTCCACCAACCTGTTCTCAGCCTTCTTCCTCACGGGAAGCTGAAGAAGATGCCCAGTCAAGTTCGGAGTTCAGCCCTGGGGCAGGAATCAGGCCTCCTGTGAAGTCGCCCTCTCCACCCTGGCCTAGTGAACATTTATTCCGTTTTGAAACAGAGCATCAGGCAGCTGTGCTGCACAGCCACACTGTGAACTACTTGAGGACAGAAGGAGCATGGATGGAGCCATGCTGGATGAGAAATATGCTCCCTAAAACTGAGCATGTTGAAAAGGGGGCTGCATGAGAAACTGGGAGTGAGCAGGGCAGACAGTGGACAGTGAGTCCCAGGACTACTAGCTGTGAGCTTTAAGACCCCTCATGGACTGAGTGGCTCTGCCCGCAGAGGCCAGAGGATGTAGAGCAAATGGTAGGGTGATGGCGAGGAACCTGAAAGTTAGGAGGATGTACAGTAAGACAGCTAGACAGATGCTGTCCAAGTGTGAATGAGTGCCAAGCCCTGGAATGTGCCTCTGCATAGGTCATGCTGACCTCTACACTGGGGAGGCCTCTGGATACCACAACCTTCATGTGTGCTTACACTGACAGCGAGGTCTAGGTGGGGAAAGTATGTCCTCCATGAGGTAGCTAGCTAATTGGCTAGGAGCTACCCCCACCCTCAACCTACAAATTATGTCACCCCAGCTCTTCTTAGATTTGCCCAGTTCTGACCCAGTTCAGTGTGATCTTCATGCCTCCCCATCACCTCATCAAATCAGGCAAGGTAAGGTTGCTGCATCTTTTGATGGATGGGGAAACTGAGGCTTCAAGTGCAGGAGGGTATAGGCAGCTGTTACAGAGCCTGGCTCAAGACTGTCCTTTTTAGTGGCCTATACAACCAATGGAAGTGACGGAATGGGCAAGGTCTGAAGCAGGCACATGGGAGGCAATGGAGAGCAGGAAAAGGAGGCATCTGCAGCAAATACACACAGGGCCTGAGCCAGGGGCTTTACTGTATCAGAACCTTTGCAGCAGTTTGCACTTGTGAATCGCACTACAGTCTGCTTTATCTCTAGCCTTTGTCCATGCTGATCCACATGCAATACATATTTCCTGAACACCTACAGTGCAGGAGGCAGCGCAGCCTGAGAAGGGATATTCACAGCAAGTGCAAGGAGAGGCAGCCTTGCCCTCCTGTGAGCTTTGGTCAGGACAAGCTGTGGCTGTGTCTCCTATTCCCTAGTCAGTGATTCAGAGTGATAACATCACAGTCTTGCTGGGTGACAGTGGTCTCCACTTTAGCCAACAGCCCCTATGTCTTCTGTCACAAGTGACCCCAAATCAGAAACTTGAGAAGCTGACTCACAGATCTGGAGGCCAGGCCAGAAGGTCAAGGGTCAGGCATGCTAACACACACCTGACTTCCCAGCATCTGGGAGGTAGAGATTGGGGGATCAGGAGTACAAGGCCAGCTTTGACTTTGTGGGGAGTTTGAGGCTAGCCTTGGCTATTGAGAGATCTTGCCTCAAAATAAACAAATCTGGCAAGATTGCTCAGTGGGAAAAAGCACTTTCTATGTGTCCTTGATGACCTCAGATCTGTCCCCAGGGCACACAGTAAAGAGCCAACCAACTCTGGAAGTTGTCCTCTAACCCCTATATGTGCACGCAAGCTCGTGCGCGCACACACACACACACACACACACACACACACACACACACACACACACACGTGTGCTTGAACAAATAAAAATGCAATAATTTTTAAAGTTTCTGATCTGTTCCCACAGTCTAGATTCCAAGTTCCCAATGACTTGCAGAGATAAATACTGCCCAAGACCTCTTTTGTGCCTGAATGATCTTGCCAGGTTTCTGAGTTCTGAAACAAAAAGGAGCCCATTACTGTATCTCTTGGATTCATCCACCCCTCAGTGGACCCTGTACCAAGACAATCAGGCTGGAAACTGAAGACCTCAAAGGACCCTCCAGAAGGTCTGATACCTATCCAAGAGCTCAGATCCTCTCCCTGGGTGGACCTAGGAGATCCCTTGCTCTCTGAGTTAGACCTTGGACTCTGGGCCTGGCCTTTTTCACAGGAATTGGGAGAGGCTCAGAGCTTGTGTGTTAGTAACTAGGCAAATAGTTTCCTTCAGCTCAGTGGCTTTATTAATGTGTTCAACTCCAGTGTCAGGCAGTGTGTGTGTGTGTGTATGTATGTGTGTGTGTGTGTGTGTGTGTGCGCGCGCGAGTGTGCAAAAGGTCTCTTCTCCTCTCTGGGCCTCAGTTTCCCTCTGTCACACAGGGAGGAGAGACATCCCTGTTTCCTTCATCAGGATACCATGAAATCCAAAGGCAGCAAAATGCATGTTTGGGCTTCTCAGGCATACAGGACCCACAATGAGGACAGTCCAGACGTGGTCCTAGCCTTTGGAGGCTCACAATCTGTGAAGGAGACCCAAGTCTTGGCCTGTCACTAGCAGCTGAGCAGAGAGCCAAGTGGAGCTTGGCTCTGTGACCAGGCGATACTCAAGAAATTCTCAACCTTTGGCTTCACTGAACTTCATCCTGGAAGTGGGTGGCTAGTCTGTGTGAGGTCAAAGGGTCAAAGTTGACACTTTTATAGGCCTTCTCAGACCTACAGAGGTCTTGGGTAAGACCTAGCCGCCAGAGCCAAGAAGGGCAGCCACACTTCAATGATCTAGTGACAGAGGCCTCCTTGGGTCACATGACAAAGGCAAGAGCAGTTCGGAAAAACCATGAAGAAGCAGATGAAGACACAGGAGTCCAGCCAGGGGAGTGAGGGACAATCACAGCAGCTCTAGGCATTAGTGTCCAGAGAGGTCTCTGGGGAGGCTGATCGACTCAGGGTCACACTGGGGAAGCTGGCGACAAAGCTCTTCCACCTTCTCCTCACCTGCTGGAAGACCAAAGTAGGGGCAATGACAACATAGTGGTGGCTTCAAGTGCTGTTCCACTCACAGACACCAGGTGGGGGTAGATCCATGAAAGAGAAGCTAAGCTCCTGGGGGAGGGGAGACCCTTCCCCACAGGAGGCAGGACCAGGAGGGGTGGGGAAGTCTACCTTTCTTTCCTGCTAAGAGATACAGTGACTTGCCAGAAGCTGCATTGGCCAATCTCCTTGCCTCCTGTTCCAGTCACCCTTCCAACACAGCATTACATCTTAATACATCTCTGAAAGGCTGGCATGGTGACGCCTCCCTGTATTCCCAGTACTAGGATCAAGAGTGCCAGGCCATCTTGGACTACATAGTGAGATCCTATCTCACACACGCAGAGCTCCAACCATATTCCACCCAGGCCCCATTCCCTCTCCCTCCTCCAACCATCGGTGACTCCCCAGTGTCTTCCAGTTGAATACATTCAATCCCTGGGTATTTTGCTTGGCTTTCCTCAGATCAGCTGTGCTCTTAACCCTTTGCTGCTCAGCCCCCACCCTTCCCCATGAAACTGATAATTCAATTTGAAGCCGCACCTGTTGGTATTGCCTCAGCCACCGCCGACTGCCTCCTCTCTGGGTTTGGATCAGTTGCTCTGTGTCTCCCATGGTCCCTGGCAGCCACTCCTGAACAGGAACCTCCAGCCCTTCCGTGCCATCAAGGCCTAGTGACTTAGACTTCTCACAGCCCTGTCTGAGGCTCAGTGCCCTGCGGAGCCGGCCTTCCAGGGATGTCCCCTGGGACTCGTGGAGCTTCCCATAGCAGGACCAGGGTTCTCGAAAGGACTGACTGTGCAGGCTGATCCCCATGGTTCTGGAGGCCATCACTGCTCTGTAAGACACTAGCTTTGTGAGATGGCCTGGTCCCTCCACTCATGAGAGATCAACTGGAGGCAAAGGTCAGTGCTGCTGAAGCGGATGTCATAAACCAAAGGGCAGGCCACAGGGCCAAACATCTCTGAATCATTTCCCCGTTGTCTCCTCACCCTTTGGGACTATATAGCTCAAGCTGGCCTCCAACTCAGGATCCTTCTGAGTGCTGGACTGGCTCCTCTTGTCTTTACTCCTCCCTCCAGACAACCTTCTCTGACCACTCCACCCTTGGGGTCCTTGGTTTCCTAAGAAATGGGACTTGGCCGTCCATGCCACTTATCTCATTGACATTAAGCAAAGTTGCTTCTACAACAGAGCAGAGAATAGAACAGCTTCATCTAGAATAGTCAACTTTGTAAATACCAGGGTGAAATTGGGTAAGGCAGGAGGCCAGACAGTGGTCAGAACTTGTTAATGGCTACAGACTTTCTGTTTTACAAGGTGACAAGAGCTCTGGAGGCACACATAAAAACCATGACCCATAAGGGCTGGGGAAATGGCTCTTTCATAAAGGGCTTGGGCACAAGGTCTGAGTCTGGTTCCCTGGTGCCCATGTGGAAAGGTGAGATGTGATGGGCAGCACACTTCTGCATTCCAAGCACCAGGGAGGGGCAGGAGTCTTCCCCAGGGTTTGTAGGCCCCTATCTGAGCTGCGCTGCTGAGCTCCTGGATCAGGGAGAGATCCTGGCTCAAAAAAAAAAGGTGAAGGTTGTTAAAATGGTTGAGTGGAGGTGCAAGCCTGACAACCTGAGTTTGGACTCACCTGGGGGAAGGAGAGAACTGACTCCCACAGGTTCTCCTCTCTCCACTACACATGCTATGGCGCTCATGCTCCGGCTCTCAAAAATACACAATAAACAAACACATGGAATATGAAAATATAAAAAGGTGAGGCCAGGTGTGGTGGCTCATGTCTTTTTTTTTGGTTTTTCGAGACAGGGTTTCTCTGTGTAACAGCCCTGGCTGTCCTGGACTCGCTTTGTAGACCAGGCTGGCCTTGAACTCACAGAGATCCACCTGCCTCTGCCTCCCGAGTGCTGGGATTAAAGGCGTGCACCACCACGCCCGGCTGTGGCTCATGTCTTTAATCAGTGCTGTGGTCAGGGGACCTTGTGGGTCTGAGGCCAGCCTGTTCTACATACCTAGTTCCTTTCAAAAACTAAAAAAAGAAAAAAAGTTAAGGTAGAGAATGACAGAGGAAGACACCTGATGTCAGCTTCTGGCCTACACACACACACACACACACACACACACATATACACATACACACAAACATAAAACCCATTCTCACACATGTACACACACATACCCTGTACAGAGACACAAAGAAAAAAATGATCCACTGTAAATATTTCACTATACCAGACGTCTGTTGTTTTGTTTTAGACAGGGTCTTATGTAGCCCAGACGGGCTTTGCTGTGTGGCAGAGCATGATCTTGAACTGATCTCTGCCCCTCTCCAGAATTCTTAGATTACAAGTATGGGTCTTGTAATCTACCATGCCTTGTATAGATAATTCTGGGGATGGAACACAGATCCTTGTGCATGCTAGGCAAGCCCTGTTCCAACTGAGCTACAACCTCAGCCCAGGGTGGGGGAGGGGAGAAAGAAGAAGAAAAACGGGACAGCTCTGGGTGGTGTCAGGAGAGCTGAATGTTTCCAGCCTTAGCTTTGCCCTCAATATCCTAGCAAAGCACATGGCGAAGAGCTCAGGCTCTGAGGACCATTGTGCTCTAAGTGAACTGCAATTTTCATCTCTTGAAGCTCTGGGACCTTGGGCCACATCCTTCTCTCATCAGTCCCCTCAGTGTAAGAATGACAGATCAGGCTAGAGCCAGGCAGGCACAATAGTGTTCACTTTTAACTCCAGCACTCAGGAGGCAAGGGCAGGCTGATCTCTGTGGGTTTGAGTCCAGCCTGGTCTACAGAGTGAGTTCCAGGACTGGACTGTTACACAGAGAAACCCTCTCTCAGAAAGCAAAACAAACAAACAAACCACTCAGGCCACAGCAGACACCTGATGGATTTTAACAAGTCGTGGCCTGAATTGAGCAATCTTGGCCCATCTCTTTTTATTCCCCAAATATGACCCCATATATACATCCCTTTGAACTGCTTTTCTCCATGCTATGAATGTTCCAGGCCACGTGGAATCATCTTCTTTCATCTACCCCATGGCTTGTGTCTCCTTTTTCCTGCTCTTGGCTTCTCTTTGAGGCTTCTTCTACCCATGAACCTCTCTGCTTCTGAAGCCAGTGCCTTAGTCCCGCCTACCTCTGTCTTTGCCCAATCTCAGGCCTCAGCATTTATTCAACCAATCAGAGACAATGATTAGAAAACAAAGTAACAGACAGCAAGTAGGACCAAATAATTAACATTTACAATGCATAACATCACCCCTTCTAGTCTCTGTGGCTACTTTAGAAACTTTGATGGGATCCTGGGACTGTAGAGATGATTTAGTGGGGGTCTTAGTCAAGTGTTCTATTGCTGTGAAAAGACACTATGGCTAAAACTGTAGCTCTGGCTGGCCTGGAACTATGTTGACAAGCCTGACCTCAAACTTAGAGATCCTCCTGTCTCCACCTCCTGAGTGTTAGCATTACAGGCCTGCACAACCAAGCCTGGTTTATGAGGGGCTAGGGAATGATCCTTGGGCTCATGTATGCTAGGCAAGTATTTTACCAACTGAGTTATGTACCCAACCCCAGTTTAAAACAATTTCTTCAACTCTATGGAGACAGAAGAGACAAGCAGCTACCCTGCTGTCCCCACTGCCTCCACATGCTTCACCTGGCCAGCTCTGGCTCACTGCTCTTTACAATACTTTAAAGATTATTTCATTTTATGGATGTGGGTATTTTTGCTGGCATGTGTGTATGTGCACCACATGTGTGCCTGGTGCCTACTTGAGGCTAGAAGAGAGAGTCAGTCCCTTGGAGCTAGTTATGGATGACTGTGGACTACCATGTAAGTGCTGAGAAATAAATCAGGGTCCTCTGCAAGAGCAGCAATTGCTATTAACAGTAGAGCCATCTCTCCAGTCCCTCATCTTCCCATAGCTAGATCTGAGCGACACTTTCCAAAAAGTCTGCTTGACCCCATGGTGCTGGGTAAGGTGGACTGTCCCTCCAGCAGCCCAACAGGGCACAAATCCACCTTAACCCTTCAGAAAGAGCATCCCCCTGAAGGCTAGGAAACCATCATTTTTTGTGTCTTCAGGGCCAGACATAGTGTTGGTTACTGAAGGCTGTTGGTTACCTGTAGCCACATGACAAAGTACCTAGGAGAAGGAACGTGGACTTCGTATGAGACATTGTAATGCCCTCCCTCCTCCTCTTCCTATTTCTTCTTAGACAGCGTCTCACAGCCCTGTTTGTTCTGGAACTCACTCTGTAGACCAGGCTAGCCTTAAACTCACAAAGATCCACCTGCCTCCCCAGTGTTGGGACTAAATCCCTGTGCCATACCCTCTGTCCTTATTTACTTTTACCCATGATCTTTCAAGCACTGCTTTACTGGCTCTGGAGCTAATTCCTCTGTGGATATCATCTAAACCTTCAGAGAGCTTAAATGAAATTCAGTGGCTTAAAACAACATTAGCAGCTTAAGTGAGCACACCGTTATTATCTCTCTGTTCCTTTGTGTGTGAAACTGGGAGAGGTTTAGGCTGACACAGGCCTCTGGAGGGCTCCCATCAAGGTCTACAGTGTCTCCCAGGTGCTGGGTGTGCCACGCATCAAGCTCACACACTCCTCGATGACCTGTTTACAGAATTCTGCTCCTCATAGATTATTGTCAGGCCTAGGGCCTCATTTCTTGTTGGCTGTTGTTATTTGGTCCTCTTCAGAGAGCCACTCAGGACACAGCATCTTGCTTTGATCAGAGTAACTGTGAGTGAGGGTTGGAGAGCAGGAGCAAGACAGAGGCCAGGCTCTGGGGTGTGACATTGGAGGTGACATTCATCATTTTCTGCTATATTCTGTTTGTAAGAAGCAGGTTGCCAGGCCCATCTGCTCTCAGGGGTACAGGGGAAGCTGTATATGGAGGCTATGCTGAATAATCACTTTTTAAATTTTATTACATTTTAAAATATATACAACATATTTGAGTATATTCTTTCCCCTCCCTCAGCTCCTCCCTACCCACTCACTCAACTTCATGTTTTTTTTCAAGACAGGGTTTCTCTGTGTAGCCTTGTGTAACCGATGTTTTTAATTATTATTTAACACATATTTATTACTATATTCACTTATAACAAATACCAACAATTTCTTAACTATTAATCCTACAAATTCCTACAATCCCTTTAACCTATTGACAATTATTTTCCTAACCTTTTAGAAGGATACAGTCTCTGGGGCAGGTCCTCAGTCGTCAGGAACACAGTCTTTGTTGTAGATTCTTTAACGCACTTAGCAGTCCTTTTTCTGGATCTCTCAGATGTAGATTTGTCAGGGTAAGTTGGTTATTGCAGTCTCACCTTAAATAAGGCTTGATGCTTTCTTCTTTTTGGGATACCGCAGCCCCTTTACATCAGCAATTCTGCCACTCTACCTCAGAGTCCTTAAAGCCAGGCACAGTTTCCTTTAGGCCACTGTTTGGACAGATCAAACCCCTCTAGGCAAAAGCTGAGCCACAGGGTTTAGTCCTTGGCCTTTTGGTGTCTTGCTCAGGCTTTCTTTGCTCACCAGCTTCTTTCTGCCTCAGGAAGATCTGGCCATCAAATGATGGCCAGCACCTTTTTCAGCAGGACTCTCGAAGCTCTCTAGCATCAGGGCCTCTTCTTTTTTATGGGGCTCCATGCACTGTCCTTAAATAGGAGGAACTCTGTTTCAGCTTAATTTGGGCTCCGCCCACTTAGCAGCTGAAAACAATGTCAGGCCAGATACTTTGTTTCTTTAAGTCCATTATGTCTTTCCTGTTTTCCTGACTTCAACCTTGTTTTTCAGTCCATTAAGTCTCCTGTTTGTTTCCTGTTTTCACCTGACTTCATCCTTGTTTTTCCACAAGCTGATAAGCTCACAGCCAAGTTGATCTTCATGCCCCGAATTAGGAGACTGTATCAGAAACCCCTATATATTTTCTAAATCTAATTTAATTATTCTAACTCCCTACAGCCTTGGCTGTCCTGGACTCATCTTGTAGATCAGACTGGCCTTGAATTGACAGAAATCTGCCTTCCTCTGCCTCCCAAGTGCTGGGATTAAAGGCGTGCATCACCATGCCAGCCTTTCTCTTTCTTAAAGAGAAGAAAAGCAACAACAACAACAACAAAACACAGATAAAAATAAAATAAAATCAGCAATACAAAACAAAAAATGCACAAAAAACTCCACAGAGTCCATTTTGTTTTGGCCAACTACTCCTGGGCCTTGGCCTGCCCTGGAGTATGGTTGATATACCCAGTGACTAGGTTTTTTGAGGGGAGGGAGGGTTGTTCAGTTCTGTCAACACTAGCTAGAATCATCTGGGAAGGGGAAACTGTGAGGCTGTGGAAAAATACCACTGCCCCTCCCTAGGAAGCCCTTCCTCTCTGTTCATGAGAGCCTGACCTTACGATCTTGGGGACATTCCACAGAACTCGGTTCCTGGAACTACTTAATTACAAGGTTGCAGCTGTTACCACAGACAATGGTCCTACCCTGTTGCCAAAGGCAATGAATGATTGCTGAAGATTAACTGAAATGTTCCCCCTGTACCCCCACCTGTTGGTGGTTATTGTGTTTAAAAGCTGCCTGTAACTGTTATTCGGTATTCACTCCTTCCCCAAGGCGTTGAACCCCAGCGCATTGGCTTAATAAAAATCCTCTTGTGTTTTGCAACAAACCTCAGTCTCTGGGGGTCTCTGGGCGTCAGGACCTTGGTGGATCCTCAGGGTCCAACATTTGGGGGTTCGTCCGGGATTTCCTGAATGCCCCCAGACCCCAAGACTCCAGGATTTGGAGGTACGCTCGAGCTACTTTGTCTCTCTGTCTGTTCTTTGCGAATCGCCGTCTGATCAGCCGGTCGCTCTGGCCTCTGTAGCTATCTGATGCTCCAACCTCTATAGCTATCTGATTTCAGATACTCCGTCTGAATAGACCAGTATCTTGTGACGTTGGGGGGAACACCCTGGAGGTCTGTCTGAAAGGAGAGGCCGAGTGGGGCCCTCTTCATCTGATTCCGGTGGAACCTCTTCGGAGGCTCCCAAGTCTGTTTCACTTCTGAGACGATCTCACAGTGGCCATTTGTGTCTTGTGTCATTCTGTCTTCTCTGGATTCTGTTTGTAATTCTTCTTATTCTCCTTTTCCCTGATTATTTGACCATGGGACAGGCACTGACAACCCCCCTATCCTTGACCCTGAGCCACTGGACTGAAATTAAAAATAGGGCACATAACCTGTCAGTTGAGATTTTAAAAAAGGAGATGGCACACTCTGTGTGCCTCAGAGTGACCTACATTTCAGGTTGGGTGGCCACCTGAAGGATCTTTTTATTTAGACAAAATTAGGCAGGTTAGGTCTAAAATTTTTAACCCAGGATCCCACAGGCACCCACATCAAATGCCCTATGTCTTGGTCTGTGAGGCCCTGTTGGTATCTCCCCCTCTGTGGGTCCGGCCTTTTGTTCCCCCCACAGGTTTATCTTCTCCGCTCCCTCTGCCGCCCTCTGGCAGACTCCCCTTCTGAAGTCTTCGCTCTGAAGCAGACTCTGGCCGAGAAGGAGCCCGTCCGAACTACGGGTTCCCCAAAGAAGATTAAGAAGATCTACCCCGACACTCAGACAGACCTACTCTTCATGGACCCTCCACCACCTTATCCCCTGACCCTGAATCCCCAGCCGCCCCAGGGGTCCCGGTTGCTCAACCCTCAGCCCCGATGGAACCCCTGCCAGGAGCCAAGGGAGGGGGGTCCCGCCAGAGGAACCAGAAGTTGGAGGGCTGGCACTCCAGACTCCACTGCACTCCCTCTCAGGGAGTACAAACCCCCGATGACCAGGGGAACCAGCTGCTTCAATATTGGCCATTCTCCGCAGCAGATCTTTATAATTGGAAAACTCATAATCCTTCTTTCTCTGAGAACCCACAGACTCTGACTTCCCTGATAGAGTCCCTTGTCTTCTCACACCAACCTATATGGGACGATTGCCAGAACCCCCTCAGACCCTCCTCATCACTGAGGAAAGGCAGCAGGTGCTACTCGAGGCCAGAAAAAATGTGCCTGGTGCAGATGGACAACAACTCAGCTGCCCAATGAGATTGATGTAGGCTTCCCTTTTACTAGACCCAACTGGAACTTCAATATGCCTGAAGGTAGGGAGCACTTGAAGGTTTACTGTCAAGCTTTTGTGGCGGGTCTCCGGAGGGTGGCAAGACACCCCACCAATTTGCCTAAGAAGGTAAGAAAAGTGACTCAGGGACCAACTGAGTCGTCAACAGTGTTTCTAGACCAATTGATGGAGGCTTTTTGGAGATTTACTCTGTATGAACCTACCTCTGATGAACATAAGTCCATGGTAGCCATGGCCTTTATCGATCAGTCAGCTCCAGATATTAAAAAGAAACTGTAGAGGCTGGATAGCCTACAGTGATTCTCGCTCCAGGATTTAGTCAAAGAAGCAGATAAAGTGTTCAATAAAAGAGAGACAGAGGAAGAAAAAGAGGAGAAGAGATGTAGGGAACAGGATGAATGAGAGTTAAAAAGAGAAAAAAGACAGGAAAAGAATTTGAGTAAAATCCTGGCCACTGTAGTAAAAGAGAGAGACCAGACAGACAGGCAAAGTCAGAAAGATGAGGAAAAGGGCAGGAGGCAACCGTTCCGTTGGACAAGGACCAATGTGCCTACTATAAAGAAAAAGGACATTGGCTCAAGGATTGCCCCAAGAAGGAGAGGGGAGGACCCTTCAGAGAAAAATTTCTGGCTTTGGAAGAAGATTAGGGGAGTCGGGGCTCGGACCCCCTCCCTGAGCCTAGGGTAACTCTCAATGTGGAGGGGAAACCCATCCAGTTCCTGGTGGACACTGGGGTTCAGCATTCAGTCCTCCTCCGATCAGAAGGACCACTATCTGCTAAGAGGTCCTGGGTGCAGGGAGCCACAGGGAACAGACAATATTCATGGACTTCCCAAAGAACAGTGGACCTTGGCGTGGGCTGGGTATCCCACTCATTCCTTGTGATCCCTGAGTGCCCCTATCCACTCCTGGGCCGTGATTTGCTCTCCAAGGTGGGAGCCCAAATCATTTCCAAGCTGAAAGATCATCAGTAACTGACAGAGAGGGGAGGCCTCTTCAGGTCCTCACTATGAGGCTGGAGGATGAGCATAGGCTGTTCGAAAAACCCCCTCCTCGGACAGCGGATATGTAGGAATGGATGGCCAAGGTTCCCTCAACCTGGGCCGAACTTACTAACATAGGGATGGCCAAACATCACCCACCCGTGATGGCGGAAGTTAAAGCTACCTCCACCCAGTTTCAGTCTGCCAGTACCCCATGAGCAAAGAGGCCAGAGATGGCATCCGCCCACATATTCAGTGTCTTCTCGAGCTGGGGGTCCTTGTTAAATGTCAGTCAGCATGGAACACCCCTCTGCTCCTGGTTCGAAAGCCCAGGACTAATGATTATAGGCCAGTCCAGGACTTGAGGGAAGTTAACAAAAGGGTTGCTGACTTTCACCCTACAGTGTCCAGCCCTTACAATCTCCTTAGCACCCTCCCCCCTCAGTGAACGTGGTACACAGTATTGGACTTAAAAGATGCCTTTTTCTGCTTGAGGCTCAGCCCTTCTAGCCAGCCCATGTTTGCCTTTGAATGGAAAGATCCGGCCTCAGGATTATCAGGACAACTGAACTGGATCCGCCTGCCCCAAGGATTTAAGAACTCTCCTACCATCTTCGATGAGGCCCTCCACCAAGATTTGGCCCACTTCAGGGCCTCTAACCCCCAGGTAACCTTACTCCAGTTACATTGATGACATTCTCCTAGCTGCGGAGACCAAAGAGGACTGCCTCCTGGGAATTAAAAACCTGGTGACTGAGCTCAGATCCTTGGGATACCAGGCCTCAGCCAAAAAGGCCCAGATTTGTCAATGACAGGTCAGTTACCTGGGGTATCTAATCAAAAATGGAAGGAGGTGGCTGTTAGATGCTAGAAAAGACACTGTGGCTCAGATACCCACTCCCAAGACTCCCCAACATATCAGAGAATTCTTGAGAACTGCGGGCTTCTGCCAGCTATGGATCCCAGGGTTCGCAGAATTGGCTTCCCCTCTGTATCTGCTCACAAAGGAGAGTGCCCCTTTCGTTTGGGGTGAGAAAGAGCAGGAGGCCTTCAACAGAATTAAGCAGGCCCTGCTATCGGCCCCAGCCTTAGGGACTGCCTGATGTGACTAAGCCATTCCACCTTTTTTTTCCCAAAAATAAGGGGATAGCTAAAGGAGTCCTGACTCAGAGACTGGGTCCATGGAATCAGTCCATGGCATATCTGTCAAAAAAATTAGACTCTGTGGCAGCAGGATGGCCCAGCTGCCTGCAGATAGTGGCCACTGTGGCGGCTTTAGTCAGAGATGCTGACAAGTTGACCTTGGAACAAAACCTTACAGTTACGGCCCCCATGCTCTAGAAAGCATAGTGCACCAGCCTCCTGAGAGGTGGCTGACAAATGCCAGGATGACCCACTATCAGTCGCTCCTCTTGAACTTGGACTGCATCAAGTTTACGCCTGCCACAGAGCTCAACCCAGCCACCCTGCTGCCCGATCCTGACTTTGAGGGATCATCTATCATCCATGATTGCGGACAAGTGCTCGCCAAGGCCCATGGCACTCACACAGATCTCACTGACCAACCACTCCCCAATGCTGAAGCCACTTGGTTTACGGATGGGAGCAGCTTTCTTGAAGAAGGTAAGCGTTGGGCAGGGGCACTGGTGGTAGATGGGAAATGGGTCATCTGGGCTTCGACCCTCCCCCAAGGGACTTAAGCACAGCGAGCTGAACTGATTGCCCTCACAAAAGCTCTTGAAATGGCAGAAAAGACAAAGATAAATATCTACACAGATAGCAGATACGTTTTTGCTACCACCCATATGCATGGGGCCATTTATCAACAAAGAGGGCTCCTCACTTTAGCTGGCAAAGACATTAAAAATAATCAAGAGATCCTGGCTCTACTAGCCACCCTCATGTTGCCAGCCAAAGTAAGCATCATCCACTGTCTGGGTTATCAGAAGGATGGGTCCCCTATAGCTAAGGGAAACAATATGGCAGATAGGGTCGCCCGAGAGGCGGCTTTAGGAGATGTTATACTAGAATTACTCACTGTAGACCCTAATGAAACAGAGTCCCCACCACAACATCAAGACGGTAAACAGACTATGGGCTCTAAAGAGGTAGAAGAAATGTTAAAACAGATGCACCAGTGGACACACCTGGGCACAAAAAAATTAATCACTCTAATCAACAAGACTAACTATGAGATTCCAGGACTTCACAAGCTAGCAGAAAATGTTATCCGAGCCTACATGCCGTGCCAGAAGGTCAATCCCAGTCAGGACAAGACAGAACCCAGTAAGAGACTGGAGCCTACTGGGAAGTTGATTTCACTGAGATACATCCTGCCAGGTATGGCAACAAATATCTGTTAGTTTTCATTGATACATTTTCAGGATGGGTAGAAGCCTTCCCCACCAAAAATGATACTGCCTGTACGGTGGCTAAGAAAATCCTAGAAGAAATATATCCCCACTTCGGGGCCCCTAAGGCACTAGGGTCAGACAAATGGGCCAGCCTTTACTGCCCAGATAAGTCAGGAAGTGGCCAGGTACTTGGGGACTGATTGGAAGTTACATTGTGCATATAGACCCCAAAGCTCAGGACAGGTAGAAAGAATGAATAGAACTCTAAAAAAGACCTTAACCAAATTGTCCTTAGAGACTGATGGTACAGACTGGACATTGCTTCTTCCCTTGGCCCTGTTCCGTGTGAGGAACACCCCCTCTGGTTTCCATCTTACTCCCTTTGAGATCTTGGATGGTGCCCCACCTCCTTTGCTCACCCTTGGACAGGGTATTGACCCTAACTGTCATCGTAATAATGATTTATATGTTAGATTAAAAGGACTCCAACTGGTTCAGAAGGAGGTGTGGACACAGCTTGCTGAGGCCTACGAACCAGGAACTCTGGAGGTCACTCATCCCTTCCAGGTCAGAGACCCCATCTACGTCCATTGGCACTGCTCCCAGAATCTTGAGCCCAGGTGGAAGGGACCCTACATCATCCTGCTTACCACTCTGATGGCCATCAAGGTCGACGGTATCTCAGCTTGGATCCATGTCTCCCACATAAAGAGAGCACCTGAAACCTCAGAAAAATGGTGAGTTCACCACACCTCCAACCCTCTGAAGCTCAAGCTTCAGCTATCTCCAGACTCTTCACTCTCCTCTTGCTCACCCAGCTGACTGAGTTCTCCCAGCCCCCATATGCCTCAGCGCCTCACTTGGCAGGTCTTGTCCCAGACAGGAGATGTGTGATATGGTCCAATCTACCATAGCTGCCCCCTGGATGTGGTGGCTATCATCATACCACGACCTTTGCCAGCTGGCTGCGGGGTTAGACTCATGGGACCCCTCATCATTCTCCTTCTGTTAACCTTTGGACCCTGTATCCTTAATAGATTGGTCTCCTTTGTCAGAGAGTGTGTTAGTGCTGTCCAGGTCCTGATGTTAAGACAATACACTGAAATCCCTTTGGAAGAATCAGGTCCTTGATTCCAAGATTGAAATCATTTACTTAAAGAAGAGGGGAATGTGAGGCTGTGGAAAAATACCACTGCCCCTCCCAGGAAGGCCTTTCTCTGTTCATGAGAGCCTGACCTTATGATCTTGGGGACATTCCACAGAACTGGAACTACTTAATTACAAGGTTGCAGCTGTTACCACAGACAATGGTCCTACCCCGTTGCCAAAGGCAATGATTGCTGAAGATTAACTGAAATGTTCCCCCTGTACCCCCACCTATTGGTGGTTATTTTGTTTAAAAGCTGCCTGTAACTGTTATCCGGTATTCACTCCTTCCCCAAGGCAGTTGAACCCCGGCGCATTGGCTTAATAAAAATCCTCTTGTGTTTTGCAACAAACCTCAGTCTCTGGGGGTCTCTGGGCATTAGGACCTTGGTGATCCTCAGGGTCCAACAAAACCTCAACTACAAAAATACTGTCATCAGATTGGCCTGCAGGCAAGAATGTAAGGGTGTTTTCTTGTTTAATGACTGATGTGGGAGGACATAGCCCACTGTGTGGTGTCACCCCAGGACAGGTAGTCAGGGCTGTATAAAAAGGCAAGCTGAGTGAGTTATGAAGATTCAGCCAGTTACCAGCATTCTTTCATGATTTTGCTTCAGTTCCTGCCCTGACTTTCCTTCATGCGGGCTGTGATCAGGATGTATAAGCCAGATAAACCATTTCTCCCCATGTTACTTTCTGTCATGTGTTTATCATGGCAGTAGAAAGCAGAGTAGGACAGAGGTGAACATCAGGAGCCTGGGTCACCAGGGATACATCAGAGAGTTCATGGCAGAGGCTTAGCATTGCAAACCCATGGCACTGCTTAAATCTAGGGCCTTGTGCCTTTTTGTTGCCTAGGCTGGTCTGAAACTAGCTGTGCAGCTTCAGTTGGCTGTAGACTTGCACAGATCCTCCTGTAACCATTCTTACAGGAGAGAGACAATTCTAGAAAGACTTGTGCTATCAGTCTATTGGAATAACAGACCCCTAGCTTGGCGGTGGTGGAGCATGCCTTTAATACCAACACTTGGGAAGGGAAGCAGGCGGATCTCTGTGAGTTTGAGGTCGACCTGGTCTACAAAGTGAGTTACAGAACAGCCAGAGCTACATAGAGAAACCCTGTTTCAAAACAAACAAACAAACACAAAAGAAAAAAAAAGAAATAACAGACTCCAAACTTTAACATCTCATGCTTGGTAGAAGGAAAGGCTGAAGCCCAGATGTTAGGCAGAGGAGGAAGTTGCTTCCCAAGAAGATATTTCACATATCTTTGACATGAACACGCCCAGCTCAGCCTCCTAAGGGCTAGGATTACAGATGTGAGCCACAATCCTAGTAGGGTTCTAGTTTCCTTAGTTCAGAAACTGGTCCACATCCTTGATTTTTAGCACTCACAGAGAAGCTGGGATGGTTCTAGGTTCAACACCACCTTATCACTTGGTGATAAATGCCTTTAGCCACCAAGCCTTCCCAGAGGCCCTCCACCTTATCACTTGTGCAAATCAAAGTGAACAGTAAACAATCACACAGCTACTGAAAACTACTGTAAAAGCTCCTGGGAGGGGAGCAATCAGTGTTTAGGGTTTCCTGTATGGGAGTGAGTTTAATTTACAGAGCCAAGAACACAACTTGTTGAGATATGCAGGGCTGGTGCAGGGTTTGTCCTGCCTCCTGAGCTCCTCCTCACCTGGGTGCCCAAATTCCCTTTGTTAACAAGCATATGTGCATACCCCACTGTGAGCCTGCTGCAGAAACAGGTCTGGGCAGAGGCATGAGAAGCTATTTGCACAACCAGGTCCCAGGCACTCCTTATCTTACCAGAAATCTTAGAAACAAATTGTTTAAAGCCCTTCTCCTTTTAAGGTTTAAGATGTCAGTCAGGTGTGGTGGTGCACACCTTTAATCCCAGCACTCAGGAGGCAGAGGGAGGTGGATCTCTGTGAGTTTGAGGCCAGCCTGGTCTATAAAGCTAGTGCAGGACAGCCTTGGCTCTGTTACACAGAAACCCTGTCTTGAAAAACCAACAACCAAACCAAACCAAAAACCTTAGGATGTCCTTAAGCTGAAAATGTCAAAACAAAGCTCTTTGTTTAACATCTTCACCAGCACTTTTTTATGAAGTTTTTCTTTTATTTTTTTGAGACATGGTTTCTCTGTGTAGCCCTGGCTGTCCTGTAACTCACTCTGTAGACCAGGCTGGTCTCAAATTCACAGAACACTTCACTATACTTTTTTGCCTTGTGTTTTCCCAACCAATGGAATTAAAAACAAAACAAAACAAAACAAAACAAAAAAAACCCAACCTGAGAGTCCCAGGCTATGGGATCAAGAAGAGAGGGGTCATTTCAGTTCTGAGAGCCTCAGTGTCCAGCCCTGTCAAATGGGCACAGCATTCCTTCATATTTGACAGGATTACTAGATCAACCAGAGGAGCTGTGGCTCTTAGTGGGTTGGAGATTCAGCCCTCTTCTTGGTCTCATCTTGTGGGCAGTGACTTGGTGGTTGTGGTGAGGTGTCTACCACAGGTTTGGTGTACTTGGGCTTGTGGTCATTTAAAGAGCAATGTGACAGGGCAGAAATTTCCACTTCTAATCCTCAGCTTCCTAGATGGAAGAACAGTTTGTTTTTAACATCTTTCTCAATCCTGTGTGCTTAACATTTTTAGTTTCTCTGGAGATCTGTGGTGCAAGGACCTTCATGGTCAACGAAGGGGATGTTATGGTCACCCCAATGAGATTGGAAGGCATTTTGAAGGTAATTTTCCATCCCTTTGCTTGTTGGGGGTCATCTATTTAGAGGAAAGAGAGGGGATCCCAGAACTGGCAGAAACTTCTACAACCAATCAGAGCAGGTGAAGGGTTGGAACAAGTTCTGGAGATGGGGGTGTTCATATCAAATAGCCAGAGCAGGCAGAGGCTATGTGTGTGGAGAGCAACAGGATTAAGGGAACCTGAAAACTACAAGGGAAGTGTTGAGATTTAAGCTCCTTCCAACCCAAAAACTGCATCCAGGCAAGGGCATGGGGTAGCCTTGACAGCTGTACAGTTTGCACATGCATAAATGATTCAAACTTGTGCAGCAGGAGGGAACTGCAGCCTAACCTGATATCTGATACCTGCAGATATCAGGCAGAGAAGCAAACTGCAGAGAGGAGAATGAAAACTCAGGTCTGACTGACGTCATCAGCCTGCGTCAAGACTTCTAGAGTCTAATTATCAGGCGTTTCATTCCCAATGTGTTTAAGACTAGCATAATTTGGAAAAAAAAGTATCCTGGTGTAGTATAATCCCTGGTACGTGAGGAAGCATAATTTCAATGAAACTCAGCTCAGGGTATATATAATTTTTTCCAGGAAGATGGGTTCTAGAGATAGGCTACTTGTACTAGCTTAAGGTCCTAAAGGTCTGGCCTGGTCTCATTCATACAGATAAGGGGGAGGTTATCACTTCTAATCCTCAGCCACCTGGATGGAAGAACAGTTTGTTTGTTTTTAACACCTTTCTCAATGGGAGGACAATCTTGTGTGCTTAACATTCCTGGTTTCTCTGGAGATCTGTGGTGCAAGGTCCTTCGTGCTATACTCCTAAAACTAACCCATGTCCGCTGGTCATGGACTTGTGGGACACTGCTATGGACCCAGTGCTTTCAGAGGACTGCCTTTCCTCATTTTTATGAAAGCCCAGAATGGCTTAGCTGCACTGATATACAGAAACAATCCCCAGAGACCCAGTAATGTGGCCTGGATCCCTTGAGAACCTGGAGGAGGGAAACATCAGAAAGGGAAGAGCTGGAGCCCTTTACCTATGCTCTTCCAGAAGACTGGGGTTCAATTCTCAGCAACCACATGACAACTCACAACTATCTGTAATTCCACTTCTCCCTGTAGCCAGAAGAGGACATCAAAGAGGCTACATAGAGAAACCCTGTCTCAAAAAATCAAAAACAAACAAACAAAAAATAGAGGTCTGGATTCTTCTGTGCTACAGGACTCTTGGCCTCATTTACTCCAATCCTTTCAACTACTTATCATGGGCTGGTTTCTACTTATCATGGAGCTAATGTTTGTCAAACTTAAGTCTCTCTCTCTCTTCAAGTCAGGGTTTTTCTGTGTAGCCCTGGCTGTCCTGGAACTCACTCTGTAGACCAGGCTGGCCTTGAATGCACAGAGATCTGCCTGCCTCTGCCTTCCAAGTGCTGGGATTAAAGGCGTGCACCATCAAGGTCCTGCCACACTCAGCTTTTATTGTGGCTATATTCAAATGTGAGCAGGGGGTTAGAAGACAAAAACCACATCACTCTCCAGAAAGTGAAAGACACAAAGAAGCAAGAAGACCTTTGGGAGCTTGAGACACTGGACAGACTTCCTTCTCTCCCTGTCCTGGGTCCATAGACCGTGTATCAAAGCCAAACTCCTGGCCAAACCTAGGTTAGGCTCTGCCCTTTTATCTCCTCACCTTCTATTGAAATTTCATAAGATTCCAGTCAAGTTCCCCAAGATCTCAATAATCAGTTGTGGGTTGATTAAAAAAAGTAAAAAATCAATAAAAAAATTTCTGGGCTCTACCCTAGATTTCCTGACACATAATCTTTAAGAGTGGGAGTGAGCCCAGAAAGCAGATTGGTTTTGCTTTTAGAGCACAGGAAGGTTCTTATCACCACAGAAGCCTGGGAAATACTTCTGAGACCTCCCAGTGTGTCTCAGTCACAGCAGACCTATCTGGAGAGCTTCCAAAACCAGCATGGAAATACAGGGCCCTCAGTCCCCAGGGATGGACTTAGGTGGCTTGGGATGCTGCTAGTGTTTCTGACTTCCAGTTACTCTCATAAGAAAGAGCTTGGTACCTGAGATCCTGGTATGAGTAATGTAGAGCCCAGGCTCAGGAGTAGTTTCCATTCATTCTAAAACTTCTCATCCCAGCTTTAGGTCAGGAAGCTTGGTCACTTGGCCTCTGGGGCCTGGAATGGGAGCTACCCCCAACTCTGTTGGGGAAATTCATCCTGGGGCAGCAGAAAGCCTAGGTAGAGAGGTGTCTTGTTTCCTAATCTAACCTGAGCTACATACTATAGATGCTAGAGCTCACTACTCAGAGCCTACAGTTCCTTTGTTCACAACTCTCCTCACTTTCTGGTTCTGTCTTCATCAGTTTCTCTGTTCAGGTCTGAGTCATTTGGGATTGGATGTAGAAGTCATGTGAATCTTCATGGAACTACATGTCCTCTGCTCAGCCCCCAATGCTCATAGGAACCAAGCAGGAGCAAGTCATACCATCTCACTCAAAGTCCCTGTTGCATGGCCAGCTAACCCTTTCTGAAGGACATAGGGATGGATGCATGTCTTACACCTACATAGCGCAGGAAAGATTAGCTCTAGACAGGAAGTGAGGGAATCACAGGTATTCATACACTAGAAGAGTAATTAGGGTCAGTAATTAAAAGACTCAATCACCATTAACTGCAATCTCTTTTCATGTGGAAATCCAGTTAAAGAGAGAGGGAGAGGCCTTTGCACAAGGTCACACAGCTTTAACTCTTTTCCTGACTTAAAAAAAAAGATAGAGGGACCGGAGAGATGGCTCAGCAGTTAAGAGCACTGGTTGTTCTTCCAAAGGACCCAGGTTCAAATCCCAGCACCCACATGGCAGTTTGAAACTGTCTGTAATGGCTAGGTGTGGTAGCACACACCTTTAATCTCAGCACTTGGGAGGCAGAGGCAGTAGGATTTCTGTGAGTTGAAGGCCAGCCTGGTGAGTTTCAGGATAGCCAGAGCTACACAGAGAAACCCTGTCTTGAAAAACAAAACAAAACAAAACAAAACAAAAAAGTTAGAGGGGCTAGAGATGGCTTAGAGGTTGAAAGCACACTTTATTCTTACAAGGGCCCAAGTTTGATTCCTAGCACTATTAGGCAGCTCATAAAAGCCTGTAACTCCAGCTCCAGATGAACTGACACTTCTCTGCCCTCATACACAGATAAACACATAAATAAATAATGATAAAATAGTTTTTAAAGTTACCAGGTGAAGTAGCGTGGGTCTCCAATCCTAGCATTTGGAAGGTAGAGGAATTTTAGGTTAGCCTGTGCTACACAGTGAAGCTTTGTCTCAAAAACAGGAAACAAAACAATCCCAAAACATGAACACAAGGAATGGTCTTGAACTTGAGCATTCAATAGAATAGAACTCTTAAGGAGCTCTGTGGCAGTTAGCCCGGGCAATATGACACCCCATCTCATCGACAAAGAAGTGAGCTGCCACTCTTTGTCTTTGGGTATGTTTTTTTGCGATAAGTTTTTATGTAGCTCAGGCAGACCTAAAACTCCTGTTCCTTAGCTGAGTGTGGTGGCCAGGCCTTTAATTCCAGCACCCTGGAGGGAGAGGTACTCAATCTAGGAGTGCCAGGCCAGCCTGAACCACACAGTGAGTTTCATCCAGGCCAGCCTAAGCTACATAGGAAGACCTTGTCTCAACCCCAAACCAAGCAAGCAAGCAAGAAAAAAAAAAAAACAAACCAAAAACACCCAAACCCAGACTTCCTGATCCTCCTGCCTTAGACCAGCCAAGTGCTGGAATTAGAGTTTGGTGTCATTATGCCTTGCTTTTTGTCATTGTTATTAGGAATAGGAAGTCTTTGATGCAATGGTATAGGCTGGGTCTTGTCCACCACTTAACTAGTGCTTAAAAGAAAAATGTGAATCTGGAAAATCCATATTCTCCTACTAAATAGATGCATTGGATCCATGTAGGGTAGGGGTTCTGCCTTTTTTAAAGAGAGGCCATACTGCAGAGGCCCACCTTAAACCTGAAACTCCTCCTGGCTCAGACTTCTAAGTACTGGTATTACCTGCCTGTGCCACCTTGCCCAGCAGCCCAATGGCAAGCTCTATACAGCAGAGTCAGTCAATAAGCAATTATTGTTTAACGCGACGTTCTCATAATTCTTGATTGTCCTGTCAGGAAGTGGTTTAGTTTTCTCTTCTCGGCCTGATCAATAGTGATGGACTGTATATTGTATTTGTTCTCTGTCTGGTCTTCTGCCACTGAAAGGCAAGATTTTGGGGTTGCTTTGGTGACTCCCCACTCTTGGTTTGGCACAGAACCCAATTTATGAAGCTTTCCTTTCTTTAGCTAAATGGAACCTTCTAGAAAGAAAACCTTTAAGGTTCTGAGTGGCCCGGCTTTGAGGATCAGGAGACTAAGCTCAGAGACGTGAAGCTGATGCTCCAAGGTCACACCGAGGGGGGCTCCTGACCACCATCCCCATTCACGCAGCTTCTAAAGGACGCGGACACGCAACCCCAGGTGGTACTGGCGCTTTCTCCTTCCTCATGGCCTTCGCTAACACTTCCCCTGCGACCTCTTTTCTATCCGCTAACGAGTACCTGCATTTGGCAGCGTAGCCCCAATCCCTATGCATCTGTTATGATTGTGGTTTGAAGAGACACGTGCTACCCCAGTGAATGAATCGAACGTCCCCACCCCCGCCTATAGCCAATCAGAATGAGCTGAAGCCGGACCACTTCCGCCTCTTGCGGGTCCTGGCCACGCCAGATTGCCCATGTGAGGCCTACAAGAAAAGAGAGTAGGCGGTGGCGCGTAAGGGGTGGGCTCTCCCCGCCGCTTCACCAATCAGAAGGTCCTCCAGGGACGCGAGGGGCGGAGCCGACGTGAGGCGCCAACACTTAAACGCGAGGGGTAGGCGGGCACAGGGAGGAGTCCTGAAAGGGGGAGCGGTGAATGATAGGTTCATCCATCCAATCGTTAGAGGGGTTGGGCTTTATTAACCAATAGTAAGTCTCATGGGCGGGGAAGGCGCTGCAGCAAGTTCGGTTGCGCGGAAACCGCAGCTGTTCCCTGTCAGTGGAGGCAGCGGCCGTCAGAGGCGGCGGCCGCGGCGTGGCAAGGTGAGTGTCCGCGGCGCTCCGCACCTTCCTCTTCCTGCTGTAGGTCGCTGTGGGTGGGAGGGCGCCGGCGCTAGGGACGCTTATGTAAGGGTCGCGCGCGCCAAGGCGACGTGGGCTCCGCGAGTGACGGCTGGAGGAGAGGGCTGCGGGTGGTGCACGACGCTGCGCGACACGACGTGCGCAGTCCCTCCCCCTCCTCAGGCATCGGGGTCGGCGCGGACCCGCCCCCTCCCTTGCTCTGGGAGCCCGCTGCTGCCCGAGCATTCTTTATTCACCAGAGACTCGTCCCGCCCCCCTGGAGGCCCGCATTGGCTTCCCGGGGGCCCATTCTCCGGCTAGAGAAACTGACGCTCAAATCCCTAAAGTGCCTCGGGCCGGCTTCCAGAGGGCTCAGTCTCCAATCTGTCAGAATGAGGCGCCCATCAGACTGGATATAAAATCCATGCAGAGAGCTTAAAAGAGATTTTCCTTGTTCCTGATGTCTACACCTTCCAGATGTCTTCCAGGGAAGCTCCTAGGAGCCCCTGGGTTCCACTTTGGTTCAGGTGTGGAAGGAATTCTGAGGCTCCCAAGATGCAGTGATCTGCCCAAGGCCTTTCAGGAGGTGTGCCTGGACACAGCTTATTTCTAGAGCTTGTAAGAGTTTATGAAGTGCTTTTGGGAAGTTCCCTTCTGGGCACCCAATCCAGAAGCTCTGACTTTGAGGGCTTGTGCTTGCAGGTTCCTCCCATAGTGATTTGCCCTGTGTACTTTGAGCGAGTTGTTTTACCTTTGCAGCACTCTTTCCTCATCTCACAAACTTTGGATTCAAGCAAGATTTCTAGGTCTCTGGAAGCTTTGACAATCTTAAAAATCTGAAGGTGTCTTAATTCTATGAAAGAGGTCAGCTAGGGCTAATTACTCCCATTCTTCTTCTGAGAAAACTGAAGCTCAAAGAGCCAACTAGATGGACTCAGTCCCTGGATCACAAGTAGAGCCCTGAGTCTTTGTCCTGTGCCTTCCCTGTTGCTCTGTCACCTACTGCCCCCTGCATGTCACCTTTTCCCTGTATATGATGCAAATGCTCATGGGGGGAGGAGTGGACATGCTGAGCCTTCTACCCACTTGTAGCTAAAGCTTGATGTTTGTTTGTCCTTCACTGTTAACTCTCAAACTCTTTTCATCTTTGGAGACAAGATCTTGCAGTGTAGCCCAGGCTGCCTTTGAACTCATGACTCCTGCCTGTTTCTCTCAGTGCTGGGGTTACAACCACATGTCAACAGTTACATTCCTGGATCTTTTTTTTTTTTGTTTTGTTTTTTTTGTTTTTTTTTTCGAGACAGGGTTTCTCTGTGTAGCCCTGGCTGTCCTGGACTCACTTTGTAGACCAGGCTGGCCTCGAACTCACAAAGATCCGCCTGCCTCTGCCTCCCAAGTGCTGACATTCCTGGATCTTTAATTCTCCCCACCCCGCAGACTGGGTTTCTCTGTGTATTCCTGGTTGTCCTGGACTCACTTTGTAGACCAGGCTAGCCTTGAACTCACAGAGATCCACCTGCCTCTGCCTCCCAAGTGCTGGGATTAAAGACGTGTGCCACTTTTTTGTTTGTTTTTGAGACAGGGTTTCTCTGTGTATCCCTGGCTGTCTTGGACTTGCTTTGTAGACCAGACTGGCCTTGAACTCACAGAGATCCATCTACCTGCCTCTGCCTCCAGAGTTCCATTAAAGGCATGGGACACCCAGTCTCAATGGATACATACTACAAAACACTCCTGCACCTAAGGCTCTGGGAACATTGTAGAAGAGGGGCTGGAAAGATTGTGAGAGCCACAGGATCAGGGAGTTTGCTCTAAGATTGTGTCTCCTAGTAGTTAATATCAGAACCTATACCCATAAAATCTCATCAACATGACTGTCCAAATGTGATTTGAACAAGGATGACACCACTGAATCTAGCAAAGTAAATGGGGGTAGGGGAACCCACAAGGCCGTAACCCTACACAGAGCTATAGACAACTGAGGAAAGCTGGGAGTGGGAAAAGAGGTCCTCCCCAGGGAAGAGCATACCAATTGGCTTTCCAGTGCCCAGTGACCAGCCATGAAAACATACATACAACTAACATAATATGGATGGATTAAGTTATGTTTAGGAATATGTATTTATACACGTATACACGTATACATATATGCATGCAATAACAGTTAATGAAAAAAGAGGCCATGAAGGGTAGATGGAAAAGTTTGGAGGGAGGAAGTGAAAGGGAAAAATGTAATTATAATCTCAAAAAAAAAAAAAAAAAGCATTGCTTTTCCAGGAGGAGAAAAAAAAATGAAAAAGAAAAAGACACGCTACTGTGTAGAGTTTTTGATTTTTTTTTTTTGAGACAATGTTTCTCTGTGTATCAGTACTGACTGTTCTGGACTAGCTTTGTAGACCAGGCTGGACTTGAACTCACAGAGATCTGCTTGTCCCTGCCTCCTGAGTGCTGGGATTAAAGGAGTGTATAAGGTGTGTACCACCAACTCCCAGCTTTTTTTTTTTTTTTTAGATTAGTTTTTATGTAACTGAGGCTGGCTTTGAATTTTCCTGATCCTACTGCCTCTACTCTTCAAGTGTTCTAGAAATGCCTGGCTGCTTCTATGTTAGTGTTGAGCTGTGTGGTGAGATAAAACTAGTGTCTGAGACTGAAGCACAGGCTGCTCCTGAGGGTTAGAGGCCAATGTGTGGAGACAGTGCCTTCAGGCTGATTTCTTGTTCAGAGGCATTATATGCAGAACTGGAGCCTTGCACCTGCTCATTCATTGGGACCTCACCTGAGCCTGTGACTACATGAAGGAGGATCTGCAAGTGAAATAGAGAAAATTGGCAAAGAGAAGAAGTCATTTGTGTTTGAATGGGACATAGCTATATAGTGAGACCCTGTTTCTTCCTTGCACTCCTTAACAAAACAAGACTCTAATGCTATATTACCCTTGACCTTTTGACCTCAATCAGTGTCACTTCTTTAGCTGCCTTTGAGACTATTCACTTTTCTTGAAGCTGCTTTTTAGTGTCTGTCCTCTGCTCTTATTTCTAATGACCATGTTTTCTTCAAGGCCTTTCCTCTTGTTCTGTTAAAATTAAACCACTCTTCAAAACTAGGTATTTCGTGAATTAAGCTTGCCAAATCTCTTCAGTTGGATATGTCTTTTAACATGATGATGTTATTGATTATAAAAGCCAACGTGTGGCCGGGCGGTGGTGGCGCACGCCTTTAATCCCAGCACTTGGGAGGCAGAGGCAGGCGGATCTTTGTGAGTTCGAGGCCAGCCTAGTCTACAAAGCGAGTCCAGGATAGCCAGAGATATTCAGAGAAACCCTGTCTCGAAAAACCAAAAAAAAAAAAAAAAAAAGAAAGGAAAAAAAAAAAGCCAACGTGTGTATTTGTGTGTATATGTGTGTGCTGCTACTCTGTAATAGAGACTTTGCATACAGAGAAGTGACATAATTCATTCAAAGACATATAAGTAGAAATGGCATGGCTGGAACTAGCCCTGGGCTCAGGTTTTGTTGGCCTCTCATGTTTTATCCCACTTTTGCCTTCTAAAGTTGGTCTGTAACAGTTTATTGGCGCTTTTGGGGCAGAGCTTGTGGTTTTTGGCATGAATCTCTATGCAAGGCAGTACGTAAATGTTTTATTGAATTAAATACTCTGAATGTTCTGTTTCATTTTGACATAATATATCATGGCAACTGGTTTTCTGTAGACAAGTGAGCTTGCTGGTCTGTCTCCCATTTTTCTGTTTATTGACCAGTGGCCTGAGCAGCAGCCTACAAGTGGCATTTGGAAAAGAAGAACGCTATAGAGTCTTCAGAGTTGCTGCACACTCCCTGTGAGCTCCCGGGTAGTGCTCTTAGATATGGCTAGGAGAGGCCTCAGCAAGAGAGGATAAGAGGAAAGGGAGGGGCTGGTGGTAGAAGATGCTTGGCAGGTCACGTAGGCCTGTACTTTATTAGTGTCCAGTTGCACAGTGAGATAGGCCAGCATCAGAGAATCAGGAGTGCAGGTAGCACTTGAGGGTTAGATGAGCTGCCTGGATAAAGTGCATCTGAAGCCGTATAGAGGGGGAGGAAAGAAAAAGCATTTTGGGGGAAACAGAAACTGTGAACTTTTGTTCTTTGTAGCGGTTCCGGAAACACAAGCGTCTTACTTAAATGCTTGTTGCACGTTGGTTGGCCCTTGTCAGAGCACACCTTTTCCTCTTTTAGTGCATACTAGGCAAGTACTGTTGTCACTGAGCTGCATCCAAGCCTTGCTTATATATATATATTTAATTTTATGTGTATGGATGTTTTACCCCATGTATGAGTGTATGTATGTGTACTCAGTGGCCATGCAGCCTAGAAGATGTCATATCCCCTGGAACTGGAGTTACAGAAGGTTGTGAGCTGTCATGTGCTTGTGGTTTCGAGGCAGGGTTTCTCTGCGTAACAGAGCCCTGGCTGTTCTGGACTCACTCTGTAGACCAGGCTGGCCTCAAACTCGGAGATCTGCTGCCCCTGCTTCCCGAGTAAAGGCATGAACTACCATGCCCAGCAAGCCTGTCACTCTGTTTTTGTTGTTGTTTTTGTTTTTTCAAGACAAGGTTTCTCTGTGTAGTCCTGACTGTCCTGGACTCACTCTGTAGACCAGGCTGGCCTTGAACTCACAATGATCTGCCTGCCTCTGCCTCCTGAGTGCTGGGATTAAAGGCCCACCACACCCAGCTCTTTTTTTTTTTTTAAGATTTATTTATTTATTATGTAGACAGTGTTCTGTCTGCATGTATGCCGATACTCCCAAAGAGGGCACTAGTTTTCATTAATAGATGGTTGTGAGCCTCCATATAGTTGTTGGGAATTGAACTCAGGACCTTTGGAAGAATAGCCAGTGCTCTTAGCCTCTGAGCTTTCTTTCTAGCCCAAACCTGCAACTCTTAAAGCCTTTCCTTTGAGGCTTCTCTAGGTTGCAGGTGGCTGGGAGATCCATGCGTATCTGCTCAGCCTGAATTCTAAAGCACTAGGTTGGGCCCCACATCCTTTTCCAGTCCCATCTACCCCTGTTTTGCAAGAATACTCTTTTCCTTCCTCTGAGCTGCTCTCCCTGTTTCATCCCTAAGGACCTTGGGGACTTTGTTGCTCAACTTTCTCCAGAGCCCATGGTTATTGTGGGGTAGAGATTCCTTTGTACAGGGATTTTTCTTGTTTTTTCTACTAATTGTGCAAAGTATTTTCTCAGGTGCCCTTCTTAATCCTGAGTGGTCTTTCTCTCTCTGTCTCTCTCAAGCTATTATGTGTATGGGTGTTTTCACATGCATGCAGTACCTGAGGAGGCCAGAGGAAAGTGCCATATCCTTCTGGAACTAGTGGTTGTGAGTGGATGATGGGAACCAAACCTGAGTCCTCTGGAAGAGCAGCCAATGCTCTTAGCTGCTGAGCCATCTCTCCAGCCTAGAGTTGGTCACTTTTGAGATCTTACACATTCCTCTCATCCTAGGCCTTGGGTCAGTAGAGGGTGTTTTTAACTCTATCACACAGTCTCCTTAGAAAGTTCATGGAAAGGGGGCTGGAGAGTTATCTCAGCAGCTAAGAGCACTGGCTGCTCTTCCAGAGGACGGTGGTTCAAATCCCAGCACCCACATGGCATCTTACAATGGTCTGTAATTCCAGTCCCAGGGGATCTACACCTTCACATAGATATACATGGAGACAGAACACCAATGTAAATAAAATTAAAAAAAAAGAAGAAAGTCCATGGAGAATAGGTTTGGGTACTTTTTGGAAATGGTCCATTCTGTTGCTATGTGACATTCTCTACCATGTTTTCCACACCCTCTTTTCTTTGCTGGCTCTGAACACTAAGTGTGGGGCATGGTATGAAAAGAAGATGAAGCCTAAAAAAAGGTTTATGAGCAGAATTCAGGATGTTGATCCTGTTGGGTTTTTTTTTTTTGAACAGGGTTTCTCTGTGTATCTATGGCTGTCCTGGACTCACTTTGTAGACCAGGCTGGCCTTGAACTCACAGAGATCTGCCTCCCTCTACCGGCTGAGTGCTGGGATTAAGGCATGCACTACCACACCCAGTGATCTTGTTTTTTACAGCTGTCATCTTTTACAGATGACAAATCCATCAGTTAGAAGAGAAAGTTAGTCACCAAGAAGGGGCTACTCCCAGGTCATTTGGTTTGTCAAAGCTTGTTCTTCTGCATATCAGTTCCCAGGGCCCTGCTACTTCCCCAGAGCTTTTCTTAGTTATGGTAACCAAGACTGTCATTTTAGCTGGGGCCTTCCTGCTCTGTAGCTTTCTCCTGGGGATCTCAGAGGGAAGTGGGTGTGAGCTGTTGTTAGTAAGTATCCCACCAAAAGGCAGAACCCAGGTTTCCCAACCTACCTCACCTTCAGCTTGCATGTTACTTCTTGTCTTAATTTGTTACCAGGGCTGGGGGCCCGCCCTCCCACCTGGGACGTGACAAAACTGCTGGAAATACATTGCTCTGGCTGTGTGAGTGTGGTCTAGGCCAGACTCCTGTGGGTAGCTCTTCTCCTGACTGACATACAACATGACATCTGGAGCTGAGGCTGCAGGGGAAATTTCCATGAGCTGGGTGTGCTGAGTCATGCTTAAGTCTCCTTTCTCCTGTCTTTCTCTACTCAGCCAGGGTCGCCTATATTAACTGTGAGAATGCCAGTCTGTCATTTCTTATATCTGCGCTTGCTTTACACTCCTGAGTGTTTTTTCCCTACTAATGTGCTGTCCATTGATTAGAAATTTATTAATAATAATTCACTAAAGTAAATACAGTATTTATTTTGAGGGATGTTCCTTTCATAACAACTGAAATTCTGAGAGCCTCAGTGGCTGGGTGAGTTTCCATGACTGGTGCGTGGCATATTTGGGTGAGGTTTTGGGTGCCACACCCCAGCCTGACCCATGGAGCTTTGAGAAAGGCCAAAGATCATTCATTCATAGTGACTTTGGTTGAAAAGTTTGTGTTGTTTTTTTGAGACATGGTTTTGCCATGTAACCTTGGTTGGCCTCAAACTCACAGAGAACTGCTGGCCTCTACTTTCTTGAGTGCTGGGATTAAAGGTGGGCACCATCATGCCAATCTGAAAAGTATGAGTTTTGAGTTGTTAAATTTGAAAATTAAAAAATCTAGTTCTTCCTTTTAAGGACTTTTAATTTTAACTCTTTAGGGTAACCTCTGAAACTTTCCATTCTATTTACGATTTTAGAAAAAATTAACAATCACTTTGAAGGGCCTTTCGATTAATGTTGGTCTCCTTTGAATAATTCATCAAACTAATATGAAAGTTTTAAATTGAATTTATAAATTACAGTCACCTTCCCTTAATTATTTTATTATTTCTTCCAATTGCCTGATTAAAAATCCCTTAATATTTTAATTACTCCTATAAATCTAACAAATTAAGCCAACTCTTAAATTTTCTTAAACAGTTCTGTTGTGTTTTATTTATTTAATTTTTAATATTTAGGGTTTTTTTTTTTTTTTTGGTTTTTTCGAGACAGGGTTTCTTTGTGTAGCTCTGGCTGTCCTGGACTCACTTTGTAGATCAAGCTGGCCTCGAACTCACAAAGATCCTCCTGCCTCTGCCTCCCAAGTGCTGGGATTAAAGGTGTGCGCCACCACCGCCCGGCTAGGGTTTTTTTTTTTTTTTTTGGTTTTTCGAGACAGGGTTTCTCTGAATATCTCTGGCTGTCCTGGACTCACTTTGTAGACCAGGCTGGCCTCGAACTCACAAAGATCCGCCTGCCTCTGCCTCCCAAGTGCTGGGATTAAAGGCGTGCGCCACCACCGCCCGGCGGGTTTTTTTTTTGAAACAGTATTTTACTCTGCTGTCTGGAACTTACTATGTAGCCTAAGCTAGCCTTGCTTGACTTGCAGTAATCCTGCCTCAGCCTCAGGAGTGTTGCAATTTACAGGCACAAACTACCATAGCCAACCCAGTCCTGGCTTATTTAAGATTTATTTTATTTTAATTATTAGGTGTGTGTGTGTGTGTATGCATACAAGGAGGCCAGCGAAGTCTGATCATCCTGGAGCTGGAGCTCCTGGTAGTTGTGAGCTACCTCACATGGTGCTGGGAACCAAACTTGGGTCTTCTGGAAGAGCAATGCTCTTAACTATTGGAATCTCTGTCTCTTCCACCCTCAAATAACCACAAAACAGCTTTTTGTTCCTGGAGATTGGTTTGCATAATTTCCATAGGTTGACTGATGCAGAATCAGAATATTTTGTCTGCCTTCTTTCACAGTATAATCATTTTAAGACATGGCCATGTTGTTGCATGTATCAGTAATTCATTCATCCTTACTGCCAAGTAATTATTCTGTTACATGGATGGACATCACACAATTTATTCCTTTATTTTTTGTTGGTCATCTCAGTCACTTCCAGTTTTTGGCAATTACAAATAAAGCTGTTGTGATTATTGTGTATAAGCCTTTGATTTGGCAAGTGCTGTACTGGTGAGAAATGTCCCCAGTCCTAAAAATTTAATTTCTACTGGTGTGTGTCCTTGCATGCTGGTCAAGCACTCTACTAACTGAGCTACATCCCCAAGTCTGTGTTCAAGGTTTTTTGTTTTTTTGTTCTATCTCCCCCCCGCCCCCCAACTGGTTTCTCTGTGTAGCATTGGCTGTCCTAGAACTTGCTTTGTAAACCAGGCTGGCCTTGAACCCAGAGATCCCCCTGCCTCTGCCTCTCCAGTGCTGGGATTAAAGATGTGTGGCACCACTGCCCAGTAAGGGTAATAATACTATGGCTTTAACTTTTTTCAGCACATATGTGTAGAAAAAATTAATTAAATTATTTACTAATATTTATATTATATTTATTTGGTTGGCAGGGTTAATCCTTAAGCCACCATTATAAATGAACACAGACACCACATGGATTTTAACAAGCCTCAGCCTGAGTTGTTCAATCTTAGCCCATCTAAGCTAGCTCTTAATTCTATTTCCTAAATACAACCCCATATATACATATGTCCCTTTGGACTGTTATTCTCCATGTTGTGCCACGTGGATGTTCCAGGCCACGTGGAATGATCTTCTTTAATCTACCCCATCCTGTGTGTCCTCCTTCCTCCTGTTCCTGGCTTCTTTTTCCTATCAACTTCTCTGCTTCAGAAGCTCATGCACCTTAGTCCTTCCTATCTCTGTCTTTGCCCAATCTCAGGCCTCAGCATTTATTTAACCAATCAGAGACAATGTAAGTAACAGACAGCAAGCAGGACCAATTAACATTTAGAATGCTTAACATCACCCTATCACATATGTACTTAATCCTATATCTTTCTGGAATTCTGAAGCTCCTGAATAAGGAAACAATTATGAGATGCATATTACTTTCCTAAGAAACTATTGGTATTTCCCCTGAAACTGGATATTTTCCTCATAATTTATGGACCCTTGACCCAAATGAAATTAGGTCTTAGCTTTTGAATCTGGCTGTGAAGCAGATCCATGATGCCATTTTGCCTCCAAATAAGGTGATCTTACAGCCTTTAGGCCCTGGATAGAAGTACTATTGCTTAATTTCCTCTCCTGTAACTCCAGTTCTCTACCAGATGCTGAAACCATGCACTGGATTTGATTCATGTACTTATGGCTTCATTTCCTATAAGATAGGTACAACTTGAATACAAAGTAAGTGGAACTTGAATTCTGTGTAGCTGTCAAGGTTTTGTCTGACCAATGACCAGTTGCAAAATTCATGCCAGTGACTCAGCAGGGCTATAATTTGGTTCCCTGTCTTCCAAGTCTAGGCATGGCATTCCACTCACTATTTCATACTTTTTTTTCCCCAAGAAGAAAGAGAGTGTGGAACTTAAGAATTCTTATTTTTTGGCCAGTCAGGCTTAGTTACCAAGAAGTCCTGGCAACTGGAGATAACCTGGCCTCTCCCTGACTTCCTAGTGGAGATTTAGCAGCGTGTTTGAAGGAGCCATTGACATCAAATTCTCATTAGAGATTGTATCTGAGATGGTAAGCAGATGTAGGATTCTTGGGTTGGTCCCAGGAAACTTGTAGGGGTGGAGGGTGGACCTGCCTGAGAATTAGTTCTTGTAGTTGTCTATCTCTCATTGTCTGGTGCTTACGTGACCTCATGTGGATAAGTATGAAGGTCTACTGAGTTCTCAAGAAAAAGACCTTTGAGTTGGTGTAACAGTAGATTTTTATTTATCAAGCATATATTTATTAATACTTAACAATTACCTAACAATTGCCTATAAAGTTCCTAAATCCTAAAACCGAAACCCTAACTCTAAAACCTAGCACCTAAAACTTCTTAATACCTACAAAACAACCATTTAACATTAACCTGAAGTTTCTTTTTTTTTTTTTTGGTTTTTTGAGACAGGGTTTCTCTGTATCGTTGGCTGTCCTGGACTCCCTTTGTAGACCAGGCTGGCCTCGAACTCACAAAGATCCGTCTGCCTCTGCCTCCCAAGTGCTGGGATTAAAGGCGTGCGCCACCACCGCCCGGCAACCTGAAGTTTCTTAAAAGGATATTTTCCTCTGGGTGTGGATCCTTATGAATGGTTGGTCTTCATCTAATCTTTTAGTCTTAAAGTCTCTGAATTTTGTTAGTCAGATTCTAATACAGTTTATTAAGCAGGAATTGCCTTTGTGGTCTTAGAGTCCAATTATTTACCAGATGAAAAGTTTCTTAGGCTCACTATTCAGATGCTTTAGGCCTGCAAGGGTCTTGCTTCAGTGTTGTGTTCAATCCAAAGCCCCTGGGCTCCAAGGGGAGACAACTCCCTGCCGAGACGCTCCAGAATATCAGGGAGAATCCGTCCCCATACTGAGAATCCGTCCCCATACTCACAACAGGTCGATACAAGATGGTGAAGCCTCCCAGTGAGACTGTGAAGTGAGTTTCTCTGCCAGACAAGGAGAAGGTGAGACAAGAGGAGAGTGTCTCTGTCCACGTGAATCTTGACTTAAATATGTTCACCTGTTGTAATGAATTGGCAACATGATTTTTGGCAGAAGTTTTCGAGCTTCCAGTTCATGCTCCTGGGCAATGTCCCTTCATAGCTTTTCTTGTAGAGGGCCAAGGAGCAGCAGGCGGTCGAAGATTGTGTGATCTGTTGTCATGGATCTCAGGGTGCCTCAGGTCATGTTCCCTCCCGCCCAAAGTCCTATGATCAAAAAAGTCAACTGTCCTTGGCCGGTTCCCAAGGACATGTCACACCTAACATAAATCTTTTACCTTAAAGTCCAGGCTTTTGCTATTCCAATATCCCTATGCTATTAAATGCTATCACTAACTCCACCACAAGTTGGGGAGATACTGGCAGAATTGCAATATAGATTCTTCCTCAGCAGGATATCCCCACTATAATTGTTGTGAATATTTTTAAAGAAATATTTATGTATGGATATTTTGCCTGCCTATATATGTCTGTGTACCACTTACATGCCTGATGCCTGAGGACCTCCCAACTTTCTGACTTTCTTGGGCACCAGGCATGCACATACATACATGCAAGCAAAACATTCATTGACATAAACCTTTAAAAAGTCATTGTCAGATGACATTTAGCCTGTTTTCCTTGTAAGAGTTTTATGGTTTTAGGTCTTGGATCTATTTGAATTATTTTTCCTATCCAAGGTTTTGTTTTTGAGTGTTTCAGTTATATGTAGTTAACCTGTTTTCAAAAAACATTAAATGTAAAATTCCATAAATAATTTATAAGTTTTAAATTACTTTTATAAGTAGCCTGATAAAATCTCTTGGGTGTCCTTCTCCTCACTGCCTAGACTACAAACTACCCCTTTGCTGGGTAAACCCATGCCATTTAGGAAACCTGGCTGTGAGCTACTTCATGGTCATCATGGTCATTAGACCAGTTGCTGGAGTGAGAGCTTGAACAAGTGATCTGCCCTGTGTAGAAGCCTAACATTATGCTACCATGCCTGTGCTGTTTTGCTTCATCTCATCATGAGACATTGTGTGATCTCATATGAGCACAAGAAAAGTGAGAACAGGTCAGGTGTGATAGTTCACACTTTTAATTCAAGCTTCTGAGAGGCTGTCTACATAGAGTTAGTTCCTGGCTAGCCAGTGTAACAGAATATTTTTATTTATAAACAATTTATTTAATACTTAACAAACACCTGTAAAATACCTAAATTCTATAACCAAAAACCTATAATCTAAAATCCATAATCTATCTAAAAATACTCTAATACCTAAAAACACTCTAATACCTATCTAAAAACACTTAACACTATTTTAACTTTCTTAAAAGGATATTAATGTTCTTAGTGTAGGTTCATGCAGGGTGACTTGGTTTATGGCAGTCTGTGGTAGGTTTAGTGTTAACATATATAGCATAGGGAACCTGGAATAAAGCTGGACTTTAAGATAAAAGACTTACGTGTCCTTGGGAACTCACCAAGGACCAGGACCTCTTTGATCTTAGGGCTAGGGGCAGGACATGCCCCCTGGGGTGCCTGCCCTCCAGAGGCCTGCTGTCATTTCATGGCTGTCTTCGAGAAAGGTATCTGAATGACATGCCCTGAGGCACCTGCCCACATCTTCAGGCCGCCTGTGAATTCACTCCCCTCTGCAAAAAGCTTTTTTGAAAAAGACTGAGCCCAGGGACATAACTGAAAAAGTTCAGGAAAGCTTCTGCCGACAGGTGAATATATATAAGGCAGGATTCACATGGAGGGCTGGCTCTCTCCCGTTCCTGACTCACTCAACATTTTCCTTGATCTGCGGGAAAACAGGCATCATAATCTCATCTGAAAGTTTCACCCGTTTCGGGGTATGGAGAGGAGATGGATTCTCCCTGAGATTCGGGAGTGCTCAGATGCAAAGCTCCCTGACTTCCGGCCTTTCCAGGCCATAAGCATCTGAATAGGTGAGCTGCCTGGGAAACTTTCATATGTTAATTGGTCTTAAGACCACAAAGGCGAGGAAGAAATTCAGAGACTTTAAAACTGGAAAATTGTATGAAGACCAGCCATCCATCAGGACCCACGCTCAGAGAAAAATATCCTTTTGAGAAACCTTAGGTTGATGTTAAATGCTTATAGGTATTAAGAAGTTTTAGATGTTAGGTTTCAGAGTTAGGGTTTGGGTTTAGGATTTAGGAATTTTATAGACAATTGTTAGGTAATTGTTAAGTATTAATAAATATATGTGTGATAAATAAAAATTTACTGTTACAGCAGTCCCATCAGGTAGTTCTTTTAAAAGCTTAAGTACATTGGACCTTACTTTGCCCATTCACAAGGCCAATTTATTTCAACCACCAAGTTGTGGCCGGTTTATAAAGTCAGTCTGTTCCAGCCGACAAACTGAGGCAGTTTTTCCATCAGCTGAGACTCGCCTCCACGGTCTCTTCGGCCTGGGCAAGCCTCACAGCCATAAGCTTCTCCAAGCAGCTTCCGAACTTCACTCTAATTGCTTTTTTGGCACACTGGGGCCCCAAACAGACGCCTTCAAGGAACTCTATCTCAGCAGGTTTATGCCATGCCTTTGCCTTGGGCTATCACAGCATAAATTCTGGTAATGGCGCACCTTGGTGTGCGCTTCTTCAATATGACTTGTCAGTGGATGAGGGCAGGAGGGAGAGAGAGACTGTGTTGAGCTTCTGGCTTATTTGTCACCTTATCTTGTGATCATGCAGTCTCAAGGGTCCATGAGATTTCTCTCAATGTCCAGCAGACCTGTTGCTTCTCACAGCAACTGATGTCATCTGCATGGCTTGTGCAGTTTCTTAGCCACGCCCCTTCAGGGCATATCATCTGGCCACAACTGGCTTTGTCCATATCAGCAAGTAAAGGGATGCCAAACTTTCCTTATATGCTACCAAATGCTAATCTGACCTGCTACTAATTTCACTAAAGACCTAACTTCTACCACAAGCCAGAGTTACCCTAGCTCAAAAACAAAAACAAAACAGTACCTGGGGAGATGGCTCTTCAGGTAAGAGCACTTGTTGCTCTTGCAAAGGACCCTGTTTTGGTTCTCAGCACCCTTATGGTTACGAAAAAATGTCTGTAATTCCAGTTCCTAAGGATCTGAGGCCCTCTTATAGCCTCTACAGGCACTGTGCATACATGGTTGCACAAAAAAAAAAAAAAAAAATGGAAAAACCCCATATTCGTAAAAAGCGAAACAAAAACATGAAAAACCAAAGAAACAAATAGGGTGAGGACAGTGTAAGATAGAGATTTATATTATTTTTATAGCAGTGTATTATTCTAACTTCTATTTTACTAATAATTATTTTTGACCCTTTATAATGCCTAACCTATAAGTTAAACTTTATTATAGGTATTTGTGTATAGAAAAAATCAGTTTGCATAGGGTTCAGTATTACCAGAGGTTTCAGTCATGCATTGGGCATCTTGAAATGTATCTCCACAGACAAGAAGAAACTATATAGTTATAGTATTAGAACCCAACTTCATAATATGACTGCAGGAATTTTATATATATTCTCTCTGCAACTATGATTCTGTTCCTCCTTTAACTGATATAGGGTTACTGTGATTAAAAAAAAAAAAGTGTATGAGTGTGCATGTGGGGAGGGACCAGGCATGGTGGGTGGTGCATGTCTTTAATCCCAGCACATAGTGGGCAGAGGCATAGATAGATTGGTCTCTTTCTCTGAGTTTCAGACCAGTCTGATCTATGTAGTGAGTTCCTAGCCAGAGAGAGCTACATAGGGAGACTCTCTCTGTCTTACAGCAACAACAACATTGTATGTGTGTGGTGGTGTGGGGAGCAGCTTGAGAGATGGCTCAGTGGTTAAGAGCTTCTGGTGCTCTTATAGATACTTGCCCATATTGGGTGACTCATGACTGCCTGTGACTCTTTTTGTTGTTGTTTTGTTTTTTGAGAAGGGTTTCTCTGTGTATCCATGGCTTCCTGGACTCACTCTGTAGACTAGGCTAGCCTTGAACTCACAGAGATCCTCCTGCCTCTCCTGAGTGCTGGGATTAAAGGTGTGTACCACCATGCTGGGCTGTAACTCTAATTCCAAAGAATCTCACATCCTCTTCTGGCTTCCTCAGGTACTACACACAGTGGATATAGAGGCAAGCAGATACACATGCATACCAATAAATATGAGATTATTTTTAATCCAAAATATGAAAGACCAACACTTTCATATTTTGGGTCCCACATCTGTGGATTCAGGTTTTTATCCCTGCTATTATTCTCTGAGCAATATAGTATGGTAGCTGTTTTCATGGCATTGATGTTGGTGTAGGCATTGTATGTAATCTAGACATGAAGATTATAAGACGGTGTGTGGAGGTTACATGCACATATGCCATTTTATATAAGGAACTTAAGTATCTGCATATTTTGACATCCAAGATGGAACCTGGAATAAATTCCTCCTCAAATACCTAGGGGTGACTGTCATTGATGAAACTTAAGAAAATATAATATAACAGTCCAATTTGAGAAGTGCAACCTGAAGTGTAGTGGATCAAACAAGTATGTGAAGGTATTCAAATGATTGTTCTTACAGCAGAAATTGGGAAGTCAACAAAATGTCCACCAGAAGATGGTTGTTCTATATGTAATCTGTTTGGGGTCATGATATAGCCTTTAAAAATAGCTCTTGTAATCTAACTAAACAGTCACTCTATTTTTATTTTTTGTTTTTTTCGAGACAGGGTTTCTCTGTGTATCTCTGGCTGTTCTGGACTCGCTTTGTAGACCAGGCTGGCCTCGAACTCACAAAGATCCGCCTGCCTCTGCCTCCTAAGTGCTGGGATCAAAAGCGTGCGCCACCACGCCCAGTCACATGAAGTATTCTTAACTGTTGAGCAGTCTTTCCATCCCAACCTTTAATTCTCGATCCTCCAACTTCCACCTCCTAAGTGCTAGGATTACAGGTGTTCCATACCTCTTTTGACTTTTTATTTGAGACAGGGAGAATCTTGGTAATTTGCCCAGGCTCTTCTTGATAGCCCTACAGACCCTGAACTTGTTATCTTCTTGCTTCAGCCTCCAGAATAGCTAGCTGGGATTACAGTGATGCACCACCAGATCTGGCTAGCAATTCATGCTTTACTCAAGAAAAAGAGACCAAATGTAAGAATTTAGCAATGGCAGGCTGTCCCCTGTCTATCAACCATCCAGGTTCAAGCAAATATTGGGATTTGATCTCAACCTGAGCACCCCAAAAACACCCCATAGAGTTGGCTGTTTTTGTGTTGGTACTATTTTCTTTCTCTGTGTGTGATTTTATAGTTAATATTGTTTCATGAAGCAGATCTTTTTTTTTTTTTTTTTTGGTTTTTCAAGACAGGGTTTCTCTGTTTAACAGCTCTGGCTGTCCTGGACTCGCTTTGTAGACCAGGCTGGCCTCGAACTCGCAAAGATCCGCCTGCCTCTGCCTCCCAAGTGCTGGGATTAAAGGCGTGCACCACCACCGCCTGGCTCATGAAGCAGATCTTATTGGGCCTGGAGAATGCTGTATCCTGTAGTTGTTGATAGAGCTCAGTTTCAGAGAGATTAAGTAACAGCTTTCCTAGGAAGAAGCTCTTGGGGGACAAAATTACAACAGTCAGTTTAAGACTCTTAATTGGCCTTATTTTTGATTCATGAACCAGGCCACATTTCATTCTACAAAATAAAATAAATCTTCCAATGTGTTAGACTGGGGAAATTGGTTTTATAGACAGAAAAATGACTGAGGACTGAAGAAACAAAAACCAAAAGGCAAATTAGTCATTTTCAGTGTTCCTTCTGAGGTGGGGCCTTGGGGACAGAACAATAGAAAAATAAATGTTGGTTACTACTATATTCCTGAAGTTGAAGGCCAAGAGTACCTCATTATCATACCAGTTGAAACTGGTCTTTTTGCAAAATTGGACTGTTAGTTCTCTAATCCTGATTGTCAGGTTTACAGCTTAATTTTAGCTTAATGGAACCTCAGCATGAGTGATTCCATTTTGATTCTTACTAGTCTTTTGGTACCTAGTTCAGGAGCTTAGTTCAAAGCAGTGGTCTCATAATTTTTATTTAACATGCCAGAGTCAAATTTCTGTTTTCTTGAGACAGTGTCTCAGCTAGCCTCCAATTGGCCATGTGATTGAGGATAACCTGACCTCCAGATCCCCTTAGCTCAAGCCTCCTATTTTCTGGGAATATAGGCATGGTCTGCCATACTTGATTAGCATTCCTCATTTGTTGCTGTTTGTTTTTTCTCTGTGTAGTTCTAGCTGTCCTGGAAATTCTCTCTGTAGACCGGGCTGGCATTGAACTCAGAGATCCACTTGCCTCTGCCTTCCAAGTGCTGGGATTAGGGATTAAAAGCGTGTACCATCACAATTGGCTCAGTCTTGATATTTTACATAGTATTTTTTTTGGTTTTTCGAGACAGGGTTTCTCTGTGTAGCCCTGGCTCTCCTGGACTCACTTTGTAGACCAGGCTGGCCTCGAACTCGCAAAGATCCGCCTGCCTCTGCCTCCCAAGTGCTGGGATTAAAGGCGTGCGCCACCACCGCCCGGCTATTACATAGTATTTTTAAAATATGTCACATGTTCATAGGGGCATCGAGGTCATCCTTAAGGGATTGTTGGAAGAGATCAAATGAAATAATTCATGCTTAGTGTCACAAGGTTATTCCTTGTACTTCTGGGAAAGTCACACTGGTTGCTGTGTGAAAGGGTCCCATGGAAGGAGCTACCATGGGAGTCCCTGTGCAGAGCAGGCTTTGAGTGTAAGGATTTGTGGGCTCATGGTTATCTGGTGTGCAAGAGTACTGAGGAGGAACAGATCTTGAATTGTTGTCACAGTGGGGTTGAGCAAGAAGAGAGGAGGGCACTCAGCAGTGGTACCTGGGAGAAGACATGGTAACCAAAAAGCCAATTTTGCAAACTAGATCAAATGGTCAAGTCATCTTTGGCTTCAGGACAAATTGTGTGCCTGAGCTACAGGAGACCTTGTCTTTAAAAAGAGTCAAGTATGGACCTAAAGGTGCTGGAATCCCTGGAAGGAAGAGGCCTGGGCCTGTTTTTCTTATGTCAATGCAAGAACACTTCTCTTACCTCAAGGAGGATGAGAGAGTTTATTCTGGAGCCTAATAGGAGTGAGCAGCCATGGCCCAGGAACACAGATTTAGGTTACACCAGATTCTGTGCTTGTTTTCATGTGGAAACAATTTTATGAAGTTTTCATAGTAACAGATAAAGTCATAAATCAAGACAGTTTTCAAATACATTGGTAGAAATGTCAGAGAAGTACATTACAGTAAAATGTAGAAATCAAAGCTGCAGACCTCAGATGCTGTCTGATGACATTCCTAGCATTTGGGTTGGTGGAAGCTAGTCTGCTAAGTTAATACATTCCAGAAGGTTTTTAATCTGTTAGTCACAGAATGTTAGGTCTGACATAGGTGGACAAGGTGGACTTCTTAGGGGGCTAAAGGTAGCCCAAGATAAATTGTAATAAGGCTATGGGTCTGCAATGTTCCAACCTTGCCACATAATTGCATTTCTAATCATGAGCCAGCCTCTTCAGACACAGCTTCTTTCCAGGAATTCTCTGTCAAGCTTATTACTGCATAGCACTCAGGAGCCCTTGGAGAGTGGTGCTGCTGTGGGTAACATGTGCCAGGTCTGGAGTCATTGTGTGAGCCTCAGCTGTTTTGGGACATAGGTCAATAAAAAGCCCCTTGGATGTATGAGCTGAGAACCACCCTATAGTACATGGGGTTTGGGAAGCTTTTTTGGCCCTGAGCTACATTGCAGATCTCTTGAATGGTTCCCTACCCTATTTGTTTGTTTGTTTATTTTTTTATTGTTTGTTTTGTTTTTGAGAGTGTTTCTCTATATAACCTTGGCTGTCCTGGAACTCACTATGTAGACTAGGTTGACCTGAACTCACAGAGATCTGCTTGCCTCTGCCCCTCGAGTGCTGGTATAAAAAACATGGGCTACCACAACTGGCCCAACTATTAATCAGTTTACTGTTGTAGTTAGTTTTTGAGACAGTTTCTCGGCATAGCCCTGGCCATCCTGGAACTCTCTCTATAGACTGGCCTTGAACTCAAGAGATCCACCTGCCTCTACTGGGATTAAAGACATGCACCACCACTGCCCAGCCTGTTTTAATCTTGAGCTTGTTAGACAAGTGCTCTGCCACTAAGCTACATTTCTAGCCCTCTTAAAAACTTATTTATTTCCAGGGCAGGGGTAGCACAAGCCTTTAATCCTAGCATTTGTGGGAGGCAGAGTTACCATTCTGCAGCTTCCAACGGGGCTCAGGCCTTGTCCAGTACTCTCCCAGGAAGCTAGGTCCTTGTCAGGCATAAAGCCAGAAGTGCCTTGGCAGACACCAAACCGGAAGTGCATGCTCCTCCACCAGAAGGTCAGGGCTACGTAGGACCAGGCGGAAAAGGATGAAACACAGGTCGGGATCTGAGCCACAGGATATCCCAGAGAGGCGGGAGAGAGGATTTTCTCCAATGCTAAGTGTCACCTGAGATGATGAAGTTGCTTCCAAGTAAAAAGTTGTAAGACCAAGAAACCAGGGTAACCCAAGCAAGTGTTTCAACAGTGACATTCTTGAACCTAACTGCCTCGTAATAGGTTACTAAGTAGTGGTCCAAACAGTATTCAACTTTTAAAATGTCTCTGAATTTTAGCTGAGTAACACTTAAATCTGGAATAAGCACCTTGATGTGTCAAAGTCTGGATAGCAACCTCTTCTGGACTTCAAGGGCACTGCATACATGAGGTACATATACATACATGCTGACAAGCACTCATGCAAAATTAAATCTTTAAAAAGATAAAATGGAAATTGGTTCTTTTTGTCTTTCTACATCTTCTCTCCTGCATGTCCTCCCTGTGGAGGGAGGCCTTATTCTGGGACATGTATTATTTTTTTTCAACTCACCCATTGAGTGTGCCACTCTTTTTCACTGTTGTAGGGTTTCCTACTATACCCTGGTGTGTTTGTTCTTGGTCTTGCACCTAATCTAGGTTATGTGGGACTCATCTTCCCACCAGCAGTACATAGCACTGAGTATTTTGTGGTCTCTAAGGTGTGGGAATTTGTATCTCAGGTCCATGGGAGAGCCACCTTGTAATCTCAGATTATTGGGGTGAGTTATTTTCTGTCTCTGTGTGATAGGATCACGGTTGATTTTCCTGCTGATAGTATCAGAGAGCGGGGAGTAGATAAGGTTTATTTCCAGCTGACTCTCACTGTGAGGGATATCTTTTGGAAATCCCAACTGGACTTGGGGAAAGCTCTCCTTAGATTTCCCATCTTGACTGGTCACTGTGGGTGTGTCCTGTGCCCTTTGAGGCTTTGAAAAACCAAAGCTTAGGTTTCCCTGGTTCTGCAGAGGGCCTTAGAATAAAAGTTACAGCAGTTATTTGCTTCTGGGTTTCCACATGAATGGTCTCGATTTCCTTGCTATTTGTTTATACTTTTAAGAAGTATGTGTATGTTATGTGCCCCTCCTCCTCGATACTTACATTTTATCCACGGATATAGTTGTTTTCAGCAGGAGGGCACTACTTATTTACCCTTCTGGGAAACTTCTTGCTTCTCTTTGAAGTCCATGGGCCCCTGTATCTTACAGCCTAGCCTGACTTCTCTTCCCAGGAGTCTCCAGCTCACACCTGAACAGTGAGGCAACCCCATCACAAGAACATGGTGGGTGCAAGCGGTGAGGTTTCCACCCAGAATTGTAGAACTGCAATGTTTGGGCTTAGAAGTCTGATTCTCTCATGTCATGGATTTCTGAATTATAATGAGAGTTGGAGTCACTGGGGTCCATCTACCCCTCAGGTTCTAAAGATCTGTGGTTGATACATTTGGTCTATGTTCCTCTGGCCTGGCCTTGGGGCTCAATCAACTCTAGCTTTGGGCAGTATGGGCAGATTGCTTAGAGAGCAGGCTAGCACAGAGGCAATAATTGAGAAGTGTCTCAGGGATTTGGCTTAATAAGGTAGTACACCATATCCACCATATCAAACCCTGATTCCTCTTGTCCTTTGTTGCAAAGTCATAATGCTTTTTCCCAAATATTTTGCTATTTTAGTCTTTTGGTTTCTGAAATTCTCATGATAATTTCACATTTTTTTGCATTCCTGGGTAGACTGTGAAACTCATTGTTGTTGTTCTGGTCACTATTTCATTCTGGTCTCATTCTTGTTTTCTAAAAACAATTTACATTGTACTCACATCTGCTATCAAAAAGGCTACCCGTTGTCTTCTACATACTTTCAGATGCCATCTTTTTGTGGTACCTACCTGTGATCTGGTTTTGGGCTGCTGAGTCTCCATGTGGGTGGCTCAGGCTGCAGCCACCTCAGCCCAGGGAGGTTTAAAGAACTGCTTATTAGATACACCAGAATGAGGGGCAGCTTTCTGCTTCCCATGTTTCTCCTGGGGAAGGAGGCAGGGGAACCTCTTGATGGTTTGTTCTTAGGATCCAAATATTACTTCTCAGTCAGTGTTCCTGTTTCTGTAGAGTTCTACCATACTGATGATCAAGCTAAAACAATGAAACAGCTTTCTTTCAGAATGCCTGCTGCTTTTCCATTGTATTCTTTTATGTTCCTTTTCCCCTTTCACTTTTCCCTGTGGGTCTTTTATTTTCATTTATTTATTTATTTTTTTTGCTGTGTGGTGCCTCCTGTATGTATGCTAGGCTAGCAGGCTAGCACAGTACTACTGAGCTATATCCTTAGTTGGAATTTTAAAATATTTATTTCTGCCTTTCTATAAACTGCTTTCTGAGTCCAGCAGTTGCAACCATTCCCTCTCTAGCATGTTTTGTCTGTTGTGCTGCTCTGCCCAAAGCAGCATCCGTCAGCTTCCCCTGTCCTGCCTGCATGGTTTCTTTCCCTTGTAGGCCACTGATCTCTGGCTTATCCTCTCTTGCCAGGGAAATGCCCTGGAAGAGGGGTAATCCCCAGGTCTTCCTGGCTTTATAGAGGATCCACTCCCTGCCATGAGCTAGTATTGATATCATCTTGTCATGCAAATTAAACTAGAACATTGCTACATGACAAACTGATAAGCATTAAAAACATATTTGTAGCTGGACATAGTGGTACACACCTTTAATTCCAGCATTTGGGAGGCAGAGGCAGGTGGAGCTCTATGATTCAGGCCATGCTGGCTGCTCCTGCAGACTTGAGTTCAGTCCCAGCACTCAAGTCAGGAGTGTCTGTGTGTCTGTGTGAGCAAAAGCCACAGTGCCTGTGGAGGTTGTATGTTTGGATCCCTTACAGCAGGAGTTACGTGTGGTTGTGAGCTACTCAGTGTGACTGCTGGAAACCAAACTTGGTTCATTTGGAAGAACAGCAAACACTCTTATTTGCTAAGTTGTCTTTCTAGAGTGCTCCCCACTCCCCATCTATGTATGTCTGTGCACCGTGTGTTTGTATGGTTGGTGCCTGCAGAGGTTTTTGGGTGCCCTGGGACTGGAGATATAAACAGTTGTGAGTGGCCACTAGGAATTTGGGAATCCAACCTAGGTCCTCTGGAGGAGAAGCCAATGCTGTTAACTGTTGCGCTTTCTCCCTAACCCCTCTCCAGCCCTTTTTTGGTGTTTCTGAAACAGGGTCTTACTATTTAATGTAGCTCAGACTAACCTGAACTCATAGCAGTCTTCCTGCATCAGCCTCAAGAGCGCAGAGATTATAAGTGTGCACCACCACACCAGCTAGAGTTGTTGAGGTGTTTAAAATGAGCTGGGTGTTGCATAGCTGTCCTCTGGGGCTTAGGTGCTGTTTCTCCCTGGACCTGTGCAGGAATCTCAGGATGCAGTTCTTTGTTTTGTTTTTGGGGGTTTCAAGACAAGGTTTCTCTGTGTAGCCCTGGCTGTTTTGTAGACTCGATTTGTAGACCAGGCTGGCCTCGAATTTACAAGAAATCCATCTGTCTCGGCCTCCTGAGTACTGGGATTAAAGGCATCTGCCACCACTGCCTGGCCTTGAGGGATTTTTCTTAAATCATGTGAAGTGGGAAGATCCATCTTTAATTGGGGCCACACCTTCTTTTTTTTTTTTTTTTTGTTTTTTTCGAGACAGGGTTTCTGTGTGTAGCCCTGGCTGTCCTGGACTCACTTTGTAGACCAGGCTGGCCTCAAACTCACAAAGATCCACCTGCCTCTGCCTCCCTGAGTGCTGGGATTAAAGGCGTGCGCCACCACCGCCCGGCGGGGCCACACCTTCTAGTGGAAGCCTATATAAAGGACATGGAAGATGGAAGCTCTTGTCCTTTGGCTGCCTGCCCTCATTCTTGTGGCAGGTTCATTCGTTCACTGACAGACATTAAAGCCTACTTCTTCAGGATTCTGCTGTATATTGAAGACCAGCTGAGACATCCAGTCTCTCATATTGAACAACTACTGGACTCTTGGACTTTCCACTGGTAGACAGCCATTGTTGGAGTAGCTGGACCACAGCCTATAAACTGCTCTAATAAATACCCTTTCCATATATAGTCACTCTCAATTCTGTCCCTCTAGAGAACCCTGACTAATACACTGGCCCTATTTCATCTTTGGCCTTGATGCTGAGTTACTTTTTTTTACTTCCCTTTGCATTTGACAGAGTAGCTGTGATTGCCACAGACCAGCTTCTGAAGGTAGAAGGCCTAAGGGCCTCAGGAGCAGCTTGCTGTGATTCTTATCAAACATGATCCACCCCTTTTCATCTCCATCATCATTTGAGACCGAAGAACAGACATGTATTTTTTTTTCTTCTAGGTATATTTTCTTCTCTTTGCCAATCTTGTGGATCTTAGATGTAGTCCGTTTCTATTCTGCATGTAAGTTTTCTTTACATTGTCTTCTTTTACTTAGTCTTCATTCTAGAAATGTTTTGAGATGGTGTCTCATGTAACCTCAATTGGCTTCATCTTTTATGTAGTTGAGGATGCCCCTGGAGCTCCTGATCATTCCCTTTCTACTTCCTGAGTGCTGGGATTATAGGAATGTTAGACTATGCCTGGCTGATACAGTGCTAGGTATCAAAGACAGAGCTTTGTGCATGCTAGGCAAGCATTGCCCCCACTGGTGTGCATCTCCAGTCCTACAAACTTATCTTGTTTTCCATGATCTTCCTGGGCACCTCCACTGTACATTCATTGTAACCCAGCTGACATTGCCATTGATACAATATAGCTTCAGAGAAGCCTGGTGTATGTATCAGAGCCCCTGCTTTATATTAAAGCACTCACAAGGCTTGTAGTGTTTCATACTTACTGCCTCTGAACACTCTGGAGAGAGTACAAGTAACAAGGTTGTTTTCTGTCTTAAAGCTAGTACCTCACATTTTAGGCATTTTTATGTGTGCATATATACATGTGGGTGCCTGTGTATATATATGGATGTAGGTGTGTGTGTGTGTGTGTGTGTGTGTGTGTGTGTGTGCATATGAGTGCACATGCATGGGTGCAGAGGTGAGAAACAAATGTTATATATCTTCCTCAATTGCTTTTCTACTTTATTTTTTGAGACAGGGTCTCACTAAACCTGGGGTTTGCCCCTCCCCCATTTTTTTCTAAACTGGGGCCCTGCAAGCCCCAGCAATCCTCCTGTCTGTGCCTGTCCTTTATCACTACCGTTCAGGCATGCACAACCATGCTTGTTTTTTTTTGTTTTTTGTTTTTTTTTGGTTTTTCGAGACAGGGTTTCTCTGAATATCTCTGGCTGTCCTGGACTCGCTTTGTAGACCAGGCTGGCCTCGAACTCACAAAGATCCGCCTGCCTCTGCCTCCCAAGTGCTGGGATTAAAGGCGTGCGCCACCACCGCCCGGCGCTTTTTTTTTTTTTAATATGCATGTTGGGGACCCAAACTCAGGTTCACATGCAAGCACTTTATCCACTGAAACATCTTCCAAGATTTTAGGCAGTGATTTAAATTTTCTGCTCCCTTTCCATCCAGCCCACCTCTGATTGCTAGGAACTTTCTACATCCCAAAATAAAAATATAGAGAAGGACAGATGTGTGTGTTAGCCAGCTTTCTGTTGTAACAAATACCAGAGATATACCTGTTTATGAAGGAAAAAGGCTTATTTTGGCTCACAGCTTTGGAGTTTCAGTTGATGATTGGTTGCTCCATTGCTTTAGGACTATGGCAAGATAGTAGTATGATCCAGGCATCTGGTTGGAGGAAGTATTTATCTTATAGTCCAGTGCAAGAGAGACCAGAAGAGGAAAGGGCTAGGGCACCACAATCCCCCTCATGGGGGATATGCCCCATGTCTAAAGCCTCTCATTAGATTCCACCTCTTAGAGGTCTAAGTATTTACTAATGGTATAGACTCTGGACCAATCATTCAGTGCTGTATTAATTAGGTTCTTATTACTGTGATAAGACCATGATCAAAAGCAACTTAGGGAGGAAAGGGTTTATTTCATCTTACACTTCCAGCTAACAATCTATGAGGAGCATCAAGGCAGGAACTTGAGGCAGGAACTGAAGCAGAAGCCGTGGAGTTGTACTGCATACTGGCTTGCTCCTCCTATTTTTGTTTTGTTCACTTTGCTTTGTTTTACAACCTGGCCAGAACTGGTATTATCCACAGTTGGCTGGGTTTCCTCTCACAGCAATCATCAATCGAGAAAATGCTCTAAACTTTCCTACGGGCTAATTGAGGTTCCCTCTTCTCAGATGACTTTAGATTATGTTAGACTGACAAAAACCTAGTCAACACAAATGCCTCTTATGGAACATTCTAGATCCAAACTGTAGCAGTATGATTGGTAGTTGAATCATAGAGTCAATCTAATGGGTTAGGGAGACTAACCTGGATGACTAAGTTATATATTTAAATGCTAAAGTTGTAGCTGAGAAGTAAAACAAGTGTTTAGGATAAATGAGACTCTGGATTCAACACTCCATCATTAAAAAAGTAGATATTTAAAATGTAGCACATGCACACATGAATATTCACAACACTGTTATTCATAATAGTGCTGGGATTAAAGGTATGTGCCACCAAGCCTGGCTTGTTTTTTGTTTTTTTGTGTGATGGAAATGTTCTGAAGTAGATGGTGGTGATGGCTGCACAGTATTGTAAATCTATTTAAACCCACTCAGTTCTGTACTTACAATATCAGTGGTAAAAATGTAACTTAAAACATTTAGCAAATAGCAAACTCAAAGTTTAATCTCCCAACACATTTTGTAAGTGTATCTATAGGTCATTTATATTCTTGTACCGAGAGTAAATGCAGTTATAGGATAATATGTGCCAAACAGTTTTTTTTTGGTTTGTTTATGGTATTTTTTTTTACATTTTTAATTTTTCTAGAGAAGCTTTCTCTGTGTAGCCCTGGCTGTCCTAAAACTCACTCTGTAGTCCAGGCTGGCCTTGAACTCACAAAGATCTGCCTGCCTTTGCTTCTCGATGCTGGAATTAAGGTCATGCTGGCAGTATATTTTTAAAAAATTCTTACTCTGCTATGTCAAAGTGTTTAAGAAGTGTTCTATAAATACTTATTGGGTTATCCATGTTTGCTATTTCCAGTTCATTAGTGTGGACACATTTCAGGTTAGTTATGGTTATCTGCTGTTCTCACAGGAGGTAATAGTCTGTAAGTGATGTCCTTTTTGGTAAGAACTGTCTATTTTACATGTGTAAGCTGTGTATATATTTTTTCCTGAATGGGAAATAACTTGCTTTCTTTTTTGATCACAAAGGTAGTATATGGCACAGATGTTCAGTTCTAGCCTCTGGACTGGCCTTTATCTTTCAGAGGTTTCTAAACAATTCCAAGTCTGCACAGGGTCCTGCTTCTTATTTGTTTGCCTGTCATTCTTGTTTTACATCGGTTTGGTTTTCATCATTTTCTTCCTACTGGCTTCTGAGATGCCTTCTCTGAGGCAGGAACTCAGGATAGAATTGACCTCTTGTCCAAGGGTTTTGACTAACTGGTTTGCAAATAATGAGGAAGAATAGAGTGTTTGGTGTTTGATCCACCAAATCGGTATCCTTTTCTAACTCTTTCTTCTCATTTTTGCCTCAAGGTTTTCTGACATTCAAACTTGTCTGTGTTTCTCTGGTCAATTTAAAGCACTCAAGTATTGCACATCCCTTGCTGGGAAGGAAGTAATGGAATTCTAGGACTCTATTTGCTGTGGTGCTCAGTGCATGGTTGTAATGATGGTTGCTGTTTGTTTATAAAGCAGATATTACTGACTTTTATTTTGGAATTATTGTTCAGGAATGAGCATCATTATCTAAACCTCCTTTGTAGCTAATAGCAAGCTTGAATGGATAGTTTATCTGAGCCAGGGAGAAAGCTGAAGTGATGAACTCTTCATAATGGTCTCCAGGTGATGGTGATTGTCTTAGTAACTGTTCTGTTACTGTGAAGAGACACCGTGATCAAGGCACTACTTATAAAGAAGAAAGCATTTAATTGGGGGCTTGCTTACAGTTTCAGAGGGTTAGTCTAGTATCATCATGGTGGAAACATGGCAGCATGCATGGCGCTAGAGCAGTAGCTAAGGGCTACATCCTGATCTGTAGGCAGAGAGACACACAGAGAGAGATTCTGGGGCTGTTGTGGGCTTTTTGAAACTTCAGAGCCCACCCTAAGTAATGCACTCCTTTAACAAGGCCACATCTCCCAATCCTTCTCAAGTAGTACCACTCCCTAATGACCAAACATTCAAATATGTGAGCCTATGGGCCCATTCTTATTCAAAACACCACATTCTACTTTCTGGCCTCCATAGGCGTATAGCCATATCATAATGCAAAAATGCATCCAGTCCTTCTCCAAAAGTCCCCATAGTCTATCAGTCTCTGAGACTCATGGCAATCTTTTAAGTATAATCCCTGGAAATCAAAACAAAAAAGCAGACCACTATTTCCAAAATAAATGGCCTAGGATATACATTACCATTCTAAAAAGGAGGAAAAGGACCACAGTGAGGAAATACTGGACCAAAGCAAGACTGAAAACCATCAGGACAAACTCAATTCTGTATTTCCATGTCTGGTGTCAAAGCTTTCTTCAGAACTCCAATGCCTAGCTATGCTGACTACAACACACCTTTTTCTCTTGGGCTGGTTCCACACTTGTCTGCAGCTCTCCTTGGTAGGTATGCCATGATTCTGGTATCTCCAACATACTGTAGTTTCCAACACAACCCAGACTTCACCTTCACAACTTCTCATAATGGCCTTTCTAGGCCTCCATGCAGAAACACACTGACTCATGCCTGGCCTCACTGGCTTTTTTTTTTTCCTTTCTGCTGCAAAGAGAGATTCCACAACCCCTTTCTCTGTCTGTCTGTCTGTCTGTCTGTCTGTCTCTCTTGGTTTTTCTTTTTTCATTTCTTTCTTTATTCTTTTTTTGTTTTTGTTTCAAGTCACGGTTTCTCTCTCTCTCTTTTAACAGTACTGGTTGTCCTGGAAGTCTTTTTATGGGCCAGGCTGGCTTCAAAGTCACAGAGGTCTTCCTGCCTCTGCCTCCTGAGTGCTGGGATTAAAGGCATGCGCCACCATGCCCAGCTGTGTCTCAGTTTTTCAAGACAAGATTTCTCTGTGTCACTGGGGCTGTCCTGGAACTCTGGAGACAAGGCTGGCCTCAAACTCAGAGATCCACCTGCCTCTACCTCTCAGGTGCTGAGATTAAAGGATCACTGCCCATCTAACAACTCCTTTCTTGTATATTTCTTGATTTTACAGCCAGAACCACAACTTGACCTCCTCCTTCAATTACATTGTATCAGCTTTCTGTTGTTGAAGGATTTCTTCACTGCTTAAACTTTTCTTTTAATTCCTTTTCACAAATTGAAAGCTTAGCTGGGTGGGGTCTTGCCCTCAGGTCACTATTCCCTTTATTCTATCTAGCATCTGACTTTTCTTTAAACTTTTTCTTTGAGCACTGGACATAGTTCCACTACACTTTCTGGTACTCTTTTTCTCTTCAAATTGTACATTTTGTATATCTTTTTGTCCAGTGTGCTCCTTTTCATTATAGATTGGCTTAAGAGTGATTACTTAATGGGTTCCATTGGGGGAATTCCCAGCCTGGTCTAGTACCAGGTCAGAAAGGCATGTTCCCTGCTGGAAAGTATGGGCTAAAAAGGTCCAGGCAGAAAAGGGAAGCCATGTGGGTGGTGGGGGCAATGCCGGGATGGCCAGGTAGGTTGTGTTGGAGAGGTATTGGGAGCTTAGGGCCTCTCAACAGGAACATGCACCCCAAACAGGCCTTGCTCACCAGGCAGAGGAAGCAAGGTGGGACCTGGCGCTCAGTTCAGCGGAGGCCATGGGGTGGCCTAATGGAGAAGCGAGCCTGGCTAGGCCACCAGTGGTAGCAATGGTACAAAGGAAAGCCCTGGCCACCATCAGTAGGAGACCTAGCTAGATAGCAGTGGCCAGGCAGGAGCCTGGGGCCCCATGAGAGCTTGATCAGCCAGGCAAATGGCAGCAGTGGATCGTTTGTGGAAGGAAGAGCGCTTACCCCCTCCCCCCCATGCCCAACAGACTCAGATGGTCATTTGAGGGGGTGGGGGAGAGTTTACATCTGAAATCAGGAGTATTATATACCCATTATATATAATGAGTAATGGGGAGGGGTTTGGAGGTGAATGTGTTTGATTCGCTGGGTGTTGTCCAATCAGAAGAAAGAAAACAATGCCTAATTTAATTTGGGGGGGGAGGCAGTGAGGAAAACTCCAGAGAGGCTAAAGGCCTAGACTGAATGTCATTGGCTAAAGGCCAAGGCACCAACAGACCTCATTAGCTTGGGAAAGTTGAGAAGAGGATTAGGCTGGATGACACATTTTAGAGGATCTAGGATCCTCAAATCAGAGGGAAGTGGGAGTTCCTCTGAACAAAGGGAATCTGTCGTTCTAGCGCTAAGCTCAGAGCCTTTCTGGCATGCCAGATTTCCACCCCATCAGCAGAAATCCATGACACAGTTAATACTATGCTGTCTTGAAATCTCCTCTGCCAATGAATGCTATTAAATCCAAAACTGTTCAGTTTAGCCTTCAATTTAGCAGATTTTCAGGACAAGGGCAAAAAACAGCCACATTATTTGCCAAAATGGGGAGGCAGAGGCAGGTGGATCTCTGTGAGTTCAAGGCCAGCCTGGTCTACAAAGTGAGTCCAGAATAGCCAAGGATACACAGAGAAACCCTGTCTCAAAAAACAAAAAAGAAAGAAAGGAAAAAAAATATTCTTCCCCTCTGAAACTTCTTGAGCTGGGCTCCCAAAATTTCTCCTCAGCACTGTCTTTTTTGCTCTACAAGGATTGCCCATTAAGCCCTATTTAAGTGTCCAATCACTTTTCTCATCCAAAATCCCAAAGACTTCTATATTTCTCCAACAAACAGCATGGTCAGGACTGTTGCAGCAATACCCTGTCTGGAGTTCAAATCCACTGTAAAAAGACCACAGACTTAATGCATATTATAATTAAATGAATTTATTAATTACTGCTAGCAGGCTGACAGCCTGGAGGACAAATGGAAAGTGTGTTGTGCAGAAGAGGCTAGAGAAGGGATTTTTTTAAAGATAGGACCACAATTATCTGTAACAGAATATTTTTATTTTCGTTGGGCCTTAATTCGCAAGCTCACAATGCTAGTTTATTTCCACCACCAAATTGTGACCTGTTAAAAAGTTAATCTGTTCCAGTCGCCAAACTGAGGCCGGCTTTGTTCATCAGCTGAAACTCGCCTCTAACGGTCTCCTTGGCCCGGCCAAACCTCAGAGCCTCTCCAAGTGGCTTCCAAACTCCGCTTGCCTCGTGCACTTTTCTGGCGCTCTGGGCCCCACGACAGACACCTTTAAAGAACTCTCTCAGTAAGTTTTATGCCATGCCTAAATTCTGTTAATGGCATGCCTTGCTGTGTGCCTCTCCAGCATGACTTTTCAGTTGGTGAGGGCAGGAAGAAGAGAGAGGCCGCATGGAATTCTCATCTTATATATTGCATTATCTCCAGATACTTGGCAGTCTCAAGGATCCACGAGATTTCTCATGATGTCCAACAATCCCATTGCTTCTCACAATAACTGACATCTGTGTGATTTGTGCAGTTTCCTAGCCAAACCCCTTCAACAAGGAATATCTTCCGGCCACAACTGGCTTTCTGTCCATATCAGTAAACCAAAGGGACGCCAAGCTCCTCCTTATGTGCTGCCAGATGCTAATCTGAACTGCCTGCTAATTTCACTATAAAGACTAACTTCTAAGCCGGGCGGTGGTGGCGCACGCCTTTAATCCCAGCACTTGGGAGGCAGAGGCAGGCGGATCTTTGTGAGTTCGAGGCCAGCCTGGTCTACAAAGCGAGTCCAGGACAGCCAGAGATATTCAGAGAAACCCTGTCTCGAAAAACCAAAAAAAAAAAAAAAAGACTTAACTTCTACCACAATTATCTCATTTGTGTGGAATGTGTAGCTGAGTGAGAAACTGTTTTTACTTCAGCTGTGAGGAGCTGTCCCTCTCCCCCTGTATTTAGCCATAAAAGAGTTGTCTCATTCCCTGGTACACAGCAATAAGTGGGTTTACAAAAGCTAGAGCAGGGCTGGAGAGATGGCTCAGTGGTTAAGAGCACTGACTGCTCTTCCAAAGGACCCAGGTTCAAATCCCAGGACCCACATGGCAATTCACAGCTGTCTGTAATTGCTGGGCATGGTGGTACAGAGGCAGGTGGATCTCTGAGTTTGAGGCCAGCCTGGTCTATAAAGTGAGTCCAGGACAGTCAAGGATACACAGAGAAACCCTGTCTCGAAAAACCTAAAAAAAAAAAAAAAAAAAAAAACAGCCAGAGCAATTGTTTAATTATCTCATAGCAGTTTTACAATTTTGGGGAGAGGGCAAGGAGTCAGAGTTGCTGGAAGTTTATCTTTTAGGAATTTAGAGTGGGTGCCTTGTACAAAATGGAGTTTTCCTTATCCATCAGAACCCCAGCTTCTGTCTTAGTCACTGTTCTATTGTTGTGAAGAGACACCATGACCAAGGCAACACTCATAAAAGAAAGCATTTAATTAGGCTCTTGTTTACAGTTTCAGAGGGTTAGTCCATTATCCTCATGGTGAGAGCATGGTGGCAAACATGGCATTGGAGAAGTAGCTGAGTGGTACATTCTGATCCATGGGCAGAGAGACACAGAGAGAAACAATCTAGTCCTGGTGTGGACTTTTTGAAACCTCAGGGCCCACCGCCAGGGACATGCTTTCTCCAACAAGGCCACACCTACTAATCCTTCTTAAATAGTGCTATTCCTTGGTGACTAAACATCCAAATATATGAGCCTTTGGGGGCTATTCTTATTCAGACCACCACAGTGATGTTGCCCCTGTGGTTTGTCCTATAGTTCTGGGCATCCTTGTGTATAGTAGTGCATGACACTTTTAGCCACAGAGAGGCAGAAAGTGAAAAGGAGGAAAAGAGAAAGACAAGGTTCTGTACTTGCTCTGAGATGGAGATGCTCTTACTGGCTGCTGCAGATGACCACAAGCCTTTTTGCATTACATGAGGGGCAGTTATTTGCTGAATAAACCACATCTGTCTGCTGTCTCTTTATCTTTGTGTCATTATTCTGTTTATCATATTTCAAGGCCAAAACCTATTTCCTACCCTCTTTCCTTTGATTTAGAGGAAGACCATCTGAAACCCATGGCTTCTTCAGAAAGCCTTTTCTGGAATAATAGATGCCAGGTGGGCTTCATGTAGGCAAGCAGACCTCAGCCTCATTCATGAGCATAAGGAATTGTAATTAGGAAAGTGGTGTTGTTTTCCCTAACTGAGCTATGAGTTTGAGAGGGAGCCCTGTAGATAGTGTAGGATGTGTAGCTGTGTTAGTCATCTTGTTGTGGCAGTGACAAAATACCAGAAGTAAGCAGCTTATAAAGACCAGGGTTAACCGGGCGGTGGTGGCGCACGCCTTTAATCCCAGCACTTGGGAGGCAGAGGCAGGCGGATCTCTGTGAGTTCGAGGCCAGCCTGGTCTACAAAGTGAGTCTAGGACAGCCAGAGCTGTTATACAGAGAAACCCTGTCTCGAAAAACCAAAACAAACAAACAAACAAACAATAAAGACCAGGGTTATTGGGCTTGTGGTTTAAGAGATTTTAGTTAGTGGTTGGTTGGTTTTGTTGCTTGTGGAACTGTGGTATTGAAGAACATCACTGCAATAGCATGTGGCAGATGAAATGGATCACCTTGTGGTAGCAAGAAAGAAAAAAAGAAAGGGAGCCAGGCGGTGGTGGCGCACGCCTTTAATCCCAGCAATTGGGAGGCAGGGGCAGGCGGATCTCTGTGAGTTCAAGGCCAGCTGGTCTACAAAGCAAGTCTAGGACAGCCAGAGCTGTTATACGGAGAAACCCTGTCTCGAAAAACCAAAAAAAAAAAAAAAAAAAAGGAAGGGAGGAAGACAGGCTGGGTGTGGTTTTGCATACCTTTAATCCCAGCACTCAGGAGGCAGAGGCAGGCCGATGTCTGTGAATTCAAGGCCAGCCTGGTCTACAGAGTGAGTTCCAGGACACCCAGGACTTTTACACAGAGAAAACCTGTCTTGAAAAATTAACTAACTAACTAACTAACTAAATAGAAAGAAAGATAGATGGATAGATAGATAATCTCTTTAAAGATACACCAATGATGACCTAACTTCTTCCAGATAGCCCCACCCCTCTCAGGCTCTACCACCTCTCTATAGTCCAGCAGGTAGTGACCAAACCTTCAACCTGTAGGCCTTCCAAGGATATTCAGGATCTGAATTATCACTGGCTTTCTCTCTCTAGAAGTTTACTATCTGAAATCCTCAGTGATGGCCATAGTATGAAAAAAAGATCAGGATTCTTTGGTGGTTTTTATGTGCTGGTTTGTTTTTTCTCACTTAGAACTAAATTTATATATAAAAAAGCAATAGTAAGCCGGGCGGTGGTGGCGCACGCCTTTAATCCCAGCACTTGGGAGGCAGAGGCAGGCGGATCTTTGTGAGTTCGAGGCCAGCCTGGTCTACAAAGCGAGTCCAGGACAGCCAGAGATATTCAGAGAAACCCTGTCTCGAAAAACAAAACAAAACAAAACAAAAAAGCAATAGTAAAATAAAATAATTATGTCAGCTATAAGTGATAGCAGTGACTAAATTCATTCTGCTCTCCCAGGGTCCTCCCTTCTCTCCTTTTCTTCTTTCCTTTCTTTCCTGCACCTCTCCATTTTTGGCAATGTTTCATATTTCCCAGGCTGGCATAGAACTTTCTGTGTGGCCAAAGATGATCTTGAACTCCTGATCCTTCTGCCTTTACCTCTCAGGAGCTGGGGTTACAGGTGTGCGCCCTTATAGCTGGTTTCTGTGGTGCTTGGGATTAAGCTCAAGGCTTTATGCAAGCCAAGCACTCTATCAAGTCTACATCCCAAGTTTTAATTAATTAAAGACAGAGACTGTGTTACCTAACGTGGACCTCAAGCTCATTTTGCAGTCCATATTGAGTACAAACTTTCAGTGGTTCTTCTGGCTTACCTCCCAGTGTTAGAATTTCAGGATCACTCCACTATACCTGGTATTGCTTTATGTATCATCTCTACTTCAAACCCAGGACTTTTTCACATGCTAGGCAAGAAATCTGCTACTGAGCTAGCTCAGCCCTCTCTTTCTTACAACCATAAAGGAGGTGTCACCATGAGGAAACTTGACTCTTCAAGGGGAAAGCTTCTTGTCCTAGATGTGGCAGAGTTCAGACCCAGAATCTCTGACACTAGCACCCAAGCCATCCTTCTACTATCCTGCCCACAGTGGTGACTAAAGCCTTCCCACTCCTGAAGGCCTAAACTTCTGAATGGGGGGCTGCTTCTCTGTTGTTTTGTGCTTGTCTGCTTGGCAAAGCCTGTAGCATCCTTTCTTCTTCCCCCTACCTATATGCTGTGCCTGGAATCTAGGAGCAGGGCTTTTGCCTAGATGCCTTACTTTTCATCCATTTAACATGTTATTCTTAGTCTCTCTCTCTCTCTCTCTCTCTCTCAAGTTTCCTCTCTAGACTGAAGCTTTTTGTTTGCTTGTCTGTCTGCTTGAGAGGGTCTCATGTAGCCCAGGCTGGCTTCAAATTTGCCACACACTCAGAAGTAGATCATCTCCTGAGTGCTGCAATTGCGTGCATATCTATACACCCAGATTTAGAATGCAGTTCTTAAGAACTACAACAGAGATAAAGACAACCTTGCCTGAAAGTTTAAGGAATACAAAGGAGTATTTTTAGCTGGTGACTGAGTTTCTTCTCAAGCCTGTTTGCACACTCCTAGCTGTTCAGTGAAAGTGGGTTGTCTTCCTCACATGCACAGGAAAGAGGGTATAAATGGGTACAGTTTGCTGGCAGCCCAGCCAAGGGCCAAGAAAGGCATTTCTTCCTTAGCCATGTCTCTGTGCATTGAACAGATTAAATTTGGATCTGGACCCAGCTCTGTTCCCTGAAGAGGAAAGAATCCTGATGTCAAGTAGAAGGAAGGGGCCAAAGGGCAGGGCTACTTGGAGCAGAGTGTGTGGAAAGAGAGGAACAGCTTGAATCAGGGTTGAGGCAAGCCCCTGCTTAGATCTGATGTGCTGTCTCTTCCCAGGGGCAGGCCCAGTGACTGCAATTCTATCTGGTTTTTGCCCATTCTCCTGTCTCCCTGTGATTGTTTTGAGTCTATGTTTGGGGTTTTCCTGTCTTCTCATCTATTAGGAGTCTATGGCAAAGAAGGCAGACCCTTCTGTTACACATGGGTATGGATACTCTGCTTTTAAGGAGTAGAACTTTCTACAGGTATCTTCTGAGTTACTGGGGTATGTGGAATCTGAGAACAATGTTGCACTTGCTCTCTCCTACTTCACCCTACCCTCACTCTGCCCTTCCCCTGTCCCAGCAAGATGTATGGTATGTTCTAGTCATCCTTACCCACACACACTTTTTGCCTGTTTCTGCCAGTTTGATTACAATAGACAGACACAAGCAACCCTGTTCTGAGCTGAGTTCATATATTCACTCAACAAGCATTTTGTGCAGGCATTGTTGAAACCTACATCTTCAAGGCTCGAACTGCTATTTCTAAGCTGGTATTGCTTGTCATGTTGCTCATTTTCATAAACCCAGGTCTTGAGTAACAGAGTAACCATTCCAAAGAGTTATGGCCTAGATTTGAGTTCTACTCTCACACAGAAGAGCCTCGATCAGGCCTTTCACTCCCATAGTTCATGCTTACTTGTTGCCTACTTATTCTTGTTAGCACAGATCCTCAAAATTGGTTCATTCACTTCTGGCCTGGGACCCATCATTCCACTGTTGTCATTGCACTATCCCACTCTAGACATCTCGGAGAGTGTGTAACATTCACAGACCCCACCTGGGCCCTACAGAGTACTCTTTGAAGGGAGAATTTGCAAACAAATTGTTCCTTTTCAGATTACTTCTCAGAGCAGAGTCAGTTTACCATGGCTTGGTGGTACACAGATTGAGTCTATTCAGAAAGTCTCCTGATAGCCTCTTGTTAATGTGAGTGTTGGAGTTGATCCCGGAGATCAAACTCTAGTTGTCAGGCTTGGCAGCAAGAGCCTTTACCTGCTGAGTATCTCACCAGCTGGAAAATGTGTTCTTTATTCTTTTGCTTCTCATTTCCATATCTGTGGACCTCCAACTGTGTTCCCAAGAGAGGTGGTTAGAAGTAGAAAGTTAATAGTGGAGTTGGTCCAGAGGGAAGTCATGGAGGTTTGCCCACCTCCCAGTACAGGAGCTACATGGAGGTCATGAGTGTCTCACTGTGCAGTTTTCTTTTGCAAAGCATTGTTGGGAGGATGAAAGAAAATCCCACTCATTGTTTTTGTCACACCATAGAAAGTATATAGGTTTCTGTGAGAGGATGGACTTGGTACTTGACTAGAGGTGATTCTCCCCTGCAAGACAGGCTTTCTCTGTGCAGCCCTGGCTATTCTGGAACTCTGTAGACCAGGCTGGCCTCGAACTCAGAGATCCCCCTGCCTCTGCCTGTTGGTGCTGGGATTGAAGGCACATGCCACCATCACCATCCAGTTAGATATTTTCCAATTGATTGTGGCCACTCCACTATTAACTCAGGGCTGAGCATTTTGTTCCTTTTCTGTTCCAGATCCTCTTAGGCCATCTTGACAGTAGGTAGCCTTTGGCAGGGAATGGTTGCCAGGAACTCTGAGGCTGGGCAGATGTGCCTCTCAACCCAGGCCACCTAAATGCAGTCCAAACCTTTCTTTCCCTCATTGTTGAGAGTGCCAGGAAATTTCCAGACCTTTCCTTCCTACAGCAACCAGGGCAATGGGTATGTGTTGATTTTAGTGTTGGTGTCATGAGCTGAAGTTTGAGGCAAAGCCCAGTGACAGTGGACAGTAGCTGTCACTCACTGTAAACCAGAATCAGGCTGCTCTGGCCTGGCCTAGTCTTCCTTGGAGCTTAGTTCTAGAATTCCATACTTTTTTTCTTAGCTTATCAGTTCCTTTGTCTTAGATAGGAAAAGGAGAAGGCTATGCTTATCTGCAGAGACTCTTCTCCTAAGCAGACCATTTCCACTCACACTCCTGAGGGGACTAGGAGTTTTCCAGTAATGGTTTACTGGGAGTCACAAAGAGCCAAGTCCATCGTGCACTTTCTGCAGTGCCATCTTATTCTCCCTTTAGATTTATTTCCATTACTATTTACCCAGTTGGAATTGACAGGAGAGCCAGGAAAGAGAACCTGCTCCATGCGCAAAGGTCATTTCTTTTTGCCAACCTTTGCCAGCAATAATGTGTTCCAGCAGGCCCGGTGGCTAAAGAAATGCAGGTTGGTGGACTTGTTTGTTGGGGATGAGGGGGCAGAAGGACAGGACAGGGGAAGGCTGCGAAGAGCTTTGAGGGGAGGTGGAGATAGGGTGGAGAGTACCTAGCTGAAGTGTGGGAAGATGCAAGCAGCTTGCTGGCGCCAGGATTAAGAAAGAAGAGACAGAATCAAAGTGGGGCCTTGGGCTGGAACCAAGCATCATCCACCAGTGCATGCTTGTCAGAGCCAGGATTGCTGCCTGGTTACCCTCTCTGCTTCTTTAGCACGAGACTTTGAGATATGTAGTGGGAACCTTGGAGCCTGGCATCCTGCCTCCTGAGGTCCTGGCCCATTTCCCCAAAGGGAAGGCCACCAGCATAGCCCTTTGTGGGTGGAGCTGAGTCACTCCAGACCCTTGGTTTCTGTGTAGCTGCTTGGAGTATGCATGGAGTGCTGCGCCAGAGACCTGGCTTTGGGTGCTGCTCTGTAGCTGAAGGTGTTTGCTCAGACCTCTGCTGGGGACATAGTAGGGGAAAGAAGGCCAGAGCCTGTTGTATAGTTACTGCTGTGAGAATACTGTGGAGGAAAAGCACAGTGGCTCCTGAGCACACCCCAAGCCCATGGGGCCTTTCAGGGATCCTCCCTCCCTTGTAGCTATCTGCCTCCTGCAGCTGGCAGCTTTGGACCTGCAACTTGGCAGGCAGGACACCTGAACCTTAGGCACATTTCAAACTCACAGTTGTCCCTCATTGTCCTCAAGTGGAGAGTGAAAGAGGGGCCTGAGCAACCCCTCTTGCTGCCCTGCTAGGCCCATGGCTGATGCTGTCTGATGACCTGGTGAGCCTTTTCTCATTGGCCTAGCCTAGGGCCTTACATTTCCTTTAACCAGCTCTGGGTGGTGTCAGAATTGTCATCTCTGGTGTGGGTGGCAGAATTGCCCCTAGGGGACAGAGCCTGTTTAGAGTCTAATTCAGTGCTTCAGCTGGGTTTACCAGTCTGGGAGTTATCTGGGTTTGTTCTAAACTCATACTGCCTGAATACCTGCCTCTCAGTGAAGTCTCCCTATGAACTCTCTTCCTGGCACCTCACCTGTGGGCCTCACTGAGGGGCTGACTCAGTAAGGTGCCACAATCAAAACAAAATATCCTGTTGGCCAACAGGAGTTAGTATGAAGGCCCAGGTACTCACTGAGACTTGCTGTTTCGTGAGTGGCTTGATCACCCCAGAGGTAGGAACAGGAAGTACGTAGGCTTTGAATTCCTAACCTCTTTTTGAGGACAACCCTTGTAACCCTTCAAACCCGATTGTGAGTATATTTTTAGAAGTACCACCATTTGCCTGCCCCAGGCTGCACCTCAGGGCACACTTTGGAGTTCCTTCCTCCAAATGCTGGTGGTTCCGACCTTGTGCCCTTTTGGCACATTGACCCTTTGGGATGGCCTGAGTCATCCACTTGTGCAAGGATAGCCAACTGCCCCATGTCTAAGCCCAGATTCAGGAGACAGTTGTGACATTTTCTGTATGGATCTTGTGTCATTGGTCTATCAGAATGGTACTGGCATAGTAACACTGAATGGTTCAAGTTCGTCATGTATACAGATCACAAAAAATGTTTGTCTGAGGCCCCACACATCTAGGGGTGCCCTGCCTAGGGTCTGCCCATTGTGCATTCTAGTTCTGCTCAGCAGCTCTGGGCCTGGACCAGAAAAGAGGATAAGGGCCTATTGTTTGTTTCTGGGGACTGAATGGCACTTTGTTTTCCTCCTTCAGCTCCCGCCAAGTGGCTGAACTGTGGCTGTGGGTGCTAGAGTTACATTCTCATCTCAAATAAGAAATCCGTTCCCAGCAGACCTCATTCTGCTTACTGAATATCATGGGAGGATAGGGCTTTGAGCCAGCTAGTGGTCTTGTGCTTGTGGCTGCTGGGTAAGGGCCCATGAGAAGGTAGCTTCCCTATCAAGTGCCTGGAGTTTGGGTGTAGGTGAGAGACTTAATACTGAACTTGGGTCTAGGTGAGAGAAGTATCTGCAAGGAGGGGATGGTAGGCCCTGGTGGGTGGACCAAGCTGGGGGGCAAAATCAGGAGATGTGGGCTGTGCTTCTCCTTCTCTCCCTGTCCTCCTACCCTCTATCTCTAGCCTATCACTCTCTAAGATGGCCCTCTAGTTGGAGGTACCTGTTTTGACTGGAGGTCAAAGGAAGGAAAAGGTGGAAGGCAAGGCCAGGTGAGTAGGGAATGTGTTGTTGGGTTTGGCAATCAGGAAGCAGCCTGTTCAGCCAGCTGTGTATTTGGAGGTATCCCATCCTGCAGGTACAGGCCAGCTCCCACCTGGCCCTGAGAGTCACATCTGCTCACTGCTCTTTCTAAGTCACACAGCAGGCTGTTTGCTTTGTTCACTACCACCAGGCCAGTAGGGAGTGCTGTCCTCACCCAGTGGTTCCTAGTGGCTCCCAGTTCAAAAGACTTCAGAGCAGAACAGTTTTCCTAACAAACTACCTCACTGCTTTCCTTTTCCCCAGTGATGTGTAGAATTAGGGAGAGAAAGCTGCTGATACTAATGCGGGAGTCAGGGTGCAGGCAGACTGCCCTGCCATCCAGGCCCTTGCCCACCACTTCATTCAACATTGGCATTAATGAAGTGGTGAGGCAGATCCATTTAATCAACACTAATGTGCTGTGCTTGGGCCATGTTCTTACCTTTCTCTGTGGTGAAATGGGAACTAAGGCTTCTACTTACCAGCCTTGGAGGTTGTGTGGGAAAAGTGCTCATCTGGTGCATGAGTTGCACATTGAACTTGATGGGTTTTCAGAATGCACTGATGTGAAACTTGTTGTTAAACAGATTTGAGTGCTTTCTAAACTGTTTTTGTTGTTTTGTTTTGTTCTGTTCTGTTTTTTTTTAAGTTAAAAAAAAAAAACTTGGTGAGCCTGTTGCTTCAAAGGAAACAGCTAACTATGTATAGGCTTAGTGAAGTCAGAGCTTGCAAGAACAAATTAGTGTCCTGAGCTAGATACCTTTAAACTACTTACCAGCTTTTTTGACAACAGTGACCTTGGTGGTGATATTATACAGGTGGCATTTAAAAAATTCATTTCTATCTGTGTTGCCTTCCTGTTCAGAAGAACAGTATAAATGCAGGGAACCAGTATTTTCTAGATGACCAGCACATGAGATTACAAAATCATGTTGGGCAAAAAGACCCATTGAGACAGGTAGCTGAGCATGGTGATGCATGCCTTTAATCCCAGCACTGAAGAGACAGAGGCAGGTGGATCTGTGTAAATTTGAAGCCAGCTTGGTCTACAAAGCAAGTTCCAGGACATGTCTTGGAAAACCAAAAAACAAAACAAGATAAATTGAGATAGGTCAGTAGATTTTAAAGTCATAGTTCATGACGTTTGAGATTCCCTGTCACAGTGAACTGCTTGTCTATTGAGTTCGAATGCAATGTCAAGGGGAGTGGCCTCAGTCATCTAGAGGTTATTAAAATATTTTGTCCTTTTTCAACTACATGTCTGAGCAAGTCTAGGTTTTCCTCATAATCAACATCATATAATCAACATAGTAGATGTGATGTGTGTTGAGAATTGAACCCAGGACTTCACACAAGTTAAGTAGGTGCCCAGTCTTCATTAAAATTTTGGTAGATTTCTTTTTCCTCTTTTTATTTTTAAATTTCACTTTACATCTTGATCAAAGTCCTCCCCTCCTCCCAATGCCCCTTACATAGCTTCTCACCTAGTGACTCCTCCCCTTCTCTAAGAAGGGGGGAAGCCCTCCCATAGGTCCAATCCACATGGTACATCAAGTCACTGCAGGACTAGGCACATCCTTTCCCTCTGAGGTCAGCTAAGGGAGTTAGCTAAGATTCAGAGATCTTGTCATAAAAAACAGGATGGAGAACAACCAAGGAAGACAACTGATATCAACCTATAGCCTGGATACCCACTACCATTCATAACATACACAGTAAATTTTATATGAATACATGTCAATAAAGCTGGGTTTTTTTGTTTTGTTTTGTGGAGGAGTTTTTTGGTTTTTCGAGACAGACAATTGTGAGCTGCCATGTGGGTGCTGGGAATTGAACCTGGGTCCTCTGGAAGAGCAGCCAGTGCTCTTAACCACTGACCCATCTCTCCAGCCCTGTTGACTTGTTTTTTTGAGACTGGGTTAGAATTAGGATTGTCCAGGGAATGTGTATTAGCTATCTTCTTCTTCTTCTTCTCTTTTTTTTTTTGATTATTTTCGGGACAGTGTTTCTCAATGTAATAGCACTGATTGTTCTGGAACTCCCTTTGTAGACCAGACTGGCCTCAAACTTAGAGATCTGCCCGTCTCTGCTTCTAAAGTGCTGAAATTAAAGGTGTGTGCTACCACTCTGGGCTTAGCTATCTATTTTTTGAGACAGGGTTTCACTCTGTATATCAAACTGACCTGGAACTCACCATGAAGCTCAGACTGGGCTCAGATTTCTGGTACCTTTTCTGCCTCAACCTCCTGAATTGTGCGATTATAGGCATGAGCTACCATACACAGTCCCTACTCCCCCTGCTTTTGATATAGGGCTTCATTACTTAGTTCAGACTGATCTTGAATTCAGGATCTCAAGTGATCCTCCTTTCCCATTCTCCCAAGCAATTGGAACTGTAGGCACACACCACCATGTCTGGCTAGAGTTCTCCCACCCTTTATTTTGAGACTTGAACTTGCTGTTCCCCATATCTGTCTTCCAGGTACTGTTATTACAGGCTTGACTGGCAAAATTCACTCCTTTAAAAGTGTGTAATTCAGTAGTTGTGTAACTATCTTCACTATCTAATTCTAGAATATTCTTATCACCCTATGAGGAAACCCTGTGCCCATTAGCAGTCACTCCCTGTTCATCTCTCTTCCTAGCTTCTGACAACTACTATGTACTTTGTGTCCCTGGACTTTGCTGTTCTAGATACTTCATTTAAATGAGATTGTATTATTTGTGTCTGTTTCTATCTGACTTCCTTCACATAGGTTGTTCTCAGGGTTCTTCCACTTTGTAACAATATTTCATTTTTAAGTGTCGAAATATTGTTAATCCTTAAGTAAGTTGATGGATGTTTGGAAGGTTTCCACCTTTTGCCTACTGTGAACAATGCTGTTATGATGAACTCAGGATCTCAAGTGATCCTTCTGTCCCATTCTCCCAAGCAGCTGGAACTGTAGGCACACACCACCATATATTTTAGGTGGCCATATATTTTCTGATATCCTGTGTATCCATGAGTAGAATTGCTGGCTAACATGGCAACTGATTCATTGTTTGAGGAGCTACCAGACTGTTTCCCAAGTGACTGCACCATTTTATTCTCCCTCACAGCAGTGCAGAAGAGTTCCAATCTTTCCAGGTCCTCACCACCACTTACTATCTCTATTTTTTTTTTTTTTTTTGGTTTTTCGAGACAGGGTTTCTCTGTGTATCCTTGGCTGTCCTGGACTCACTTTGTAGACCAGGCTGGCCTCGAACTCACAGTGATCTGCCTGCCTCTGCCTCCCAAGTGCTGGGATTAAAGGTGTGCGCCACCACCGCCCGGCTACTATTTCTATTTTTTTTAACCACATTCTGATGATTGTGAGGTGGCCTCTTGCTTAGTTTGAGATTATGTCTCCCCTGTGGCTAGGGGTGTAAAACATCCTTGCATGTGTTTATTTGCCATTTGTATATATCGTTCAAAGAAGCATCTATTAAGATTGACATGGCAGCCAGGCATGGTGGTGCATGACTTTAATCCCAGCACTCAGACAGAGACAGGCAAATGTCTGTGAGTTCGAGGAGAATCTGGTTTACAGAAAGAGTTCCAGAATAGCCAGGGTCTCTATAAGGTCTTGTAGAATGTGTCTGAAAGTAAGTAGTCTGAAGTTTATTTTTTGTTTCCACTGCTTCTATGAAAAAGCCACCTCTCATCTAATGATGTCTAGGATAGTGGGTTGACTTTCCTTCAGACACAGCTTTGGTTTAGTAGAAGCAGAGGAACAGGATTTTTTTTTTTTTCCCTCAGCCCACTGCTCCCTCCAGCCATCACCCTATATGGGACTGTTACTCTATTCTTAGACTCCTGAGGGTTGTGTCTGAGTCTCTGTCTCTTATACATTGCATCCCAAGGCATGACAGAATAGAGGATTATGGCTGGTCTCACAAAGGTTGGCTATTGGGGAGTTACTGTATTGGGTCTCTGTAATGTGCCAGAGCCTCCCAGATATTGCAGAAAATATCCTTACATTGAGGAGTTCTTGTAGGGACTCCAGAAGGTTATTTGATCTCTCTGCTTCTATAGATCAGGAAACTAAGGCTCAGCAGATGATATAAATTCCCAAGTTGAAGAGCAACTTAAGCATTGAACTTGTATTAGTCAGGGGTCTCTCTCAAGCAGTGGTTCTCAGCTTTCTTAATGGTACAACCCTATAATACAGGTCCTTATGTTGTGGTGACCCTAACCATAAAATTATTTTTGTGGATACTTTATAACTGTAATTTTGTTACTGTTATAAATCATAATGTAAATACTTTTGGAGATAGAGGTTTGCCAAAAGGGTTGTGCCTCTCAGGTTGAGAACCACTATTCTAGAGGAACAAAACTAATAAAATGAATATATATATATTCATCCCATATATACATAAAGTATATATACATACATAATGTATATATGGGATTTATTAGAGTGGCTTTATAAGCTTGGTTGGCAACAATGGCTATCTACCAATGGAAAGTCCAAAAATCTAGTAGTTGTTTAGTCCATGAGGCTGGATGTCTCAGCTGGTCTTCATTATACACTGGAATTCTGAGGAAGTAGTCTCTAATGCCAGTGAAGGAATTCACTTGCCAGTGAGAGCAATGACAAGCAGGCAAAGAACAAGAGTTCCTTTTTCCATCTCCTTTAAATAGGCTGCCATCAGATAGTATGGCCCAGATTAAAGGTATATTTTCCCACCTCAAAAGATTCAGATTAAAGGTGAGTCTTCCCACTTCAAATGATTTAATCAGGGGGGAAAAAGTCAGGTGGTGGTGGCACATGCCTTTAATGCCAGCACTCGGGTGGCACAGGCAGGCAGATCTCTGAGTTCTAGGACAGTCTGGTCTACAGAGTAAGTTCCAGGACAGCCAGGACTACACAGAGAAGCCCTGTCTTGAAAAACCAAAAAGAAAAAGAAACAAGAAAAATCCCTCACAGGTGTACCCAGCTGATTGGGTTTTAGTTAATTCCAGATGTAGTCAAGTTGACAACCAAGAAATCACCATCCCAGACTATAGTAAAGACAATTCCAAAGCTCAAGCTGTGGTGCTAGGGAAGGGATGGTGAGTCCGTGTAAGCTGTGTGTAGGAGGCAGGACTGAGAGTTTATGGAGATGGAGAGACTCTGTCAACACTAGTTGGGTTGAATCAATCTAGAAGCCTTGGTTCCCTGGCCTAGAACAAACACTGCTTGACTGGAGGCGCCCTTCTGGGGATAGTGAGACAGGAGAGGTCTGGAAACCTCAGTCCAGTGTAGCCCCCATTGTCAATGGCATTACCCTGTGGTAGTGGGCTTGGCAAAATGGCCCGGTGGTGATCAACTCTGAGGGGTGGAGTGGTCCTGTGGTGGTGGGCTTTGGTAGTAGGCGCTTATTTGCCATATATAGGGCTTACCTTACCTCTGGTCAGCATGTGGTGAATTTGTTAAATGTGGTGATCATTGCTTTCTGTTTCTCCACAGCATATATTGTCATTTCTGCTGTGTAGTGGAGTCTTTCTTACAATTTCTGAGTAAAAGAAATTCTGTTTTCTACACAGAAGTCATCCGAGTTCAGGGCCTCTTGGCTGGATTGTGGGTGATGGGGTAGGCAAAGGGCATTGCCTTTAGAGGGGTCCAGCTCCCTGGCACAATAGTCAACTTTTATAGGATGGGTGGGACTGGGGTGAGGACCGGAAGGCTTGGGACAGGTACAAAGTCTGTCTCATCAGTATGTCTACTCCTGGAGCTGAGCTTGTAATGTATCACTCCTCACTCAGAATCACCAACTGGCTCACTGTGCCTGTTGCACCAGCGCTAGCAATGCAAACACTTGCTGGCAACAGAGAACGACCTGCCTCCCTTCTATGGAGCCAAACAAACCTGTTTTTTGTTGTTGTTGTTTTCCTTTTTCCACAGACGAAGAAGCAAACAAACAAAATTCTCTGACTACCTGAACTATCTGTCCTCTCTATCCATGGCTTCTGCATTCAAGGGATGAAAAATAGTGGGAAAATATGTTAATATTGTTGCTGGCATATAGTATATTGTTAGTTCAGTGGTTGGTTGCTGGCTATATCTGTACTGAGCATGCACAGACCTTTTTTGCCATTATTTCCTAAATAATACAATATGACAATTATTTACATAGCATTTGATTTGTGTGGGATATGGTTTAAGTACATGGAAGGTAAACAAGGAGTCACACGCATGAAGCACATCACTTTTTGCAAATATGTTCTGATATATGAAACAGTCTTAGAATCAGTACTGTTTTGGTACCAGGCAATTGCAGTACTGTTGGTATTTTGGAATATTTCACACTTGAAAAAAAGATTTATTTATTTATTTGTATGTGTGCATGTACCTGCATTAGTTTCCAGAAGAGAACATTGGAGCCCCTGGAATTGTGTTGTGAGCTGCCTGATGCAGGTGTTAAGAATGGAACCTAGGTTTTTTCGAAGAGCACTAAGTGCTCTTAACTGCTGAACTATCTCTCTAGCCCTATATTATTTTGGAGAGTCGGGGGAATGCTAGGTTTTCTGCATCAGAATTGAAAACAACAGAATGAGTGAGTGTCAGGCCCCTGTCTTTCTTTCCAACCTGGTGTGTGTAGCTTGGTCCACCTGCCACTGGAACTAGATTATCACCCAGGTTGAGCCTATGCATTGCCAGTATCCCCAGAGGATATATCCTTCCTGCCTGAGGTCTATTCCTGGCCCAGGTGGGCCCACCCTTGAGCTGGTGCTTTTTGCCAGTTAGATTGAGCAAATCAAGTCTTTTAGATTTAGACAGCAGGTATAACTAATGTTTTATGCTCATGAAGTTCTCAAATCTACCCTCTGTACAGTGAAGGTAAATGTTGCATCTTATATTTTGCCCATGGTATGAGAATGTTGATGTAACATATCTAAAGAAATTCTCAAGAGAGTGGCCAAGATCTAATGTAGAAGTGTCTCCTCAGGCATTTGTGGTCCTTGGCCTTCCTGGGTGGTGCTCAGGCCTCAGGGAACCAGACTGTCCAGTCCCACATCCACCTAGTTACTCACCCCCAGCAGCAATTGTCAGAGGCCACAGCAGCATTAGGAGCAGCGCTTCCCAGGTGCAGTTTTCTAGATGATTCTCTCATCTCATTATTCCTAGGCTTAGCTCTGGTTTGAGTGACTATGGCTCACTTTCCAGAATTAATCTTTACTTGGCTTTGTCAAGATTTCATAGTGAGTCTAGCAGTGGTAGTGCATACCTTTAATCCCAGGCAGAGGCAGGTGAATCTTCATAAATTTGAGGTCAACCTGGAGTTCCAGGATTGCCAAGGCTACACAGAGAAACCCCGTGTTGAAAAACAAACAAACAGAAAAGGATTTCTTAGTGGAAGCACTTTCCCTTGCTGGACAGGAAGGTAGGTGGACATTGATATTATCAGCTCTAACAAAAGATGGAGAAGAGATGGAAGCTTGACATTGTTAGGCATGTCCTGGAGGGTTCAGCTTCCAGTGGGCTCTTCAGGAGATTTGCATCCACACTGTGCCTTCCTAGGACCCTGCCCTAGCTTAGGGTAACCTGTACTTTATTAGCAGCTTCTCTGGATGTGGCTAGAACCAGGCAGGGCCCTTTTTCAGCATTTTCCCTTCAGTTCAGGAGGTCACACAAAAGAGAACAGTGGGCTGTTGACTGTGCTGCACCAAGTAACCTTGTCAAAGTTCAGCTGGGAGCTTTGTTTTTTGTGATGGCTGGGTGCCTAGAGGGAGAAGCTCTTCTTGTCCTCCATGCGTGGTCATCAGGTCAATACCACAAAGGCAATCTTTGTAGCATGTAGCATTTAAAAGGCTACTTAATAATGAGATCTAGTACAAGCATACAGACCTCAGGTGGTGTGGCCTGGTGAAAGATCAGCCTCTTGGCCCCAGTGGGAGAAAGGACCATCCATTATGTTACCTGTTCCCCTGGTGGACAGCCTGAATTGACAGTAAGTATCAGCAGGAAAGAAGCTCTTAGCCTCCTCTGCTGCTTCTCCTAGACCAGCTGCCTCATCTCTTTCCTGGCTAGCTTTCCCAGTCCTACCACTTTCAGATGTCATTGTCCTTTATGCCCTCCATGAGAACCCATGAAAAGTGGCTTCCCACTACCCTCCCCTGGCCCTTTTCCACTTTGTTTGTTTGGTTTGAGGCCTCTGGGTGTGTGTGTACATATATGGTGGCCATTGTTACTCTCCCTCTAGAACAGATAACTTTCTAGTAGGAAAAGGAAAGGAGACATTCTGGGGACAGGTCTTAGGGATGGGGATTGAGTAGAGGGTGGACTGGATCATTGCTCAAGGGCCTGTGGGACCATCTGTGGTTGGAGATGACAAACCTTGCTTGACAATGAAGATAGAGTCTGTCTCAGACTTTGGACAGAGGATATGGGAGTAGACCCAAACCTCTGGTCCAGCCTGCCTTCATAGAGTGATTGCTGTTGGAGGAAAGCAACAAGGGCCTCTTGTGGAACTTGCACAGCTGCCAGAGGTCAGGGAAAGGTCATTCTCAGTCTAGCTCCAAGTCAGGGCCACCCTCCCATGGCTGTGAAGTGAAATCTATGAATAATGGAGCCAAAAGCCCAGCCTCCTGTGGTCACATGGACACTGGAAGGCAAAGGTCAGTTTTCTAAGGCACAAGGTCTCCTGGACAGCAGTGAGGGAAAGTGCAGCTACTGGCCTGTGAGTAGCACTCACTACTCCATGTAGGGTCAGAGAGCTCTCACATTTGCTTGGGAGGAAACTTTTCCCTCATTCAGGAGGAGGAGATCCGATAAAGCCCCATGGCTTCTGACTCTTTATCTAAACTGCAAACAGTCCAAAAGCCTGCCAAGTCATGGGATAGCAACTCAGGGAGGTGGGAGGGCTATGTGTGTGCATGTGTGTTCAGGAGGCAGAGGAGGTGGGGTGGAGGTCAACATGCTTTAGTTGTTTTCCTCTCTCATGCCCCATGCCCCCTACATTAACAGTTAATAGGGACTGTATCTTTTCTAGTGTGGGCTAGATGGAATTTGCTCCTATGGCTTTGTTATGTTCAGGAAACCCATCATTAGGAGGGGGTCTGAGGCAAAGACACAGTTTGTATTAATCTGGAGTGATCTTTTTTTTTTCTTTTAGCCATTTTTTTCAAATTTAAGGTGTATCTTTCCCCCCACCAATATCTCCTCCTTTTAGTCCAATAAAAGGCTCTTTTTCTTTTTTCTTTTTTTTTGTTTTTTTTTTTTTGGCTTTTCAAGACAGGGTTTTGAAACAGTCCTGACTGTCCTGGAACTCACTTTGTAGACCAGGCTGTCCTTGAACTCACAGAAATCTGCCTGCCTGTGCCTCCAAAGTATTGGGAATTAAAGGCATTCAAAACTATGCCTGGCCTTCTCTTTCTTGTAACAAATACAATACAAAACAATAAGAACAATTTGGCAACAATTAGGAAATTTTAAAGGTATTACATCCATTTCCAATGTTCAGTCCACATATATTTGGCAACTAATAATAATATTCTATATTATCTATCTCAATGAGTTTAAAGTTCTATACCTAACTCAGTTTCCATCCTAACTTGCATTACCAACTTAAAAACATCTTCTTAGATCTAGAACATCTTTTTAATTCCTAAACAACTTAAAACTTAACTGTGAGACTATAACTATCTAGTCCGCAACCACATCAGAGACCTGAGAAAGGTAATTATATCTGAGTAAACAGGAAGTGCAGAGCAAGCAGCTTCCAAAACTAAGAAATGACAGATAACTGGTTGCCTGGACAGTCCCCAATTTCTCTCTATAACATTGGAGCATCTGTCTTCAGCCTTTTGGCCCAGTATCTCTGACAGACATTAACTATAAAGCAGGAATTATGGAATGATCTTTTTGCTTGTTTTCCCCTAGTTACTGAGAATTGAACCATTGACTTCATGCATGTTGGTTATGTGTGTTGTCACTGAGCTGCATGCCTCCCCCAACTGCCAGAACAGTCCTGGTAAGAATGAAGTCAGTTTCACAAGGGCCCTCTTAACGTTCAGTTTATGTCCAATCCTAACAGTCCTCAGGGTTTGTGGAAGGCTCTGTGAAGAGCCTTGAATGAATGAATGTCCACCACTTTTGTGTCTGTCCTTCCCCTTAGTCCTGTGTACCTTCTGCTGGTCATACTGGGGCCTCTCACCTCATATCATCCACCTCAAACTGTCCTTTCTGGGATTTCTGTTACCCTAGGAAATCCCGCTACCTGCCTCTGATCTTCTTTGAGCTCTTGCCAGGTGGCATTCCAGCAGTATTCATTTGCCCCTCCTCAGCCCTTCTTCCTGCTTTGTTCCTGGCATCCCATCTCTGGCCTTTGCTGTTCTGGGGAAAGATGTTTTGAGATGAGAACAGCTGGTGTGTGTTGAGCTGCAAGTAGCTCACTAGAGCTTACTCTAGAGAGCTTGAGCATTGTTTTAATAGAGAAGGAATGGTTGTAGGGTTTGAGGGCACATGGCACTTTTCTAGCTTGCGAAGATCCAACTCTGTCATGGCTTTGCCTGTCACCTCTGTGCTGATCATCACCCCCAATCACCTTGGCACCTCTCCATACTGAGCCAATAGCATGTTTTGCATCCCTGCCAAGGGTGGTTTACATGGATTCTTATATTTAATCTTCCCAAATAAGTATTTTAGGCTGAATTACTCTTATTTTTCAGTTTCAGGCAAGTGAGCTTTCCCCAGGCAACCTAGTTTGTAAACACTGGGGGTAGGGATTAGGATTTGCTGAACGCTGACCTGAAGCAGAGCCTCTGCAACAAGAGGTGTAGGGAGTTGCTTTCTCATTCTGAGGCACTCACTGAACACATGTTAGATCCCTGTGAGCAGGCTTTTTCTTCAGTAACCCTCCCTCTGTGACCCTTTCTTTCAGTCTCCTCAGCCGCAGCACAGCTTCTTCCAGCTCTTGCTCCTTCCACAGTGGTACCTTTGCTAATTTCTCATATACAAGTTGTTTCAAACCCCTGACCACACCGTTTGAGATTCTACGTTTCTGGGAGACAGAGGCCATGCTTCATCTTCCTCTCTATCCTCCAAGTGTGATATTGGCACAATGCTCAATAAGATGGCCTTGATCACATGGAATCTAGTCATCACCCTTTGGGTATTATCATTTATAGTCAACGAAGAAACAAGACAAACAGCTTACAAGTGGTTTGAGATTTAATTTAGCTCAATGGTAGAGTATTTAGGCCCTAGATTTGGTCCTTTGCTTGGGGGTGAGGGTGATAGACGTGGATAGAAAAGATGGAGCAAAATCACAAACTGCAGGTTTATGAGAAAATGTTCAACATCAGTATTCATTGAGGAAATGCAATCAAAGCCAGGAAACATCTTCTTCCTCCCGTAAGAATGAGTGCTATTGAAAGGACAAATGGGGCTGGAGAGGTGGCTCAGAGGTTAAGAGCACTGGCTGTTCTTCCCAAGGTCCTGAGTTCAATTCCCAGCAACCACATGGTGGCTCACAGCCATCTACATTGAGATCTGCCCGGGCATATATGTAGAGCAAATACTGTATACATAATAAATAAAAAAAAGTTAAAAAAAAAGAAAGGACAAATGAAGCTGGTCATGTAGCAATATGCCTGTAATCCCGACACTTGAAAGATAAAGGCAGGAGGATTTGTTCAAGGCTAGCCTTGGCCACATAGAGTTCCAGGCAAGCCTGGACTACACAAGACCCTCTTTAAAAACAAGGGCATTAACAACCAAAACAAAAACAAGTGTTAGTAAAGGATGTGGGTAGAGGAGATCCCCACACATTTATGGGAAGAACATAAACTAGCGCAGCCTCTAGGAAAGGCACTGTCGGAAGCTTTAAAAAGATTAAAGGACTACTGCTAGGTCAGGATGGCACACACCTTTAGTCCCAGTGTTCAGGAAGCAGAAGTAGGAGGATCTCAGTGAGTTTGAGGCCAGCCTGGTCTATATATAGCAAGCTCCTGGACAGCCAGAACTACATAAGGATACCCTATCTCAACAAAACAAAACAAACAAGCAAACAAAAGAACTGTGGTATGAACCAGCATTCTCACTACTGGATTCTGAACCAAAGGAATGCAATCAGATAGAAGAGACAGCTGTACTCCGTGTTGACTGCAGCATTCTTCACAGTAGCCAAGACATGGAAACAACCTGTGTTCATCAGAGGAGGAATGTGTTAAAAAACAGTGACACATACACAGTAGAATATTATTCAGCCATAAAATGTAGTAAGCTCCTGTCATTTGTGACAACACAGAACTGGGGAACGTTATGTTATGTGAAATAAACTAGGCACAAAAAGATTAGTACAGAATATGAAAAACTGACTTCCTGAAAGTTGAGACTTCCAGAGGCTGAGGAAAGCCATGGAGAGAGGATTGGAGAGATGTTGTCAGTAGGCACTGAGCTACACTACTGATATGTAGTTCCCTAATGGTGCAGCTACAGCAATACAATTTAGCATTGAATATCTCATAGACCTAGAAAGGACTTTCAGTGTTTTTACCTTAAAGAGATGAAAACTGTTTGAGGAGGAGGATATGTGTAATTGGATTTATATATTAAACAGCGGTAGAGCTATATTCCAGTGGGATAGATAGCACCTGCCTAATGTATGTGAGGCTTTGCATTTAGTACTTAGGAACACCCCCCCCAAAAAAAAATTGCATTGTGTATACGTGTAGTGATCATTCCTATGATTTTAATAGATTCAGAGTGTTAATATAAATTTTAAAGTTTTGAAGTCAAGATGGAAAAAAAATCTTAAAATCTACCAAAAATTTGCAGTATTTAAAATATAAAGAACTAGGCGTACTTGGTGGCACATGCCTTTACTCTCAGCATTTGGGAGCCAGGGGCAGGCAGATCTTTGTAAGTTTTAAGCCAGTCTGGTCTACATAGTGAGGTCTAGGTCAGTCAGAGCTACACAGTGAGACACATCTCAATTAATAAAGTGTTTCTTGTGTTAAGAATGAGGACCATTAGCCAGCACCTTTAAACCCAGCACTCGGGATCAGAGGCAGGAGGATCTCTGTGAGTTCGAGGCCAGCCTGATCTACAGAGTGAGTTTGAGGTGCAGCATAAAAAAGCTGGGGAGAGAGAGTCCAGCTGTTAAGAGCACTTCCTGCTCTTTTAGAAGGTCTTAGGTACAGCAGGAGAAGAACTGATTCCCTCAGTTCACTTCCCTGTTAGCTATGGTCTCTGTCCTCTAGATCTTAGATCTTACAGCATGGGAAGACCTTGGCTCCAGGAAAACATTTGCATTCCAATTCAATTCAATTCAATTTTATTTTGGTTCAATTAAGTATGTTTGGAACCCACACTAAGAGCAGGCACCAGGCCAGGTTCCTTGGGTGAGAAAACAGGGGCTCTGAAATTGAGTGGAAGTAATAATTCTGGAGTTTGCTACTTTCTGTGGGTTGCTCTGAGCCTCATTTTTCTTATCAGTAAAATGTGGGTTGATTATACCTCCATGGGATTATAGGGGAAATTAATTGAGTTAAAAGGTGCCTGGCATAGAGTCAGCAGGAAAAGAAAGTTCTTTTGCTGTGCTCCTGGAGCTAGTTGTGCATACCACACTTACATGACAAAGATGAGGCAGATGTGTGTGGGTGGGCAGCAGATGCTTTTTCCTTCAGCTAGGGTCCAGGACGCCTGAGTCCTCCTAGTACTAAACTTTTACTTATATACAATGTTTTTTGTTTTGTTTTCTGAGACAAGGTTTCTCTGTGTATGCCTGACTGTCCTGGATTCACTCTGTAGATCAGGCTGGCCTTGAACTCCCAGAGATCCATCTGCCTGCCTCTGCCTCCCAAGTGCTGGGGCTAAAGGTGTGAGCTACCACACCCGGCTGTACATTACGTTTTTTTTTTTTTTTTTTTTTGGTTTTTCGGGACAGGGTTTCTCTGTGTATCCTTGGCTGTCCTGGACTCACTTTGTAGACCAGGCTGGCCTCGAACTCACAGTGATCCGCCTGCCTCTGCCTCCCAAGTGCTGGGATTAAAGGCGTGCGCCACCACCGCCCGGCTATATTACGTTTTAATAAGCCAGGCACAGTAGAAATCAGCAATAGTTGTTATTACAAAAGTTATGTGAATGTGGTCTCCCACAAAATATTTTGGTTTTGTTCTTTTGGTGGTGGTTGTTGTTTTGGGACAGGGGTTCACTATCTACTCCAAGCTGGCCTAGAACTCTAGCCTTCCTGCCTCTGCCTCCTGAGTTCTGGAAGTGTCACACACACACACACACACACATTCTCTCTCTCTCTCACACAAACAAACACCATTTTCAAAAGCTCCCACTGTCTTGTCCCTCCTAGTGTTGTGGAATGACCAGGCCTAGTGATAGCACTTAGCAAGGTACCTACCCTAGTGCCACGTCCTTTATTTTTGCGGTTTGAGCTGTAGCAGCACAAAACTTTGCATTTCTTTTCTCTTCATTCTTTCACAAGTGAAATTTTTTTTTTTTATAATGGTTTTTCCAGATAAAGTTTCTGTGTGTAGCCCTGGCTGTCCTGGAACTCGATATGTAAACCAGGCTGACCTCAAACCCACAGAGATCCATCTGCCTCTGCCTCCCAAGTGCTGGGATTAAAGGCATGCACTACCACCACCCAACAACACATAGAATCTTTCTTGCTGAACATGTTAACAATCTCAGCCTATGATTTTTTTTTCTTATTAAGTCAAGAACTGTCACTTAAAGGAAGCATATCATGGCCTCTTGCTCTTGCAGTTGGGACCATTGGTAAGTAAGCAAGGGTTGCCTGAACAAAAGTGCTGTTACTGAAACAGTCTTTGATAACTTAGAATCCAAGTGTTAGCAGGTAGCTAACATATGCAGAATAAATTTGCTGGACAAAGGAATGATTCAGATATACTCAAGATAGAGCAGGACCAAGAGAAATCTCCTATTGCTCAGAATGCACTGATTAAAAACTTAAGCATCTAGGGGGTGAGGCTGGAGAGATGGCTCAGCCGTTAAGAGCACTGACTGTTCTTCCAAAGGACCCGGGTTCGAATCCCAGCCCCCACATGGCAGTTCACAGCTTGTCTGTAATTGCTGGGCGTGGTGGGAGGCCCAGCCAGGTCTACAAAGTGAGCCCAGGATAGCCAGGGCTACACAGAGAAACCCTGTCTCAAAAAACAAACAAACAAACAAAAAAAAGATGGTGGGAAGGTCTGAGATGTTTTCCTCTCATCCACCCCTGGCAGCTGACAAGCACTTATAATTCCAGCCTCTGCATGATCATGTTCAGAAGCCAAAGCATCTTCAGGGACTTTCATTCACGTGCACATGTTCACAAATACCTACACTATTACTGTTCCCTTGTTGGATAGAGCCTATCCATGGCAACTTCTGGGGAAAGGGACTAGCTATCTTAGTTAGGGCTTTATTGCTTTGAAGAGACACCATGACTACAGCAACTCTCATAAAGGAAAACAGTTTGGGGCTGGCTTACAGTTTCAGAGGTTTATAAACGTCCATTATTGTCATGGCAAGAAGCATGGTGGCATGCTGCCAGACATAGTACTGGAGAAGGAGCTGAGAGTTCTACATCTTGATCTATAGGCAACAGGAGGATACTGTGTCACTGGGCATGGATTAAGTATAATGAGACCTCAGAGCCCTCCTCCACAGTGATACACTTCCTCCAACAAGGCCACACCCCCTAATAGTGTCACTCTCTATGGCCAAACATTCAAGCACGAATCTATGGGAGGCGTTCCTATTTAAACCACCACTAGCCCTAGTCTTTATTTTGTTTTTTTGGGGTGTTTTTTGAGACAGTGTTTCTCAGTGTAGACCAGGCTGGCCTTGAACTCACAGAGATCCACCTGCCTCTGCCTCCTGAGTGCTGGGATTAAAGACATCGACCATTATGCCCATGCCTCCAGTTTTTTTTTAAATTAATTTATTTATTGCTTCAGGTTACATCTCCATCATAGTGTCCTCTTTCCACCCTTCCCAGTTCCGCCCTCCCACCCTCTACCCCTAACCCCTCTATCCCACTCCTCTGGAATGGAGTGTCCCTACATAACAGTCCCCCGCCCAGTTCAGCAGTCATATGAGGGCCAAGAGCCTCCTCATACACTGGGGGACCTACAAGGCAGCACCATTAGGGAAAAGTGTCTCATTGACAGGGAGAAAAAGAAAAAGTCTATGTCCATGTTCCCTTTGGTGCGTTGGTTGTAGTATAGATATCCTGTACTATACAGCTAAAATCCGACTATAAGTGAATAGATGCCATGTGCATCCTTCTGAGTCTGGGTTAGCTCACTCAGGATGAGCTTCTCTAGTTCCATACATTTAGCTGCAAATTGCATAATTTCATTGTTTCTGATAGCTGAGTAGTATTCCTTTGTGTAGATGTGCCACAGTTTTTTATCCAGTTTCTTAATCCTTCATCCAGAGCCTCCTGTGTGCAGAGATACATACACAAGTGTGTACTACCACATTTGGCTCACTTTAAATTGTTGTTTTACTTTCATACATGATATGTAGTTTGGTTGATAGGAACTTTTCAGGTTGGAAGTAATTTTTCTTTGACAGGTTTGAAGATATGCTTTGTACTTTTGTAGCATCTCAAATTGTTAAGAAATCCAAAACCTAGCCGGGCGGTGGTGGCGCACGCCTTTAATTCCAGCACTTGGGAGGCAGAGGCAGGCGGATCTCTGTGAGTTCGAGGCCAGCCTGGTCTACAAAAGTGAGACCAGGACAGCCAGGGTTACACAGAGAAACCCTGTCTCGAAAAACCAAAAAAAAAAAAAAAAAAGAGAAATCCAAAACCTTTCTGGTTTGTGACAGTTCTGCCCCCGTCAGTACATCTTGGTTCTGGTGTGTTTATGAGGCTCCCAGCCAACCCCTCCCTGTCTACCGTAGGAGTTCCCTTATTTATTATTAACTTTTCCTCTTTAATTTCACCACCCTCTCTTTCTGGAACTCATGTTACTTAGCTTTTAGATCTCTAAACTGGCCCTCTCAATTTTAACTCTCTTCCTGGTTTATGTGCTATTTGTCTTTTCTTTTTTCTTTGCGGGGGGGGGGGTTCCAGATAGTTTCTTTGTGTATCTGTAACTGTCCTGGACTCACTTTGTAGACCAAGATGACCTTGAACTCACAGAGATCCACCTGCCTCTGCCTCCCGAGTGCTGGGATTAAAGGCGGGAGTTTCTGTGGGCCTGGCCTTTCTTTGTATTTTTGGTTCAGTTTCTAGATTTCCTTTCATCTTAGCATCTCAACCCTTCTATTGATGTTTTTGTTTCTAACATAGTTTTAATTTCCTAGCGACTTTTTCCCTGAGTAATTCTTTAAGAGTACATGTTAATATCCCATTGTTTTGGGACAATTTGGGTCTTATTTCCCTAAGGATTTTAAAGATGTGGTTCTTCTTCTCCCTGAATAGTCTACTGCCTCTAAATTGCCTTTTTTTTTCTGTAACTTTCTTTCCATCTCTATCTTCTTTGAACAAATCAGCCCAATGATCTTGGCTTGCCTGTATGTTTGTTGAGTATCATCATCTCAACATACAACTCAGACCCCAACAGCAGTCATGCAATGGGGAAGGGAGGCTGTGTCAAAAGGGGATCATCTAGAGGGAAAGGAGATGGTGATTAAAACACAGAGCAAAGAGGCAGGTGGGCTGGGTGTACAGGGTCCAGGAAGCAGGATGGTGGAGGCAGGCTGGAAAGCAGGTTGGTGTCATCATGAGCTCAGCCTAGAACTGCCAGAAGATGTCTTATCCTTTAGTGGCTTCTGTGGTGACAAGGATTTTACAATAGTTCAAGTCATCAGTTAATGCAGGATGAGTTATCAGAAATGGAACGCAACAGGTAAAACTAATAGGATTTTTCTTTTTGAGTAGATGATAGGTGAGGGGAAGGAAGAGCTGATGGGGAGTCTTTGGGGAGATGTGTTGAGAAAGACCAGGAGGGGTTTTGTGTACATATGGGGACATGATGGGGGTTGGAGGAAAGGCTAAGTTCAGCTATGGAATAGATAGATGTTTGGCATGTATGTAACAAACAAAACAAAACCAAAAAACCTATTGTTTTAGCCAAGCATGGTGGCAGAGGCAGGCAGATCTGTGAGTTTTGTAGACCAGCCTGGTCTACAAAGGGAGTCTAGAACAGGCAGGGATACACAGTAAAACTCTGTCTCAAAAAACAAAACTGTAGTTTTAAACCCCCATACTTTTTCAACTTGCAAAAATTCTATGTTGGTTGAGAGAGAGCTATCGAGAGTAGGAACGAGGAAATCAGTCCCTTAGAAGATAGAAGGACAATTTCTCAGTTGTTAGTGATCATTAGGGGCTGGAGAGATGGGTCAGTGGTTACGAGCACTGGTTGCTCTTCTAAAAGACCCAGGTTCAATTAGCAACACCCACATGGTAGCTTACAACTGTCTGTAACTCCAGGGGATCTGGCATCCTCATACAGACATACATGCGGACCAAACACCAATGCACATTTTAAAAAATGTGATCATTGCTGGGTGTGGTGGCGCACACCTTTAATTCCAGCACTTGGGAGGTGGAGGCAGAGGCAGGTGGATCTCTGTAAGTTCAAGGCCAGCCTGGTCTACAGAGTGAGTTCCAGGACTGCCAGGGCTGTTACACAGAGAAACCTTGTCTCGAAAAACCAAAAAAAAGTGATCATTAAAACATTTTTATTTTGTGATACTCTCAGACCAACTGGTACTGCCAGTGGCTTCTTGGGTGCTGTACACATCTACTCATTGATAGAGGGCCTGTTTCCCATCTTCCTTAGCTCTTCCTCATGTTTTTACTAGATAAAATCCTTTGTGTTCTAGGTCCTTAAATAGAGAAAGGAATTTCTTCATTTGAATTCTGTAGCTAAGAGCAAGGTAAAGAAGGGGATGTGTTCATTGGCCCACTGTGCAGGTATTCTGTCAGTGATAGAGGAGGTGAGGAAAGGGCTGTAATGAGAAGATTTGGTAATTCCTAGGGAATAAATATACCAACTGTGGCCACTTTCTAGCGACTAACATGATGCCATTGAAAAATGGAGCCAGAAAGCAGTATGCATAGTCAGGTGAGCCAGTGAGAAGCGCAAGACCAGAATGATGGCTCCCTGTTGGCAGCTTGTGGTGGCAGCAAGTCCTTGTCTTTGAGATGGTCTGATCTGTTCTGAGCACCAGCTCAGCAAACAAGGTTTCTCTCTGCTGCAGCCTCAGCCTCTCTGATAAGCCTTGGGGTGGAGGTGGGAATATAATCAGCTTTCTTCATCCCCCTTCCTGCCTCATGCTACCTTGGTAGCACCCACAGATCCAACATCAATACTCAGTACTACTCCAAGTACAAACAGTCACCATTTGAGTGAAGGCTGACTGTGACAGGGAGTGCCTAGGCACTTGACATGTCTCAACTCATTTGATCTCTCTTTACCAGCCCTCAGGGGTAATTACTATTTATTATTATTATTGTTTTGGCTTTTCAAGACAGGGTTTCTCTGTGTAACAGCCCTGGTTGTCCTGGACTCACTCTGTAGACCATGCTGCTGATGTTGAACTCAGAGATCCGCCTGCCCCTGCCTCCCGAGTGCTGGGATTAAAGGCGTGCACCACCAACACCTTGAAGGAGTAATTACTATTAACTCGCACTTTATAGGTGAAGAAAATTGAGGCTCAGAGGTGATGTAGCTTCTTCAGAGTCTGTGGAGCTGATTCAAACCCAGGCAGCTTGACTCCTAAGAGCTTAGGCACAGGGTTTGCCCTGTTTTGTATTGACAGTTGGGAGTTCTCTCTGCTAATTTCTTTTCTTGCAATGTCCCTGTAGGATCTCAACTTTAAATATTTGTTAGAGTTGCCAGATAAACTATAGGATAACCAGGTAAACTTAAATTGTGATTAAACAGCAAAAATTCTGCAGTATAAATATGCTCTAAGTATTACATAGGATATACTTACATTTAAATGTTTTTTGTATTTACCTGAAATTTAGGTTTTTTATTTTGGCAGTGTTGGGAATGACTGAACCAGGATCTTGCTGGTAGACAAGTAATCTACCCCTGAGCTATATAAACCCATCAAAGCCAGACTGCAGCCAAGCATTTCACATTTTATTTTACTGATTCTAGCATCAGCCCAGAAGACTTTTGTTTGTTTTGAGATAGGGTATTGTAGAGCATAGGTTGAGCTCAAACTTGCCAAGTAGCTGAGATTGACCTTGAGTTCCTGATCCTCCTGCATAACCCTTCCAAGTGCTAGGCTGGTAGGCATTGCACTTGCCTGGAAGATTGGTGAGGTGTGGGAACCACAGTCATGTTGCTGGGTTTCTGTGGCTCAGTTGGTACTGGGCTTCAAAACTCTGATTCTTGGTACATTTTAAACTAGAACAGATTCAGTCTGAACCCCAACTCTTGCTTTTTATCTTTAAAGAAAGACCATTAGGGCCAGGAGTATGTGTGGATAGTGGCTCATTCCTGTAATCCCAACACTTGGGAGGCAGAGGTAGGAGGAACATTGGAGATTACAAGTTAGTCTGGTCTACATAGCAAACTTCAGGCCAGCTAGGGCTATGAAGTGAGACCCTGTCTCAAAATAATACCAACAGCCACAACAATGACAATAACCACACTCTATAGAACATGTCAGAATATAGCCAAAAAAGTGTCGCGTGTTCCTCACCAAGTCTAGAAGGTGACCACAGCAGAGAACTTGTATGCCATCAGTCTTCCATTGTCCACAAGAATCACTTGACCTCAACTCACTCCTTTGGAAAGTGAGTTCCTTAAACTCCCTCAGAGGCAAGTGCTGCTGCGTCTCTACCCTCAGTCTCTTGCTGATCTCATGGGCCAGATGTTGTCTTCATGTTTAATCTCATTGTAGCTTGACCTCATCATCCCTGCTCCTGGAGCAGCTGTGGCAGGGCAGGCAGCTTGCATGTGTTACTGAACTTTTAAAATTATTATTTTTTATTTATTAACAATATTCACCTATAACAAATACCAACAATTTCTTAACTATTAACCCTATAAATTCCTACTATCCCTTTAACCTATCCACTAAACCTATTGATAATTATTTTCCTAACCTTTTAGAATGATACAGTCTCTGGGGCAGGTCCTCAGTCGTCAGGAACACAGTCTCTGTTGTAGATTCTTTAATGCACTTGGCAGTCCTTTTTTCTGGATCTCAGATGCAGATTCATCAGGGTAAGTTGGCCTGCAGACGGCTGGGGTCTCCCAGAGAGAAGAAGGCATTAAGCCTTATTTAAGGTGAGACTGCAATAGCCAACTTATTTCCAACAACTTATTTCCTTCGTATCAGCAACTCTGCCTTCTGCCTCAGTCCTTAAAGCCAGCCAGTTTCGTTTAGGCCACTGTTCGGACAGATCAAACCCCTCTAGGCAAAAGCTGAGCCACAGGATTTAGTCCTTGGCCTTTTGGTGTCTTGCTGTGGCTTTCTTTGCTCACCAGCTTCTTTCTGCCTCAGGGAGATCTGGCCATCAAATGATGGCAAGCACTTTTTTCAGCAGGACTCTCGAAGCTCTCTAGCATCAGGGGCCTCTTTTTGATGGGGCTCCATGCACTGTCCTTAAAAAGGAGGAACTCTGTTTCAGCTTAATTTGGGCTCCACCCACTCAGCAGCTGAAAACAATGTCAGGCCAAATACTTTGTTTCTTAAGTCCATTAAGTCTTTCCTGTTTTCCTGACTTCAACCTTGTTTTGTCAGTCCATTAAGTCTTTCCTGTTTTTCCCAATTTCACCTGACTTCATCCTTGTTTTTCCACAAGCTGATAAGCTAAATCGCTCACAGCCAAGTTGATCTTCATGCCCGGAATTAAGAGACTGTATCAGAAACCCCTATTTATTTTCTAAATCTAATTTAATTATTCTAACTCCCTACATGCATGTCAGTAGGAGGCAGTGTTGCTGTCTGCTCATGGGTCTGCTGCTCTACTCTTTTGGCTGTGCCTCCTATAGCCTGGGTGCCAGAATTTTAAAAACTGTCAGTCATTGGGTGATATGCCTGGCCAGATACCGGGATACTTTACAATTGGACTGTCCCAGAAAGCCCAGGCATTTGTTCTTTCAAGTACACATTCTTGCTCGGTTCAAGACTAGCCTTTTATCCAAGCCTGGAGCTTGCCCCGTCTCATATCTTCTTTCTCACATCAATTCTTCCTTTCCCTAGCACCTGCTAGACATCATCCATGCAGCAGGGAGTCTGTGCATAGGTAATGGAGAGTGGATTTGGGTCTACAATAATATAAACATTTATTATAGCTAGCAAAGGAAAGGACAACAAAGTCAGCAGAAAAATGGACAAGTGAAATGAACATGCAATTCACCAAAGAGAAAAATTCAAAATATATCCATGACCTTGAGATCATCTCCAACTTCTCTAATAGCCTGGCAAACATAAGGCCCTGGGTTTAGTTCCCTGTGCGAGTGCATGCGTGTGTGCACTCACACACACACAAAATGAATGTAAACAAAATATGATTTTATACCTACAAAGTTGACAGAGGTCAAAAGTCTGACATTGTAGGGGTTAGTAATGCCTCGTGGGGATAAATAGGAGTCTGTCCATCCTTCACTGGTTGCGCAAAATGTTAGGTCAGTGCTTTAAAGAATGAGAGTTTGTTGTATTGACAGTGACAGTATACCAGTTGTCTGATGGGGCAGTTCCAATGATGCATCTGTTTCTTTCTTTCTCTCTCTCTCTTTCTTTTTCTCTCTCTCTCTTTCTCTTTTTCTCTCTTTCTTTCTCTTTCTCTCTTTCTTTTTTCTTTCTCTTTCTCTCTTTCTTTCTCTTTCTCTCTTTCTTTCTCTTTCTCTCTTTCTCTATCTCTTTCTTTCTCTTTCTCTATCTCTTTCTTTCTTTCTCTCTTTCTCTCTCTCTTTCTTTTTTTCTTTCTCTCTTTCTTTCTTTCTTTCTCTTTCTCTCTTTCTCTCTCTTTCTCTCTTTCTTTCTCTCTTTCTCTCTCTTTCTTTCTCTCTTTCTCTCTCTCTCTTTCTCTCTTTCTTTCTCTCTTTCTTTCTTTCTCTCTCTCTCTCTTTCTTTCTCTCTCTTTCTCTCTTTCTTTCTCTCTCTCTCTCTCTCTCTCTCTCTCTCTCTCTCTCTCTCTCTCTCCTTTCTTTCTTTCTTACAGGGTTTCTCTGTGTATCCCTGGCTGTCCTGGACTTGCTTTGTAGACCAGGCTGGCTTCGAATTCACAGAGATCCACCTGTCTCTGCTTTCCGAGTGCTGGGATCAAAGGTGTGCGTCATTGTGTGTGGTAGGAGTTTATTAAAACCAATTGTGAGAATGTTTTTGTTTAATCCCAGGTGGGCTGCTTAAGACACAGGTATAAAGTATTAACCGTCTCATGAGCTAGCAGGGGTATGGCTTAACCAGCTGAGCAAGTTTAACTCTGAGGACTTGGGGGAGAGAGAGAGGTTCTCCAGAGCCTGGAGGAGAAGGGAGCTTTACAAAGGAGGGATAAAAAGTCAGAGCCCGAGGAGAAGGAGGCTCTACAAAGGAGGGAAAAAATGCCAGAGCCTCGCCGGGCATGGTGGTGCACGCCTTTAATCCCAGCACTTGGGAGGCAGAGGGAGGCAGATTACTGTGAGTTCGAGGCCAGCCTGGTCTACAAAGCAAGTCCAGGACAGCCAGAGCTGTTACACAGAGAAACCCTGTCTCGAAAAACAAAACAAAGGGCTGGAGAGATGGCTCAGTGGTTAAGAGCACTGGCTGCTCTTCCAGAGGTCATGAGTTCAATTCCCAGCAACCACATGGTGGCTCACAACCATCCATAATGAAATCTGGTGCCCTCTTCTGGCCTGCAGATATACCGGCAGACAGAACACTGTATACATAATAAATAAATCTTTAAAAAAAAAATAAAAAAAATAACTAAAAAAAAAAAGAAAAACAAAACAACAACAACAACAAAAAAAAGCCAGAGCCCTGAGGAGAAGGGGGCTACAAAGAGAAAAGAGAAGGAGCACCACAAAGAAGTAAAAAAAGAGAATGGGCTTTACAAAGTAGTAAGAGTAAAGAGGCTCTACAAAGAAGAGAAAGGGCTACAAGGTAGAAAGCTGTTTCTGTTCTCCTAGTTGCTGGTGCTCCCCCAAACTGCTGCTTGTTCTCCCTGCTGCTGTCTCCTGGTTTGCTGGTTCACTGGCTTGCTGGACTTCTAATGTGACTAGTATTACCCATAAAGAATCCAACAACCCTAATCAGGAAGTACCTCAAAGAAACCTATGTCCCTTCTCCCTCTAATCTTCTTTCTCTTCCAACTAGGGTTGGGGGTTGAAGGGAACGAGGGTTGGACAGGAGGCATAAGGTATTAAGGATAGTAAAATAAACTGGAATGTATAAGTAATATACAAATTAGTAAAAGCTGCCTTGCTACAGCTATGCCTGGCCCTTCTTCTTAAATTTTATTTTATGTACAGGTATTTTGACTACATGTATGTCTGCATACCCCATGAATGCCTATTGCCTGTTTGAGGCCAGAACAAGCAGTATGATCTCCTGGGATTGAACTTAACAATGGTTGTGAGCTGTTATGTGGGTGCTGGGAATTGAACCTGGTTCCTCTGGAAGAATAGCCAGTATTTTTTTTTAAGATATGTTTATTTTTTAATGACTTTTATTTTATATGCAGTGGTGTTTTGCCTGCATGTATGTCTGTGTGAGAGTATTAGGTCCCCTAGAACTGGAGTTACAGGCAGGTGTGAGTTGCCTTGTGGCTGCTGGGAGTCTAATCTAGTCCTCTGGAGGAGCAGTCAGTGCTCTTAACCACTGAGCCATCTCTTCAGCCCCAGCTTTTCATTTTAAATTTTTGGTTGGTTTGTTTTGAGACAGGGCCTTCTGTAGTTCAAGCTGGCTTCAAACTTGTTATTTAGCTGAGGATGGCCTTGAACTTCTGATCTCCTGTCTTTGCTTCTCTTTGTGTTGGGATTACATTACTACAGCAGGCCATTCTTTGACATTTTTAATTGGTTTTGTTATGACTTTTTAAGTATCTTTTTTTTTAAAGATTTATTTATTATGTATACAGTGTTCTGTCTGCAGGTATATCTGCAGGCCAGAAGAGGGCACCAGATTTCATTATGGATGGTTGTGAGCCATCATGTGGTTGCTGGGAATTGAACTCATGACCTCTGGAAGAGCAGCCAGTGCTCTTAACCGCTGAGCCATCTCTCCAGCCCTTGTTATGACTTTTTAATCATTCACAAAAGTGGAGTAGTTAGTGTATTAAGCTCAGTTTGCCTATTGGCTTAGTGTTAATTGTTAACAGTTAACAATTACAATCAATCTGTGTGCTGTGGTTCTTTGTGGCTTTAACAAGAAATAGCAAGGATCTGTTGGCACTCAGTCTGTTTGAGATATTCTAATGCTGCCAATACCATAGACAACATGGTTTGTCATAAGCAATAGACATTTGTTCTCACTTTCTAGAGACTGGAAAGTCCAAGATCAAAGTATCTAAGGTTCCTGCTTGGTTCCTAGATCACTGTTCTTATTACATTCAGGAGTCATGTCCCCTTATAACCTTTTCACTTCCCAAAGGTCACACCTGCTAACACCATCATGTTGAAGTGTAGAGTCATCACTTGTGAGTGTGGGAGGACAGATAGAAATATTCAATGAATAGTGAATATTTGGTTCCTCGTTTGGTCATGATTCAACTCTGTTACATAGAGCAGTATACTGCCACAACAATTAACAACAAAAAAGAAAATGAGAGCTGAAGATCTCTTTTAGTGGTTTGATTCCAGCATAAAACAAATGTAATAATAATTATAGTGACAGAACACAGTTTGTATGTGTGTGCACATATGTGTGCTTATGTGTATGGGAGGTTGTGGAGGTTGGTGGTTGATGCCAGGATGCCCTCCTCTGTTTGTTGAAATAGGGTCTTTCATTGAACCTGGAACTCACCATTTCAGCTAGACTGACTGGTCAGTGAGTCTCTCAAGTCCTGGGGTTATAGGTACATGCTGCCATGCCTGGCTTTTTATGTGGGTGTTGGGGATTTGAATTCAGGTCCTCATGCTCCCCTAGTGAGCACTTTACCCACTGAGCAACCTCTAATGTCATTCCCCAGGACCCATCCATTTTGAGACAGAGTCTCCTACTAGCTGCTGAGGCTTGCTGAGAAGGCTAGGCTAGTTAGCTAAGGTGCTCCAGGGTCCCCCACTGGGATTGCAAGTTCAGCACCATGTCCAGCTTCTAGGGTATTGGAAGTCAAGCTCCGGTCCTCATACTTGCATGGCAAGAACTCAACCAGCTGAGATTTCTTGATACCCAGTTCTGTATTTATTGATTTTTTTCCTCATGATAGGTTTTTTTTCATTTTCCACTCTCCAAAGTCCAAGATATGTACCCCCTTTCTCTCCCTACAACCTTCCAGGATGGTTATAGTCATACTTTTTCATATTTTAAATTATTCAAATAAAGTAGCCACATATGAAAGTGTGTGCTATGATAGCATTTCCTTGTCTAACTTCTCACTTTGCTGGAGTTGGAGTTTGCTTCATTCCTTCCCCATTAACTAATCTGCCTTTTTGTTGTCTAACAGCTACTCCACTGGGACACCCTGAGCCTTCCACAGTCTGTCACCTAATAAATCTGCAGGTGGCTTTGCTAGCATGCTGGGCAATGGCTTGGGCTCACCAGGTGGTTCCTTTTGTTCCTTCTGGTGGCAGCCAGGAACTCAGCATTCCTCAGATCTGTATTTTCTAGACATTTATTGATTGATTGAGACAAGATAAATAGATGGAAAATTAAGGAGACCTGGGAAGTTAAAAAGCTTTTCATTCCAGAGGCCAGTTGAAGTCTTTCATCAACTTGGAGTCAAAAATTACAGTCTAATTTGCCATAGAGGTTTCCCACATAAACACAGTAATATATATATATATATATATATATATAATATACTAATCTATATATATTAACATATATATGTATATATAGAGAGTTATATATATTATATACTAATCTATATATAAATATATATTAATATATATGTATATATAGATATATATTATATATTAATTTATATATTAATATATATGTATATATAGAGAGTTATATATATTATATACTAATTTATATATATTAACATATATATGGATATATAGAGTTATATATATTATATACTAATCTATATATATTAATGTATACATATGTATATATAGAGAGAGTTCAAGTGAGAATGTTAAAAAGTAATGAACTTAAGGCCTAAGTGCATGTGACCAAGGATGGCCTTTCTCCTTTCCTACCTATAAACCTGACATTTTCTGAGAATTTCACAAACAAGACTAGAAACTTTCATAAAGGTAAAGGTTAAAGGGGCTGGAGATAGGGCTCAGTGGTTAAGAGCACTTGCTGCTCTTGCAGAGGACCTGGGTTCAATTCCTAGCACCCACAACTCAAACTGTGTATAACTACAGTTCCAGGGGATCTGATGCCCTTCATAAGCACTGCTTACACATAGTGTACTTAACACACAGGCAAAACACTCATACACGTAAAAAAATAAAAATAATTCAAAACTGAAAACTCCATTTACGGTAAAAGACATAATACATGTCATACTTTGTGAAACCCTCAAGGTCTATAGTTTTACCTTATCACATTGAGACCCTACCCAAGGCACTGAGGAACCACCCTTGACCTCATTTACTAAAAACAAGAGAAGAAAATTCCTTAGAAGCCTTCTGAATAATGGAAATTCAGGGATTGGAATGATATCTCAGTAGTTAAAAACATGTGTTGCTTATTCAAAAGACTCAGGTTTAATTTTTAGCACCCACATGGTTCACAACCATCTGTAACTCCAGTTCTAGGGACTTCTCTTCTGCCTTCCATGGGGTCAAGCACACACATGATGCACATACATATATGTAAGCAAAACACACAAATGTAAAAACAAAAACAATGGGATGTTAAGAACCACTAAGGCAGTAGGCATGGCTTTCACTAAGACACTTGGATGCAGCTCTTGGAGATGATCACAGCACATTGGCGTATGTACTGCCCTTTCTCTGGGTTAAAAATCCCTTTTTTCTGCTTTCTACCAGCTCATCCTGAAATTCTCTGCAGTGAAGTCAAGAATTCTGGCTTCACCTGAGCAGAATTTTTAGCGAGCAACCATTTAGGCTGGTACAGCTGGCAGCATGGAGCTCTGGCCTATGTCCCACTGCCACTGATATGATGGTCTAACTGGGTAGGACATTCCAGGTTAGAAAGGACTCCCTTAGGACATTGGACACATTGGTCCAGGAGTTTGCAGGATTTCTGTTTAAGACTGTTCTGTGAGCTGGGTGTGGTGGCACACCCTTTAATTCTAGCACTTAGGAGTTAGAGACAGGAGGATCTCTGTGAGTTCAAGGCCAGCCTGGTCTACAGAGTGAGTCTAAGACAACCAGGACTGTTACACAGAGAAATCCTGTCTCGTAAAATCTAAAAAAAAAAGACTATTCTGTGCAACCTCTTTTTTTCCTTGCCAGAGGTATTTTAGGATGCAAGACACCACTAGAGATACAAAGTCCTAATCTCAATGTCACCTTAAAAGAGGTCTCAATATGTGTGATTAAGGTCCTTGACGGGAACAGGCCCTACATACTATTTCAGGGGTCCTTAGGAGAGAGTTACATCAAGAAAGTGATGTGGAGGCAGAGGCAGAGGCAGGCATGCATTGAAGTGATGTGGCCACAAGCCAAGGAGTCCCAGCTGCTACCAGAAACTGGAGAAACAAGGAATAGGTCCTTCCTAGAGCCCTACCCATGAGCAGATTTCAACTAAAACTGATGCTGAATTTTTGTACTCCCAAATTGAAAAAGAATACATTCCTGTTGTCCTCAGACATCAAGTTTGTGACTGTTAACATCACCTAAGGCGACAACAGGAAGCTCACAAGGTTTCTCCTAATCCTTTTCCTGTTGGGGCTTTCACCAGCATAAGTCACAGAACCCTTCAACACGGAAAAAAGTGGGTGTCCTTCACCCTGCCCAGACTGCCATAGTTTGTTCCTCACCCCCTAGTTTTGGCTCTGGGATTTCCAAATAGTCAGATAGTGGACTCCGTGTTCAAGTCTTATAGTCTTATATTTTCTCCTGTTTTCCATAGGCTAGTCTTTGTGTGATGCTGTCCTGAACCATCTTGTGATTCCACTTGTTACGCTAAAAACCTTTCTGCACCTCTATTTTTAATTTCCTAGAATTCTCTCTTGTTGCTTTTTAAAATAACTGCCGCCTCTTAATGGATGCAATCACTTTTCTTATTTCTCTGAGGAGATTAATTATAGTTTTTCTATGCATCTGCTCTTTATATTATTTTTCTCTTCAAAATCTCCATTGAAACATTCCCAAATTTGTTTTGGTGATTTCCTCAGTAGCATTTGACTGATCATTCATATGGAAGATTGCAGCCACAAAGTGCTCTGGGAGGCGTGGGCAGCTGAAGGTTGGAGATGGTTATAGGTGTGGGCAGTGGTCTTTCTGGGAATGAGAATCGTGGGCAGGCTTTTCCAGACATCAGCAGCAGTGAGACTGGGTTGGCTCTCTATCACTGTAACAACTTAGAAAGGCAGTGAGCTTAAGAGAAGATGTCTACTTCAGCTCATTATTGAGACGGGGTTCACAGCCTGCCTAGCATGGTTGCAATGGGAACACATGGCAGAGCAAAACTACTGTCTCATAGCCAGGAAGGGAAACTGGGAGTTTGGATCTCACCTCCAAGACTCAAGCATAGTGGTTCTCAACCTGTGGTCCTCGCTCGACCCCTTTGGTGGCTGAACCACCCTTTCATAGGGATCAAATTTCAGATATCCTGTATATCAGATATTTACATTATGATTTGTAGCAGTAGCAAAATTATAATTATGAAGTAGCAACAAAATAATTTTATGGTTGGGGTCACCACAGCGGAATTGTATTAAAAGGTCACAGCATTAGGGAAGTCGAGAACCACTGATCTAGCAGTTTCACATAGTGCCAGCCTGGGGATCAAGTCTTTAACACATAGGCCTTCGGGGATATATAGCAGATCCAAGAGAGGAATCTTTTGGCTTACTGCCTAAGAGTGACCCTGTCTAGCACTCTGTGGAGCTGTGTGTGCTGTTGTTACCATCTCACTCCTGGCTGGGGTTGCAGCCACTTCAGGGACCATTTTCTCCTTTCTGTCTTCATAGTTGCCAACAGCAGGACAGTAGATTCTTATGAGCAAGCTGTGCACTCTGGCCCTGATATCTTGGCAGTATTCCTCGGGCATGTGGCTCAACCTATGCTGCCAGAATGTCTCCATAGCTCCTGACTTGGAAACCGCAGGTGACTCGTCACAGAGGTTATTGTGAGGAGTCAGAAAGTGAATGCTGAGGGCACTCAGAGCCACGTAGGTACATCTGTCAGGTGTTTGCTTTTACTGTCACTCCACTGGGGACTCAGCATCCCAGGCTGTGTGGGAGAGACACATTTGAGTGTTCTGAATTCCTCAGACTTAAGCTGTCCATGTTTGCAGTCTTTGTCATTCCCGACTTCTGAGATACCTGAACAGAGTGCTGGACTTTCCAGAGGCTGCAAATCCTCTTGCTGTGTGGAACTTTGCTTGCATTTGTTCTCCATTCCCTGCATCAAGACCACAAGTCCACATGCTGCCCATCTTGTAGAGTGCAGCCTCCATTGTCTGCTGTCACAAGCTGCTGTCAGGCTTTCTCACTCTGTCTTTGTGATTTGTTCTCTTTAGGAAGGAAGTCCCCCACCAGATGATGGCTTACACTATAATCCCTCAGGAGTGTGAGAGAGGAGAAGTTTGAGACCACCCTTGGCTATTATATTAGTGAGTTTTATTAGCATTAAAGTTTTATTAGCATTATTATTAAAGGCATGGTGGTGCATGCCTTTAATCCCAGCACTTGGGAGGCAGAGGCAGGTGGATCTTTGTGAGTTCGAGGCCAGCCTGGTCTACAAAGTGAGTCCAGGACAGCCAGCGATACACAGAGAAACCCTGTCTCGAAAAACCAAAAAAAAAAAAAAAAAAAAAAGAAGAAAGAAAGAAATTAACCTTCATGTTGAGCTTTTACATTCTACTAGATCTGTTTTATTGTTTAAAAAAAAAAAAGAGCCTTCTGAGCCCTCTAGCTTTTGTTGCAAGTGGCTTTTACCAGTTTTCTACTATATTATACACTCTATTTGTTTTACTGTACTTAATACTTTTACCTTCCTTCCACCCCTTGTTCCTCCCAAACCCCCAACACTAGGTGGGAGAAAAAGAAAAAGTGAAAGGGGGCATAGTTCTCTTTAGGTTACTTCCTGCTGATTAAGGTCTTTGGGGGCAAAGCCAATCAATCTCAATAGTCACAATATCCAGAAGTCCAGCAAACCAGGAGACAGCAGCAGGAAGAACCAGAGCAGTTTGGAGGAACACTGAGCAGCAACCTCTTTCTTCTTTGTAGCATCCCCCCTCCTTTCTTTGTAGTGCCCTCTTCTTGGGCCCTGACTTTTTAATTCTTTTCTCAAGTCCTCAGAGTTAAACTTGCTCAGTTGGCTAAGCCACGCCCCTGCTAGCTCACCAGGCAGTTAATAGTGTATACCTGTGGCCTTACTGAAGCAGCCTCACGCCTGTATTAAACAAAAACATTCTCATAACTGTTTTTTTAATAAACTCATACCACATTTCCCCCTTTTAGTAAAAAAAATGGTGTGTGTGTATATATGTGTGTGTGTGTGTTATTTATAAAAATATTTATCATCGATCAAGAATTACATTTACAATGTCCAGTCCATTTGTATTTAGCAACCTTTGAGAAAGCATCTATTATCATACCTAGCTTAGAGTTTTGTACCTATATTTTTTTATTCTTATTTGCATTTATCACCTTATAACATCTTTTAGACTTAAAACATTTCTTAAATCCTATACAAATAAGCTTAATTTTAAGAGTATAACTATTTAGGCCTCAACCCCATTAGAGATTTTAGAAGGAAATTAAATTATTACCTTATGTACGTAGGAAGTGTAGAGCAAGCAACTTCCAAAACTATAGTAATGACAGAGGTTGCTGGATACCTGAACAATTACCCATGGTTTCTCTGTGTTGTTGGGGCATCCAGTCTTCATCCTATTAGCCCAGAATATCTGACAAACTTTTCGTGAAGTAGGAATATTGAAGGACTGGCCTACCTAATCTCTGTAACATTGGTCAGTTGACTTCAGTGTCCTGCTTGTTCATAGATTGGACAGACAGCCTGCTATCAGCAGTTTTTTTTTTTCTCCTGTAGAAATATAATACAGGAGGAAAAACAATAACAAAAAACAGTGACTATCTTGCCACATTTCTTTAATGCCCATCATCTTTTATCAAGTAGATTGTGGGTGCTGCCAGGAGCAGATGTCTCTGTCAGAAAAACCTTTTCTTATTAAAACATCTAAATGCCATTTTCTGTATGTCTCTGAGGTTTTTGAAAACCATCTATCATGTCTGTCTGCTATCTATCTAAATAGACCAACATTGGTTTTTATCTGTGTACTATGTACTTCAAAAACATATATAAGAGAGTAAATATAGCATATTTCTGCAATTAACTAAACTAATATCTAACAAAACTATAGGTCCAATTGACTATTAATTTGCATTTTTAAATTATCCTATACAGTTTTCAAAAGTAGGTTTCAAATGAACTGGAACTAAAAATTGCATTTTTAAATGAGTAACAAAAACATTTTCAATGAATTAAATGCTTTTTGTATTAGTTTTTTTTGTTGTTGTTTTATATAACCTGGTAACTTTTGGCTGTTATATCTTAGTTTAACTCTCAGCTGCTCTAGTTTAAAATGGCTCATACATTTTGTTGTGGAGCCTTGAGGTATGACCCCAAAGTTTCTTCCTGACTGCAAAAGATTACCTTGTATGTTCCTCTTGGATTTATATTTATTTGCCCAGTGTTTACCTCTCCCAAAAAGCTTACAGGTTCCAGAAAATCTCAACTTTTTGCCATTAGAAATGGCTTGTGTGCTGTTACTGTAGTTCCCAGAGTTAATGTGCAGGCCATTTTGACATCTGTCGTGAAAAGTACCATATGCTGGGCATGGTGGCGCACGCCTTTAATCTCAGCACTTGGGAAGCAGAGGCAAACTCTGTGAGTTTGAGGCTAGCATGGTCTACAAAGTGAGTCCAGGACAGTCAGAGATACACAGAGAAACTCTGCCTGGAAAAAAAAAATTCCTCCAAACCCAAAAAGTATCATATTTCTTACCATGCTGGACATTTTGGTTTCTCAGGCTGTTAGCCTTACAATTTTTTAGTAAATAGCCAAACTTACCACAATTAAAACACTGGGTGTGCACCTACAGTCCCAGAATATCAGCACTTGAGGAGTAGAGTCAATAGGATCTGCAAAATTCAAAGCCAGCCGCAGTTACATAAAAACTAATCTTAAACAAACTAAAAACCCCAAAACTGACCATTGGTGGTACACACCTTCAATCCCAGCACTTGGGAGGTAGAGGCAGGCAGATCTGTGTGAGTTCGAGGCAAGCCTGCTCTACATAGTAAATCCAGGATAGCCAGGGATATTACATAGAGAAACCCTGTCTTCAAAAACCAAAACAAAAAAACCACTGGGTGTTTTGATATCTGAGGCTTTTGGCCGCTACTGGGAAAGTTAATGGTGGTAATCTCATAATCCCAGGCCGCTTCTCTAGGTGTGAAGTTATTTTGAGATTAAATCCTTTCTCTCTGAACAGGCTGTTTCTTTTTTACCAGATCTAAACCTGTGTGTTCTCCTCTCTCCAGCGCTTTTTGCTCTCTCAGCACTTCAACTTCTATTCGTAACCTTAGTTGCGTAGTCATTTCTTCAATTCTTTTATCATACCCCTCCTTATCCATTTGCAGCTTTTCAAATTGTTCAAGCATTCTCCCCATCTTTTTTTCAAATATCATACAGGAGGAAAAACAACAACATACAAAATATCCACTCTCGGCACAAAGCGGGAGAGAACCCAGTAGCAGCAGCCATCGTAAGCCTTTTTGCTGATGTCCTGAAATACACTGTTTACTCCTTCAAATCCTGCCATTTCCTCCACAGCATTAGATACAAAATTACTCATTATGCCTTGCCCTACATCTGGGCACCACTTGTACCAAGGTGTATTTTATTATTTTTTATTTTATTCACTTTATTTTTTACTATACCCAACCCCCCAACACTATTATGCAGGAGAGAAAGAAGGTTACAGGGGGAAGGGATGGAGGTAGGTCTCTTTGAGCTACTTTCTGCTGATTAGGGTCATTGGGTTCTATGGGGGCAATACCAGTCTCAGTAGTCACAATATCCAGAAGTCCAGCAAACCAGGAAACCAGGAGTCAGCAACAGGAAGAACCAGCAGCAGTTTGGGGGAACACCAAGTAGGAATCTCTTTCTTTTGGGAGCACCCTGTAACCGAACTTTTAAATTATTTTTTAACACTTATTTATTACTA